>JAMZEH010000022.1:127500-345000 GCA_024699665.1 Ostrea denselamellosa
TTATTGTGTGTATTATTGGAAAAACTTCTTTAAGTTTGCTGATAAAGTATAATCTACTAAATGCATTTTTAGGGAAAGCAGAAAAAGTATGTACTAAAATTGCGAATTTCGCAACCCAGGGGTTTTGACTTTAAGATGGGTTCAAATGTAGTCATTTCGTGTTAACCTTACATATACAGTATCATGTAAAGCCTCTCATCAGTATAGGCGCTTTCGCATCTTCTTTTATACTCTTGTTGAACATTTGAATTTAGTTTAGATATTCTGAACAGGAAAGTTTTTGTCTACATTTTCTTTGACCTTCAAAGACAGTGGTACTTTTAACTAATACTCAGATGACAGATAAGGCCTGTGGGCCTCTTGTTAAATGTCGGTTGTGTCTGACGACAGTTAAAGGCCTTACAGGTAAGAAATACACTGCTTATCAATTTTCATGTTTTGGAATTCAATGTCCTTAAACAATATCAAAATTACAGACACATTTGGTTGCAAATGCAACTATTAAAAATTGGCGGCATGATTCCAAACCGGCAGAATAAACCAACGTTATCACCCCCGCGGAAAACCCAGTTATACAGTATTTGTTAAATTAGTGATCAGCAAAATATTATGAAAGCAAGATGGTTTCTAAAATTATCGTCACTTCCTGTTTTGCCATTCTCACAATAACATGTCTCTCTATATACGCTAAATCCGATCGTCATTACTAGCCACCGGATTTTCATAACAATTCCCTAATTTAGCTAATTTAGCATGGTTATCCAGATAATTTAGCATGGTAACCCAGATAATTTAGCATGGTTATCCAGATAATTTAGCATGGTAACCCAGATAATTTAGCATGGTTATCCAGATAATTTAGCATGGTAACCCAGATAATTTAGCATGGTAATCCAGATAATTTAGCATGGTAACCCAGATAATTTAGCATGGTAACCCAGATAATTTAGCATGGTAATCCAGATATTACAACAGGTGAGTAATCAGTAATTAAGACGTATTCCAGGTATTTCTAAAGATTTAATAGTGTAGAAGAAACGACTAAGTAAATGAGAAAAAACCCCAACCAACAAATAAACAATCTTACTCATTTCAGGGATGTACATGGCGTCTTTAATGAGCCTTGTGGCCTTATCCCTTCTGATGACGGTTTTAGTCCTAAATATACACTTCAAGCAATCACTTGGAAACAAGGTTCCTCAGTGGATGCGAAAAATATTCATTCAGTATCTTGGATTTTGCTTTGGTCGAAATTGGAGAAAAGCGTCATATAAAAAACCCAACAACAAACGCAAAGTATGAATTTGTATTACATTTTAAAATTTTTATTAGTTTTTAATATACATGAGACATTAATCGAAAATACATGTACATAATTGTTGTACTTTTTCATCTAGAGTGAATGTAAAGTCAGCGAAAGCAGCAGATTATGCAATTCTGAAAAGAACACGAAAAACTCTACAAGAGATCCTGTTCAAATCGGAGGCTTCGGACAAGAAGTCATCAACGTAGGCGAGGAACACGGTGACAGCGACGATGAAGCGTTAAATAGAACTGATGTCAACGAATGGCACGAGGTTGCAATTATTATGGACAGATTGTTCCTCGTTCTGTTTATCATATTTACAGTGACACCAACAGCTTTGTTTCTTTCTTTGGCGGCAAGTGGTTGATCATTCTACGCTGTATCAAAATCTTAACTTGCATTCTTCATAGCGCATGTGCAACAAGATGCTAATACCATGACAAAATCCTTGGTAAAATTTGACAGAATAATAAAAAAAACCCAATAAAGTATATTTTTTTTACTGATGGCATTATGTCAAAACGAAAAAGGACTATATATGATATGAACAGATTAAGTTGCAAAATACACTAAATATTGCAAAAGAAGCAGGATTGTTGATTTTGGTATGCATAATAAATAAAAGACTTATCGTGAAAAGAGGTGACGATAACGACATGTTCAGTGACATAAATCCTATACAGAATACAGTATTAAGGGTTTGGCAAACACGGACCCCTGGAAACATCAGGGAGCTGGAGTCGGGTACCTAGGAGGAATGAGCAAGCATCTCATATTAACGGTAACAATCGCTTTGTATGTCTTGATCAGATAAACGGAGTAATCCGTAGTAAAAAGCACTACGCATAATGGCCTAACATGGTATGAAACACGTAAGATAGTATTCGATATAATATGACAAATTGTATTTGCAAATAAAATCATTATAACGACCATAAAATGCAGACTTTAACGCGACTATTGACAGACCCTTAACATCAACTTATTTATCGGTAAACTGACTCGATTTCAAAAGTAATCAACTCTGTTACAAAATTGATCATACGCCGAACTTGCTCCTGCGTATTGAATTAGTTGAAAGGCATAGATGGTGTATTCGGTGATAATGACAAATTGCTACAACATTATGGGAAAAGTTGGATTTACTCCGTTTGTCATGACAAGGTTAAGATGATTAATCTCTTAACTCCTTTATGGAATATAAAATTAAGAGTTGAACAAACACGGACCTCTGGATATATTAGAGGTGGGATCAGGTGCCTAGGTGGAGTTAGCATCCCCTGTCGACCGGTCACATCCGTTGTGATGTCTATATGGTAAACGAAAAAAATCCATAGTCAAAATCAGTGTGTAAAGAACAGCCTAACAACTGGTATGAAACACGTCAGACAGTATTTGACCCAATGACACGTTGAATTGGCATACTAGATCGCTATAACGATCATAAAGTCGTGAGAAATGGATGTATCCGGATGGATCCGTGTAAAGCGTTGCAAAGTAATACGTTTTGAGGTTGTTGAATTGAGAAAAGATTTGTGATTTCAAATTTACCAAAATTTCTTAAGAATTTATTTTCAGAATCCACATTTGATAACACCATTTCTGGCATATCTTGTGGGACAGTTAGTTTGAAGTTTCTCTTGCTTAGCTCTTAATAATTTCGTGAGGAGCAAAGATAGGGGCTTGGTAGAACATTCACTGGATCCAGCAATGCTTGTTTGTGGTTAGGATTTATTTCGAAGTTAGGAATCCATTATAGGTGCCGTAACTCATATTCATCCATCCACTGACTGGGATATTAAATGTATATAAAACTGAAGCATGGTTTTGAAGAATTTCATTTTTTGAACTAGCAGTTGGCGTATAATGCCAAGATCGTTTAAAATACAGTTGTTATAATTTATAAGCAAAGTCAATGTTGGTACAAACTTTGTCAGCTGGAACCAAAATATATTCCTCTAGTTACCTATCCAATTCTTTTATCACTTCTGGTTAACTAAACACAGAAGGATAGATGGTACACAGTTTCAGTGATTCTAGTAAATAATTTTAACATTCCTCTTTTCTTTTATCCATTCTGACAAAGTTCTCCTTTTTCATATTTAGCCGGTCTGGCATAATCTTCGACAGAATTCATAATAATAATTCATAATGTAATACATAAAAAATGAAGTTCTGTCGCCAATTGAAAGACTGAGGTTCTCTAAATTTGGTAAACATCCAAATATTTACTCTGTGGTGTGCAGTGTATCGGTTGGTCAGCTGTACAGTAGTGAGCTCTCACTATCATGTAAATAGAGAGAAATTTAAATTGTTTGGAAACAAGTTAAACGAGTCATAACGAGTGTAAATTCTCATACAGAAGAGTCTCATTCCACCCATCGAGTCTTAAGATCACCCCTTCGGATTTCTGAAATTAGCGCGCCTGTGCAGTAGATATAAACCAAAAGCCAATAAAAGAAGTAGGCCCACGAAGGGTCAAAATCGGCCCTGTGAAACGGCCAAAATTAAAGTGAAGTTTCGACAAATTATTTTCTGTGTAAAAGATTGTCTGTGTATGATAGTTTATCAAGGTGATGAAAATCTTGGCGTTTTGCATTGGTGTATCAGCCCCAAACATCATAAAATACAAGAATTTGCTTAATATTAACACATTTTTGCCAATAAAATACTCAGATTTTATATAAAACACAGCCATGGACCAATTTCATCATGACATCAATTTTGGAATATCATCATGAAGATTAAATTTTGAAAATATTTCACTAATCCTGACCTGTGCTAATATTTAAAAAAAACCAAACAATTAATTATCAGAATTATCAACATATTTTATATATTATCAAGCATATGCTTGTAAATATCATATAAAACTAAACAAAATATTCCCAAATTTAATATCTGAGGTATTAAAACTTTATTTTATCGGTGTATGTCCGAGATTATTTTTTTTTTTTGTCGATAAGGAAACATCGGTTACACGAAGTACTGTAATTAGTTGAACCTATCGTGACTGTAAACAGACGACAAAACCATCACAAAAATTGCCGTATAATGTGATTCATTTGAAAGAAGAATGAAAATCTGAAAACAATAAGCCGTTCACATGACGTAAGTATGTTTTATATCAAACAATAGATAAAAATAATAGATAAAAATAATGCAGATCTTCGTTGTAAACAAATATTAAATAGGCCAATTCAAGCACGGAATTTGTCAAAATATAGTTGGTTTTGACCACTTTTAAGCTACGATATGCATATAGAATGTACACTATGATTTGCAGTAGCAATAATGAAATGCATCTTTACCATTTAACAAGAATTATCGATAAATAAATTCATAATTCTTATCAACTAATTATTCAAAGCGATCAGAAGACCTGTGAATTTTTGAAAGAATTCCTGGTTTCTAACACAGGCACCTGAAGCATGTATAAATCTTATGTACAAACACCCCCCTCCCAATTACTAGACCAAATGAAAAAAATAAAAAATAAAAATAGAACCAATAATTTATCTAATATATGTTATTCAACAGCTAATCACACCTCACAAGTCGTTCTGAATAGTCAATTTTCACCTTCTGTAAGCTCTCGCGAGATACTAATATATGTATGTTTCTAAACGTTGCAATTAACTCTTTATATGAAAAATACTCATTGAAGGGGGAAGTCAAAAGGTTTTGTCATACAGGATTTGAGAAACCCAGGAAAATATCGGTGTAGTATCTGGCATTGAATCCTTGAGCCAATGGAAACATGCGTAAAACTTGCAGATTTTTCAGAAATTATATTTTTTTTTATAGATTATTAAAGACTGGCATGTTATAAAATACATTAACTTTATCGTGTTCATCAACACTTTGCGGAAGAATCTCTTGTTCAATTCATGAGTGAGGAAAACAATGCATGTATTTGCCATAATGTGGAGTAGAACACCATCATATTTTCGGCAGCTCTGTTCGATGTTGAAATAATTTTTAAATGTGCATATAAATTGATGGAGTGGGATAAAATTATACACTACGGAATACCTAAAAAGGTTTGCAGATATATATTTGATGATATATGTATGAAATATATATGTGTCCGTACAAAGGAATAAAATATGTCTGCCTGACTGTAAAACAGAAGGTGATACTAAGTGATACAAATGTTGCATCAATGGGAAATCATTTCCCTGGGTACAGCAAAACATGTCAGGTATATATATAATTCAGATGTTTTATTAGATAACAATTATATCTTTGAAAAAAGGGTAACCTAAAATAATAATAAATAAAGAACCGCCATGTCCAAATTTCATGTAACAGGAAGAAGGAAGGGGGAAAATACAACGGACAGGGATTCGAACCCGGTCTAATTTTCCCTTCCTGTTACACTCTCATTGCATAGTTTTTCTGATGTGAACACAAAATTCAATGTATATCTGGAACATGTATTGTGCTGTCAGTTTTATTTTACAAATGAATTTAAATGTTTATTCTTAGCATGAAACTGTTAACATACTATATACTTTTGCCAAACAGATGATCCCAAAACTTTGAATTACTATGATATGTTAATAAAAGGCATTAAGATGCATAATGTTTACTTATAAAATATTCTGATTAAGAATCAAAGATTAAAAATTCTGTATTCATGGTTACGTATTGTTTATTTTTGCATTATTGTCATAGCAACTGTTTTATGATTAACTGCAATATTTTACCTGTATGACATTTAACAAGTAACAATATTTTACCTGTATGACATTTAACAAGTAACATGTTCAAACTATAATATTTATTTAGATAATAATTTAATCTACCTAAAAACAGGAAAAATGACGGCCTCCGTGGCCGAGTGGTTAAAGCATCGCGCTCAAAATCACAAGGCCTCTCACCTCTAGTCGGCGCGGGTTCGATTCTCGCTCGCGCCGATATATGTCAGAAAGTTTTGCCAGTTTACTTTCGGAAGGTCGGTGGTCTCTTCCCGGGTACATTGTATCTGGGTTCTCTCCTCCACCTACAAAAACTGGACGCCACCAGATAACTGTGAAATTGTTGAGTGTGGCGGAAAGAAAGAAAGAACAAACAGAAAACATGAATGAGTTCTCTTTATTATTTTTTGACAAAACTGCAACCTGGCGTATTGATATTTGACACACTGTCATCCCATATATGCACCAAAAAAAATTAAACAATTCTTTGTGATAATTAGATTATAATACTTTAACATTATATTCCACCAATTTCATTATTTTCCTTGACGGGGCCGATTCTGACTCTTCGTGAGCCTAATTCTTTATGCTTTAAAAGCATTTGTAAAATTCTGCTAAATTGAAATTCATTTGTTCAAATTGCAAAACTGAATGATGAGGATGTGTTCGGGTTGTAAAATAAAGTTAACAGTTGGTTGATTTAGAGTTGCAAAATGTTTGCCTGGAAAATGGTTCTTGAAACATCACATTCAAAGAAATGTTAGGAATTATGACAAACGCGCTTTCATTAACATCAGCTCTCCGGAGTAAATTCATAGATTTATAATATAGTACTGACCCATACAATTGGTATTCTCTGTAGTCAAGGATGTGAAACTTATGTTAGAGAACGTGTTTGCCTTGGCGTTCTGTGTCGGTACACATTCCGGGAAGCTGATAGATACAAAAATCAGAAGTGGTTTGGAATTATAAATTTCTTACTCCAAACATCGCCAAAAGGAAATCAAAGAGAAACACGGATCTTCAAACTGTTATATTTTCAAGCACACCGATTTATAATTAGATGTAGAGAGACTACAATTCTGTCAGTTTCATATTATCGATGGTTTACGTTCTCTGTAGTTTCGTGATTATGTTGCAATTTATAAGATCAAACAGCCACAAAAGAAAATAATGTTATCCATTACTTAAAAAAAGGAATTTCTTATAGCTGTAATGAATCGTCAAACTAGCAAAAATGCTTTAATTTCGGTTGCCTAATCTTTGAAATGACCTGACGTTTGCATCTTCGTTTTCTTTGATCCCCTCCATTTCCAAAGTACAAAACAAACTGATGAGAAGTATTACCTGTAAATATGTGTGGAATCTGCGTCAATTGCATATACACGTATCTTCAATTCCAACGTCATTTTGTGCAATTAATAGATTCTTAGATTTAGTGGGTTAATTATATAACAAAATGAGAAACATTCTGGGATCTTATATCCGGTCAATGGCAGGTCAAGGGGTGAGGGGGAGGGGTGTTTGGTCTTTTGTAATATCCCTATGTGATTTCCATAAATTGCCTCAATCATGCGTTTTAACCGCATATAGAATGATAGCTTTCTTTACTAGCAACAAACTGGAGTTCGAGGAGCATGCATTTGTTTCGGCACGTTCCATTGGTCCGCTATATATAGCCAATCATTAATTAAGTACGTGCATGATAATGTGTAAATACTTAATCTATGCGTCATAAACTCAAGATGTCGGGAAAATTAAATTTAAGTGCATTTTGACGAAATATTAAGGAGCATCACACCAAGAAATGTAGGTTCCATAATTAGTAATAGTTTTTTCTCTCTTAAACTTAAACTTAAATTTCTTCTTTTATTTTTAATTTTCAAAGAACACGAGGCTAGGTAAGTGTCTATTGAAAATTTTAATAATTAAGGAATAAGAGATTGAGAAAACTGGTTATTAATGAACACACAATTTGAGACATGTTTCTTTCATTATACATTTGCTTTCTGTATTTTTTTTTGGGGGGGGGGGGGAGGGATAATCAAATATTGAAATATACATTTACATGCAATAAACACAATTCTCATGATGATCTGTTGAAATAAAGTAAAGGAAAAAGCTCGAAGATTGAAAAAAAAAACTGAAAAAAAATCAATTAGAATCATCCCAGGTATTTATCTAAAAAAAAAAAAATAAAAAAAAATAGAAAAAGCCGAAGTAATTATACAAAGCTCATAATGGGAGAAAGAGCGTAATTTTGAATATTTTCCATATTTCAGTGATAAAATGCATTTAAATTACGCGCTTTGATATTTTTCTGTTATGCAGTTATGCACTGGAAGATGTCAGAGATTGCTGAATGACGTCAACGTCATATAAGGACAATGATGATCCATTGAATCTACTTCCTGTTGTCAATGATTGTAAATGTAAATCAGAGCACATTTAATTTGTTTCTTTTTGTTTTACGTCTGTTCCAGAATTTTTCAATCATACTGATACTGATGATCATGGGGAAGGTAAAGTAACACAAACTTGGACTCATGCATAGCTCTAGTGGGCTTTGTTATCATGACAGCACCTGTCGCGACACAGACGACGGATTATTTGTAATGTGCCTCATTCGAAAGATCCGCAACTATCGAGCGTTTGGCGAAGTGGTACTACCCATTTCTATGTCATAGGTTTGACGCAGCCAAGGCACTGGCGGCACTCAAAATCACAACTTCTCAGTCACGAAGGGATCACTCTACCAGACTCACTGACTTTGCATTAAATCAGGTTCAAAACTGAAGATTTCCTGGCTCTTTACATACTTGTTACACTGTAAACGTACTTTTTAACGCGCGGTACACATTTCTGCTAAATCCGCGGTCAAAGAAAATCCGGGTAAATCCATACCAGCGGATTTCAAGTATAAAAGCTAAGTCATATTCATCTCAACAGAATTTCATACCCACAGACCAAATCAAAAATGATAATCTGCACGATAATGACTGCGTTTTATTAAATATGTCTACAGTATATTTAATCCAGTAAAACTATGTACCAGTATCATTAGCTTAATAAATTCGCAAGTCCGCAATGGATATACGAGACATAAAAGCCAGATATTTACAGCATAAATTTCTAGCTACGTTTGTGCACATTCAAGAGGGGTGTATGGGGAGCGTCAGCTACCTATGGTCGATATCAAACACACCCATCTCCTAAATTTTGCAGCCCTTCTCCGGCAATAGTTACGTGTCCATATGAGTGAAAAATTCTCGAGCAGAACGTTAAACAACAGACAACTAACCAACTTTTGGCAATGGAGCAATCATAAATGAGTCAGCACCTGTATTTTGTAACTGTCATCATTGAAATCAATCACTTTTCTAAGTAATTTTCATAAAACCATCTAGGATCAATTCACATAGATTTTTACCCCGTGAGGATCCGGGTTGTAAGAATAGTTCCTCAGTACCCCTTGCTTGTCGTAAGAGGCGACTAAATGGGGCGGTCCTTCGGATGAGACCGCAAAAATCGAAGTCCCGTGTCACAGCAGGTGTGACACGTAAAAGATCCCTCCCTGCTCAAAGGCCATAATCGCCGAGCATAGGCCTAAATTTGCAGCCATTTACCGGCAATGGTGACGTCTCCATATGAGTGAAAGATTCTCGACCCGGACGTTAAACAATATTTAACCAATCTATCATAAAGATATTTACAACACAAATATCTGCAGTTTCTGGTCTCGGTGTCTTAATTTTTGACTGTAGGAACACCGTAGTAAATCTTACAAAGGATTTTATAAGGAACTGGAGTGCTGAAAGTTGATGTTAAAATTCAGTAGTCATACTTCTGCAATTGTTGGTCAAAGTTTCAAAAATCAGGAATAGAATTTATGTGCAGATGTTTTATAATTTCATGATAATTGGAGCAAGAAATATATATAGCGTAAAACATGAAAATTTACTCATTTATGGTGCTATGCTGTATGTTTACGTCATAGGTTTGACACAGCCAGTGCATGAGCTGGACTCGAACTAAAGACCTCCCGGTTTCGTAGCGAACGTTCCGACCACTGAGCAGCCGCGATCAGCTGGTCTCTATAAATTCCACGCCAAATTTTCTCTCCCTCTTCTTAATATTAGTAGAAACTGCCGTTAATTGAAAAAAAAACTAATAGAAATAATCTCCCTTTTTTAAAACAATTTAAGTTGACTTAACTACTTTTGCACAGATTTTCAAAATCCAAACACAACAAAGACATCAATGACAGTGTCAACAAAATACATCATTCATACAGACGCGAACACTCGCGTGAAGTTAACTGCCAATAGCATTCACAATACACGACAATACCTTCCTCTTCCCAATATATGCTTACCCAAAAGAAAAAGAAAATGAAAAATAAGATATCGATCGTAAGGTTATTAATATGAAGAGCAAAATAATGTAGCATATCATTATTATTATTTTTTAAAAATCAGATATCATATTATATTTCAAGATTTAGATGGAAA
Source organism: Ostrea denselamellosa (assembly GCA_024699665.1). Lineage (NCBI taxonomy): Eukaryota > Metazoa > Mollusca > Bivalvia > Ostreida > Ostreidae > Ostrea > Ostrea denselamellosa. The sequence goes on from JAMZEH010000022.1 coordinate 138,021, forward strand.
TGTTCCGGTTCATTTATCAAATTTTTGTGAGAAAAATCTAGAATTTGATTCAAAGAAGATTTTCCTTTAAGAGTTCTTATCACCATAGTTCCTTCGTTTACTTTAACAACATACTAAGAATGGACGACACGTGGGAAGGACAAAGTTGATAATACTACAAGGTACATGTCACATGAATTATCACAAGCCTAATATCACCAGCGCTCTGTAGAAGCATAAACGACCACAGTAAGAACGGAAATACGCATCAGTCAAATTCACCATATTTTCGAAATATCAACTTCCAGCCATTTTTGCTAAGAAAATAATGGAAGTTAAAATTGTCATTAAAATATAAACATATAAGCATATTCTGTCCAGCACTTTGGCCAACAAATACCACTCGTTGTTGGTTTGCTCTTCTGACTCATCCTTCTGCATGTGACCTTCGATCTTTTTTAAGGTGTTGGATTGTTCTGTCAGTAAAGAAATCATTGGATCACCTGTCCTGAGAAGAAGGTCACGTGATGAAGTATTTGTTACAATACTCGGAAGTCGAGGTTGATTAGAAATATTTCCGTTTCCGGTAGGTGTATTTGTTGTGGCCTCAATATCTGTTTTATTGACAAAAGTGTTTTGATTTGGCTCCTTCTAAAATTGAAAGAATTGCATATTCAATCAGCATTATAGACACTGGTAAAATTAAGATCATTTTAAATTCAAAGTGACTGTACTTTGATAAAAAAGAACAAGCTGTGTTTGTGAAGCACTGATATTCTCGCATGACAGTAAAGTAATTCTGGTCTTGTCTGGTACCCAACAAAATGTCACGTCTGATACCCATAGAAAAGTCTTTTCTGGTACCTAAAGAAAGGTCTTGTCTGGTACCCAACGAAATGTCATGTCTGATACCCATAGAAAAGTCTTTACTGGTACCTAAAGAAAGGTCTTGTCTGGTACCCAACGAAATGCCATGTCTGATACCCATAGAAAAGTCTTTTCTGGTACCCAAAGAAAGGTCTTGTCTGGTACCCAACGAAATGTAATGTCTGATACCCATAGAAAAATCTTGTCTGGTACCCAAAGAAAGGTCTTGTCCACAGGAATACACATAGGAAATATAAATTAAAGTCCTAGCACTAACCATTCAAAGTTATGACCTATATTAAAGTTTTGCAAAAGTAGGTCAAATTCCAAGGTCAAGGTAAAAAATTGACACTAAAAGGTCTTGTCACAAAGAATACATATGTAAAATATGAAAGCCCTATCACTAACCAATCAAAAACCGTGGCATACCTTAAAGTTTTACAAAAGTAGGTCAAAATCCATAGTTATGAGGTGAAAAATCATGGTTAAAGTTTTTGCGGACAGAAGACCACAACTATATGCCTCCGAATCTCGACTACGTGGCATAAAAATCCAATGTTAATTAATTGTAGTGTTTGATAGGTAATGACACTCTAAATCGCAATTTGTCGGAGCACAAATTTAGAATCATGCTTAACAGACTTCTCTGTATATTGTAAACAAAGTATCCACAATTTACAGTAAAGTATTCACATTATGGTTTTTAATTTAGCTTACTATAATTTTAGATGCAGTGCTTTCATTCTTATTTTGATTTAAAGCATAATCAAAGACTAAGCACATTCTATAGTTTGTACATCTGAGATTCAAATACCTGACTCTGGAAATGATTCTTCTCTGAATGCACTTTATTTTCTCTTTTCCGAGTCTTTACGCACACAATCCACGCTAATCTGTTTAGAAACACTCTGCGCATCCAGTCGGGAAGCTTATTTCCGGTTGCACCACGGAAATGAATGTTTAGAACCAATACTGTCATTGCACACGAAAACGACACGAGAACCATGGAGGTGGTAAAATACATTCCTAGAAATACAAGAAAACAATTAGATTTCTAACACTTCAATAGGCTCTCTCTCTCTCTCTCTCTCTCTCTCTCTCTCTCTCTCTCTCTCTGAGTTTGTAGCGAGATATAATAACTCGTAAAGCTAAAATTCCTCTAGCGGAGATACAATGCTGAGGTTTCTCTTGCCAATCATGTTGTGAACTGTGTATGTACGTGTTTTGTCAAAGAGTGTTTTAATTACCACAACAAAACGATGTTTTCAATCAGAGAAAATAACAGCAAGTAAATTGGGAATTCACGATTATCTCCCCTTGGAAGCGGGCATGTCCATGACATGAAGCAAGTGGAATAAATCCCTTTTACCCTAAGATAGTTTTGTTAAGAACGGTTGAGAATAGGAGTAGAAAATGCTAAAAGTTAACAATATTATTGTTTACTTGTTTCATGTCCCTTCGAGAATTTGATTGATTGATTAAATATTGTTTAACGCCCCGCTCGAGAATCTTTCACTCATATGGAGACGTCACCATTGCCGGTGAAGGGCTGCAAATTCAGGCCTATGCTCGGCACTTATGGCCTTTGAGCAGGGAGGGATCTTTATCGTACCACACATGCTGTGACACGGGACCTCGGTTTTTGCGGTGTCATCCGAAGGACCGCCCCATTTAGTCGCCTTTTACGACAAGCAAGGGGTACTGAGGAACTATTCTAACAACACGAATCCCCATAGGGATCGAAAATTTGAACAAAACGTACCCACATATGGAAAATTGACCGAGGAGGCCGGAAGTTGTTCGGTAACCATTAACAGGAACACAGCCAAGGACAGCAGCACTGTGATTTCTAAGGAGACTTTTTCTCCGGACTCTGGAGGAAGAGCAAATCCGAGGGCTGCCACCGAGCCAGTCAATATACAGGGAAACAAGATGCTCATGATGTAAAACAACGGCTTTCTTTTGATTTCTAGGGAAAATGTAATGTCTGGGTATGGATCCGGACAGCATTGATAGTACAGGACATTCCGGACTGCTTTCATTGATATAACATCCCATTCATTGTGCAAGACAAGATTTGTTAAATCAGCTGTAAATCATAATTTCAAAATTTTAGTAATACAGGAAAGGAACTAAAACACTGGAAGAAAACTCATCATACAAACAAATATTCATAGATGTTTACTCATAAATAAAATGGTCTCGTTACTTTAAGAAAACACTTTCAATGTATGCAGTATTATTTTACTTTTAGATATTAAGGATAACAATGAATATTTGCTGTTAAATATGTGTGTGAATAAAAAGATCTGAAAGGGTGCTAGTAGTAGATAGAATCTAACAACTGCAGTGATCAATTCTAAACATGGAATCATTTCTGGGTCACCGTGATCGCTCTGAACCAGTGACGTACTGAATTTGACGACTATCAAAATACGTCAGTTGGCAACATGCTTTATGAACAATTGAAGAACATATCCCCTGTTTAATGTCTAACGTTCTACGCTGTTTTCATGCACCTGTATTTTTAAAAAAAATAATCATACACGTAAATTGCAATGTTGACAGTTCAAATAACGTATAGGCCATAGTGACGCATATTGAATGCCGTGAAATTTGACGAGTAACGGGTTTAGAGCAATAAAGCGAATATTAAAAGGATTCTATATCTCTATTCTACAAAGCTCAATAGAGGATATTCACGATTTATAACATATACGTACTATAGAATTTGTTTTAAAAAAAGATCTAAAGCTATTGTGCACTCAAACACACTAGTACATAAGTTTCATGGATTTATTAGTAGCACTGAAGAACAGTAGAAAATGTTCATTTCCATACTTAATAAAAATATTGTACCACTTTTAGGTATTTCTTTCTACTGATCTACCTGTACAACATGTGCAATTTTAAATATTCTAATATTTTACTCAGGTTATAAATGCTGCATGATTTTTCCGACGTGTTGAAATATTTCAGTAAGAGACTTGTTTCGTAATTTATTTACGGAAAAATAACCCTTCCTGATTGACAATTATGTCAGCTAAATTATACTAGGTCATCGCTAGCGTCAAACGTGCGATCGAGTAAGTCTTTAATGAATCATTAAATATTATTTCCTTTAATGAAGGCTCAACGATTCAATAAATATCTTGTGTCATAATTGGTCGCTCTTATTTTAATGCCCAGCGTTTGTTGAAGGGACAGTTAAGTCTCATATCTGTCGAACTCGGAGCACAACCTATAGATCATGAAAGAAGTGTTTGTACCGTATGAGCTTCGGTTAAAATTAGACTGACTTCAGGTGAATGTTCAAGTCTCAAAACAGTTACACGCATGGCCACTGTTTATCACTGACACCGGATATTGCTACTAGTCGAAGCAAGGACGTTTGAAGTTATAACACACCAAGATGAGAATTCCTTCGTTTTAAATCACTTTCTTTGCATTTGCTGACGCTATCCGATTGTTAGAATGTTTCAACGATGTACAGACTTACCTTAACATTAAGCGACTGGTACCTGTAAAACTCACCGGTCGTTCTCTGTTTTTGTCTCAAATACAATTCTAGTGTGGGGATCCAAGTTAGAATAGATCCTCAGTACCCCCTTGCTTGTCGTAAGAGACGACTATATGATTATGTCCATCGGATGAGACCGTAAAAACCGATGCCCCATGTCACAGTAGGTGTGGCACAAAAAAGATCCCTCCTTGCTCAAAAGCCATAAGCGCCGAGCATAGGACTAAATTTGGCAGCCCTTCACAGGCAATGGTGACGTCTCCATGTGAGTGAAAGATTCTCGAGAGGGACGTTAAACAATATGTAATCAATCAATTGTAGTGAATGTATTTCACCGTTTTCTGTTATAGAATATTGTTTACACCGAAATCCATGTTGGTGTGTTATTTCTTCAAATATCATCGCGTCGACTAGTAGCAAATATCCGGTGTCAGTGATAAAAAGCGATAACTACACACAACACACAACTGAAGAAATGAATAAGAAAGCGCTAATATAGGAAGGTTGACTTCACCTCAGCAAGTCACATTTAGTGAAATTTTGGAATGTTTAGCAAGTGAGTATAGAACTGAGTGATGTCTACGGAGCACAAACATTCATTTTTGTTTACCTACCGGTCAATTACAGCATTTATAACAAACAAACTTCTACTGATAGAAGCAAACATGTTACTTCAACAAATACAGATATTTTGTTGTACACTTCAGAAATTCGAAATTTGTTAATTGTTACTTGCTTATTGGCCTACCCTGATCTGTACTCGGGTAGAGGTCTAATTCACTTCCGCTGTGGGACCACGATCCAAACTTGAGGGTGCAGATCTGGGTATCCATGGGAAAGTAGAGAACGTTGACGAGACACACGCTTTGTAGGACTGTGGGGAAGTTGTAATAAACCGTGCCGCTGGAGTAAACCGTTGCCCTGTATTCTGTCTTACCAGGCATCATCTCTTCCTCAGCCGAGCTAAAAAAAAACCACGGTAAAATTAGCTACAATACTTGTGACTCCTCCGTCAAACTAATATAAAGAACTACGGTAAAATTATCTACAATACCTGTGACTACTCCGTTAAACTAATATAAAGAAACATGGTAAATATTATCTACAAAACGTTTGTCTCCTCTAGAAATCTAAAAAAGCATGTAAGTATTGATTACGGTCGGTGCAACTCCTCAACTAAGCTAGACAATCTTGGTAAAGATTATTTACAATTGGTAAACTCCTCAACCAAGTTAGAAGAACACTGTAAATATCATTTGCGGTGCAACTCCTCAGCCAAGATAGGAAAACTTGGTGAAATTATCTACAGCACATTAAACTCCTCTGACGAATTAAAGAAATATCATCAACACCCTCAAACTTGTTAGAACGTGGTGATATCTTCATCAGGGGTACGTCCAGCGCTTAGATAGAGAAATCTTATAAATAAACATTATCTACAACAGAGGTAAATCCTCATCCAAGCTAAAAATACAAGATAGACAAGCGTGAATTCTCAAACATCCAAGCTAAAAATACAAGATAGACAAGCGTGAATTCTCAAACAAACTAGGAAAACATGGCAAAATGATTTATAACAGATGTAAATTCTCAACTGAGCTACAGAAGCATGGTTTAAGTTAACATGTCGTTAGGTCAAATGTTTCAATTGTTAGACCAGTTTTTGTCTCCTTTCAACTATAGTCCAGCTGGACATGTCATTACTGGTGATGTTGATATATTTGAAAATGAGGAGGTGAAATCACTCATTTTAAAAGGCCCTAAATTCAAAGAAACCCCAGTCTTTCAGCTGGCGAAAGAACTTCATCTTTATTATGAATTCTGCCTAAGATACGCCACAGGATGGGCGAAATAAAAAAGAGAACTTGATACCGTGTCAGAATGGATAAAAATTGAAATTCCGTATTAGGCACATTAAAACAAAAGAGTGTGGGATCTATCCTTCTGTGTTTAGTAAATCAGAAGTAATAAAAGAATTACACAGGTTATGCAAGGAATCTGTTTTGGTTCCCTGACAAAGCTTATAACAACATAGTCCTTGTAAGGCTCATTATTACAACTTTATTTTACACGGATTTGGCATTAATTCCACAGTTGGTAATCGCGCTGGCCTTTCAAAAGACGAAATTTTTCAATACCATGCTTTAGTTTTAAACACATTTAATATCCTAGTCAGTAGGACGAATGAATATGAGTTACCGTACCTATACTGCATTCCTAAACTTTACAAACATCTCTACAAACAGAGATACATTGCTGGACTCAGTAAATGTTCTACCAAGTCCCTATCTTTGCTCCTCACGAAGATTTTAATAGCTGTGAAGGAGAAGCTTCAAACGTATTGTCCCACTACATATACCAGAAGTGATGTAAATCAAATATGGATTCTAAAACATTCTAAAGGAAAAGCGTTTTTATTACGTAAAACAGTACACCCCAACTGTTTCAAACGATACACCTGTTCTACATGATATTCATCTTGTTTTTCCAGCTTGAAATTAAAGGGCTACACCTTTTGTTTATGAAAAGTAACATTAGATATATTAATATATTCAGTAACTGTGAAAATTTATTGATATGATACTGGTTAAATTATACATGTATGCATTGAAAGATGAAGTCAAATTCAAATTTGCAGCACTTCATCTACAGCAATTGATGTCACTATATGATTGCCTGATTGTTATGTTGTTTTCCGCCACACCCAACAACTTCTCAGTTATCTGGTGGCGTCCAGTTTTTATTGGGGGAGGAGAGAACCCAGATACAATGTACCCGGGATGAGACCACTGACCTTCCGAAAATAAACTGGCAAACTTTCTCACTTATATCGGCGCGAGCGAGATTCGAAACCGCGCAGACTAGAGGTGAGAGGCCTTGTGATTTTGAGCGCGATGCTCTAACCACTCCGCCACGGAGGCCCCCTCCCCCCCCCCCCCCCCCCCATGTCACTATATGAGAGAACGAGTTAACTATAACTACAAACATATACCAAAGAATGTTCATTAACCATAATGACCACGAATTTTCTCTAGTTAGATTATTTCAAAATTGCACATTACTATGAAAACAAAATTGTAATGAAACTGAAACAGGCAAAGCATCCTGGAGACAGCAGTACAGATCATTGGTTTTTTTAATGTGTTAATGATTTAGGGCTCACAGTGGGTGTGACCGGTCAACAGAGGATGCTTACTCCTCCCAGGCACCTGATTATATTTCCGATGTGTCCAGGGGTCCATGTTTGCCCTATTTTCAAAACTGTATTTCTTTATAGGGATTCCGAGATTGAATTAGTTATCATCACTTTTTATCTGATAGCTTTGTGATTTCTTGACTGTCATTTTACTTTACAAAATCAATATCAGTTAACTGAAACTTCTTTCGCTTATTAGAGAACAACCAACTTCTTTCAACGTTTAATTAACATAGCAGTATCTGCTAAGCAGGGAGTGTGTCTAGCATAGTAACTCTAAAAAAGAAAACAAGTTGTGGGTGATTATGTATTTTGATAATAAGGATGCTTTTAAATAAATAAAAATAAATAAATAATAAATAAATAATAAATAAATAAATAAAAAACCATAATCAAGCGTTGCATTGTTGATAAAGCCTGTATAAGGTTTGGACTGAAATTCTATCGTAAATTCAGTTGACTTGTCGATGCTCTTAATTAAGTGAACCCGGAATATTCATCACAATACATTATCGAAAAATTTATGTTTCTGCAATGGAGATTTTTATATGAAGCAAACAAATGGAATTGATACTTTATATAACTGCTCATTCATTTACATATGTATTCTGTATTTGAGACCAGTTTTCACGAGTCACATGAATGTAGAGATTTTGAAGACTATTCAAGCCTTTTTTGAATTTCTGAATCTTCTTAATGACTTGATGCACTTTTTTGTATAATGAGCATTGCTTATTCATACTTAAAATCAATTCCAGATTTTGTATTTGTTATATTCAGACATTATCACACTTTTTTTATTTGCAGCAAACTTTACTATATTCCTATTGCAGGCATGAAAGGGCCTCCGTGGCCGAGTGGTTAGAGCACTGCGCTCAAAATCACTATGCATCTTACCTCTAGTCGGCTCGGGTTCGATTCTCGCTCGCGTCGATATATGTGAGAGAGTTTACCAGTTTACTTTCGGAAGGTCGGTGGTCTCTTCCCGGGTACATTGTATCTGGGTTCTCTCCTCCACTAATAAAAACTGGACACCACCAGATAACTGAGAAATTGTTGAGTGTGGCGTAAACAATAAACAGTAAATCAATATTGCAGGCATTACAGTTTCTACAGAAGTTCTGCTGGAGTAGATTGTTTTAAAAAAAGAAGTGTTCAATCCTTTAGATTGATTGATCGATTATTCCTTCCGCACGTAAACTGGCAAACTTGCTTACATTACGCCGCGGCCGAGATTCGAACACGCGCCGACAAAGGTGAGAGGCTTTGTGATTTTGAGTCCGATGCTCTAACCTCTCGGCAATCCTTTTGAATATTCGTCAATAAAACAAAATTAAATTTAAATGGTAATTAATACTGCAATCTGTAAAAAGTGGGAAAATACGGTTGATGTTTTCTTGGCTTCATTATATTTGCTATAAATCGACACTTAATGAAATACAACGTTAAATGCATAAAAATACATTATTGGTTCAAAGTCGAAATTCCTTTCCTAAAATGGACCCCTGGTATCATTTTTACTTACATTAAATAATAAATGCATAAACTGGGGGGGGGGGGGGGGAAAGCTGTTAGTTTTGTGATAATGATTTAGTGATTTTTAAAACTCCATAAAATATTTGTAATTTTCAAAGACTAGAGAAAATCCTCCATACAGTAGAACAAACCTCCTCATGTCCTTTGAGATTTTGAATCAATTTGTGGGGCGCGTGCGGTGACAGCTGAGTCTTCGGATCAATTAGTGGTGATTGATTATTAACAACGTAATTTTTTTCTCACCATGTTGATACATTAAATATGCAACATTGACAAAGGTTCCTGGACATTAGCAGCCACACAAAGTAGGACACAAAGCAGATGTCCTGTGTGTAGATGATGCTTATGTGTAACTTTAAAACTCTAAGCACCCAGATGTTCTTATGGTTAAAAAGAATGTTTTACTCTGTTTCCGGTCATAAGCAACCTTCCTTTGCAACAAATATGCTTATAATCATCCTGATTGTATTGCAGCAAATATATAGTTCCCTATTGGAAGGAAAATTCAGTCAAAAGTAGGTCAAGCGTAACGAAACTCAATCTGTAACGATCCAAGACAAAGCCCCATATCAAATTTCAATTGAGTATCTTCATCTAATGCGGAGAAAAGTCCGGAAAACTCTAACCGGAAGGACAGATACACGGATGACCCATCAGACGGACGGACAGACAAAATGGAAACCAATAGTCCATTTCGGCAAAGCCGATAGAGGACTAATAAAAGTTGTACAAACAAGTTTGATATTTCTTTCAAGTATAAACTATAAACTTGTCTTATTTTAAAAATAATAGCATGGGCGTCTTAAGTTAATATTCAGAAAAGGATTCAGAATTTTTTTAATAGTAACCTCGAGCTTCGCTTTAATATTTAGGATTTTGACGCAATGTTAGATCATAAGCTTTAAGCAATATTTGTGCAAAGTATTAGCCAGCTGCTTACCAGTAAAGAGTGTCATGCATTTTCAGGCGCTATGAATTTCACAATTTTGATAGAGACCTCAACGCTTATCATCACTACGTACTCGATTCTTATATCTGATATTCAGGAGTAAAAGATTGATACAGACGTATTGCATGTTTGAAATATTATCCCTGGGTGCTTGAACTTCCCCATGCTCAATATAATTAACTACACTGTTTTCAAACCCGGGGAACATGAATTTCATAATTTTGTTATAGACCTTAAAGTCTTTAAGATAGCCATGATTCTGGACACATCAAATGAAGTAAAGTTTTTGTCTGTTACTTGATCAAACAAAAATGTAAATCGGTCATTAATACTTGAGATACACCAATAAACAGACTTTTTTTTCTGAAGGATTGAATATTTTTAGTGATTTTTTAAGGAAACATTTGTGAATAATGTAAATATAAAGGTGGTATTATAGAAAATGTGGGCATAAATATTTTAGTTTTTAGTAATATTAAAACATTAACAGTTTTACTTAAATTTTACATCAAATTTGTTTGGGTGATTTCTTCTCCGGTAACAATGCGTTTCAAGTTTTTATACCAAATGCGCCGGATAGCTGAAAAATTGCTCAGGCGACTATAAATAAAACAAAATATACCAAATGCACCGAATAAAGAAAATTTATTCCCCTACATCCCAAAGATGTTCCAAGGAAATTTGGTGAAAATTGGACATACACTTAATAATACTAAAGACGCACAACGAACAAACGCGGAAATACGTAAAATCAGGTGACCTAACAAATTTAACAGGAGTTACACAAAGTAATATCCGACTTTACAATTTCATCTTATCTCTTCACTATCAATTCAGTTCTGATCCTTGTAAATTGCCAAACCGCCAGAGGCAATTTATTTTAATATATGTAAATGAAGACGTCCAAGTGAGATATATAATTGTATAGATGTGCCATGTACATTGTATTCGTTTGATAGCTCACTCTTCCATTAAAAATTGAAATTGTGCGAGCTATGATCACTTCAAAATTTGACGCTGTCGATACGCCTTCATATAGTATTTATGATGGCCTTGGTTGTGAACGCAATTCAAGTTGTCGATATAAACCTTAATGAACATAGCAAAATATTAGCATGTCATTATATTTCCATAAATCTACAGTGATAATCATGCCAGACTGAGTGTGTGTAAAATGAAAATAAATCCACAAAGCTATATGTAGAATCTCGTAGTGAGTTTAAACCAAATGCGACATATATGCAAGTGCACACGGATAAAAATGTTCCACGTAAATAAAAAAAGACACTTTTAAAACAAAGCGATCTGGGGCCTAATGTTTTTTGTTGAAAGTTCTAAGGATACAAGTCACAGAACAACAAGGTATTCATTAAAACTTCTTAGTATCCTCACGTGAAAGAGTTGCGGAGGAACTGAGTAATCTGCCATCTCATTCGTTCAAAGCCACATCTCTTACCCAATTTACAGGTGAAAGCAGAGGGTCACACGACGAAAAATTCCTAATATCCTGTGAACAAAATGTATACTAACTTTTTCATACACAGGTGGAGGGGTTTGATTGGCGGAGGGGTTCGGGGGTGGAAGGGAAAATAAAGTAAGAGTACCTGTCATAGAGTGTAATATCGGGGGTCCACACAGTGTCATAAGGAACCACCAGGTGGCTGTTATTGAACTCTGAAGTGTTCCAACTCAGGCGGCAGTCTGACCATTTCTGTGGATTGGGAATTAGATACAAAGATAAGAATCTATTTATTAGTGCATATTATAATTGCAAGACAATTAATATAATTATCTAGACAATTCATGCTAAAGCTGTGTAGCAGTCGCGGTAGCTTAGAGGTTAGGACGGTTGCTTAGTAACAGGAAACGGCCGGGTTCCCGCGTCAAATCGAAGACGTACAGGCAATAATGAACGAGTCTTCTCCAAGCGCTGAGTCTTTTGGATTGGACCTTAAAAGGTCCCGTGTCACTGTACTCTTTAATAGTATATTCTTACCAAGCGACACAGTTGGTAGGATAAAGAAAACACTCACTACCAGGGCTTTGAGTGCCATGCATATCGTGTCACTTCACCTACCGGTAGTGACGTCTAAATGATTGAAACAATTACATAGAAATGCACGAGGTTGCAGCAACATTACCAGTCTTAGCCAAATGTTGATCTTCAAAATTTGGTCTTTTTCATTCTGAAAACAACAAGTTTAAAATATGTAAACATATGTAGAAGTACAACTTAGGGTGTTTTGGGGGTTGTCTACTGGGAGTAGTTAACCGGTTAATTCAATATTGACATTATGTGTGAGCGCTATAGACAAGTAACTTGCAAAGACAAAATTAGTGCACATCGTACACGATATTGTCATAAGATATCAAACTTTGTCTTTAAAGAAAATAATTTCCTGTATACAACCTGGACCTGCAGCTGAACCCTGCCGTACCATTCACCAACTGTCAGGACCGAAGAAAGCAATTTTACAGAGACAGAAAGAACGAAAAATTAGGGAAAGGAACAACTGTAAAATCTTATGTGATCTTAAAAGGGGGGCTGTTTTCAAGGACCTTCGTTTAAAAAATATTAAAAATAACAGTCATACACGAATGTCAACATAGTAAACCAATACTACTCTTATTTAGAGACGTGTGAGTAAAGAAGAATGATTAAGTAATCTGCACAAATGACGTACCACATTCATCATCTGTCTGAGAGCGGTGCCCAGATAGGCAGTCACTTTTTCGTCAGGGGTACATGTTGGTAAAAGGCGAGGATTGTAGTGTGTGAACAGGTGCTTGTAGAGAGGACTGGTAACGGTGTCCGCCGAAAATGTCACTACAACAATATTAATTTGTTGCTGGAAATAATTCAGTATTAAACATTTTAGCCAGAATTGAATTAATTCAATATAAAACATCTTAGCCAGAATTGAATTAATTCATTATAAAACATCTTAGCCAGAACTGAATCAATTCAATATAAAACATCTTAGCCAGAATTGTATTAATTCATTTTTAAACATCTTAGCCAGAATTGAATTAGTTACTTGTAACAATTCACTATAAATCATCTCTCAGCCAGAATGTAAATGTTACTATATATAATTCAATATAAACCATCTCAACCAGAATTGGGGAGGGGTTAATGACTAAATTAAGTATGACTAATTTCTACATTTTGACCCTATATCAGAAGACTTGCACTTTAAAGTAGGCGATAACCAGTTGTTTGTACATGCAGATCCCATTGACAACGTCCGTTTATGTTCCAATATTAGAACATAACTCATGATCATCAAACGGAACTGTCAATTTCATTAGTTAACATCAGTCTTTCATAAGTCAATATCAATATCATTATTCAATATCAATCTCATTCGTCAATATCAAATTTTCATAAACCCTGTTAGAAATATTGCAATTTCAGTAGATAAGAAGAGCTAATACTCAATGTGGTACTATACCTAACCCATGCCGTCAGTAACACCTGATGAGACGTAACCCATGCCATCAGTAACACCTGATGAGACGTAACTCATGCCGTCAGTAACACCTGATGAGACGTAACCCATGCCATCAGTAACACCTGATCAGACATAACTCATGCAGTCAGTAACACCCGATCAGACATAACCCATGCCGTCAGTAACACCTGATGAGACGTAACCCATGCCGTCAGTAACACCTGATGAGACGTAACCCATGCCGTCAGTAACACCTGATGAGACGTAACCCATGCTGTCAGTAACACCTGATGAGACGTAACCCATGCCGTCAATAACACCTGATGAGACGTAACCTATGCCATCAGTAACACCTGATGAGACGTAACCCATGCCATCAGTAACACCTGATGAGAAGTAACCCATGCCGTCAGTAACACCTGATCAGACGTATCACGTGTAGTCAGTAACACCTGATCAGACATAACTCATGCAGTCAGTAACACCTGATGAGACGTATCACGTGCAGTCAGTAACACCTGCTGAGACGTATCACGTGCAGTCCGTAACACCCGATCAGACGTATCACGTGCAGTCAGTAACACCTGATCAGACATAACCCATGCCGTCAGTAACACCTCATCAGACGTATCACGTGTAGTCAGTAACACCTGATGAGACATAACCCATGCAGTCAGTAACACCTGATGAGACGTATTACGTGTAGTCAGTAACACCTGCTGAGACGTATCACGTGCAGTCCGTAACACCCGATCAGACGTATCACGTGCAGTCAGTAACACCTGATCAGACATAACCCATGCCGTCAGTAACACCTCATCAGACGTATCACGTGTAGTCAGTAACACCTGATGAGACATAACCCATGCAGTCAGTAACACCTGATGAGACGTATTACGTGCAGTCAATAACACCTGATCAGACATAACCCATGCCGTCAGTAACACCTGATAAGACGTATCACGTGTAGTCAGTAACACCTGATGAGACATAACCCATGCAGTCAGTAACACCTGATGAGACGTATTACGTGTAGTCAGTAACACCTGCTGAGACGTATCACGTGCAGTCCGTAACACCCGATCAGACGTATCACGTGCAGTCAGTAACACCTGATCAGACATAACCCATGCCGTCAGTAACACCTCATCAGACGTATCACGTGCAGTCCGTAACACCCGATCAGACGTATCACGTGCAGTCAGTAACACCTGATCAGACGTATCACGTGCAGTCAGTAACACCATATCAGACGTATCACTTGCAGTCAGTAACATCTGGGGATTCTAAACATTAACATAGCTTTGATTATTATCCAAGGGCATTGACAGAGCCAGACAAAGCTGGATAAAGTCCATCAAATTATCCCACTGGTCGAACTATAAAATGAATCGCTGGGACAAGGTGTCTACAATTAAATACAACTGCCCTATCTTTAATTTGCCATTAAACTTCACCTGCATTTATTTGCCATGTGCTTGACAATCCATAAAGTCAACAGAACTTCAACATCTGAAGAATCGGGGTTGTTGTTTGTAAGATGGAATCAGCTTTATGTAAAGTGTGTGCATCAATGATTATAGTCGTATGATTTTTCGCAGCAGAGCTTAATTTAGAACGATGGAAGTGTTTTAATCAAAAACGCCAGCAGAACAACCACAACGTAGGAATCTTCAAAATGTCAAGAATCGATTGACATTCTCATAGACTTCTTACCCAAGATTTAATCTCGATGACAGGTTCTATCATTTAAATGGAAAAAAATCCTAGTTAAAGGCACACCTGACTTGGTATGTTGAAACAGATTCTTTAGCTAGATCAAGAAAAAAGAGTAATACGTAAAAGTGTGTCACATTATTAAAGAACCATTTTTTTTGTTCGAAATCTTGAATGATAAACATTATTAGTCGTTAAAATATCCGCATATTTAAAGCCCCCCTAAATCCTGTTTGTTTACACTGTTTGTGTCAATGTATCGAAGCTTTGTAAATTTGTTGTTAGGAAACAACATTCTCACTTCACACTCTGAAACTATTTGTAACGTGCAGTTACTTCCTGTGTTAATGTGTACTGACAAGAACGCTACAGCGCAATCGTTCTAAGGGCGACATAATCTTAGCGTACTTGTGAATATCAACTTGAAAGACTAAATCTCGGACATAGGTCTTGTAGGACGCAGCTCTCTTTCTCCCTCTCTCCCTCTCTCATTTGAGAAATTTTTTTTTTCAGAGTAGTACGTAGTGAAGTCATTACCTTTAGGTGAAATGCCAAAACTTTCAACATAGTTGCTTCATAACTATGAGAATGAGTGGCTGCTAAAAGTAAATGAGCTTCCTAAGTTACGTTTATGTAAAAATATTAAAACAAAATTATCTTTCCATGAGCTTTCAAACTATCGAAAATCATTAAGATGTAGATACTTCCCATTAGGATAGTAACGGGGCGATACAGGGCGGAAGGACGGTGTGACAGAATCCTCGGATTGTGTAGAAGGTGATGGTCACTTTTTACTACAATGTACCACATTCTCAAATATCAGAACGGATTTTTTTTTTTTTACTTGTATTTGTTGTAATCCTAAATTATAAGTCAAATTTAGATTGTATTATATTTCTATTAATGAATGTCCTCATACAAACCGCCAAATACATATTCAGCTTACAGTTACAGACAGTCTTTGATACACAGATAACGCTATGTATAATTATCGTGTAGGTATTGTTATGATATCTTTATCACCGTGACGTAGAGGTCCGAGGGGCCGGCTGTTTTGAATTCGCATTTAATTATATTACGAAATAGTGTATGTATATGATAAAACATATCACTATAATAAATCACTTACTTACTTACTTGCTTACTTAATTGTTTACTTACTTACCAACTTACTTACCTACTTACTTACTTACATACTTACTTACTCTTTTGCTCACTTACTTACTTGCTTTCTTACTTACTTGCTTACTTACTTGTTTACTTACTTACTTACTTGTTTACTTACTTACTTACTCACTCACTTACTTATATACGTATTTACCTACTTACTTACGTATTTGCTTGCTTACTTACTTGCTTTACTTGCTTGCTTACTTACGTACTTACTTGCTTTCTTATTTACTTGCTTGTTTACTTACTTACTTACGTTTTACTTACTTGCTTTACTTACTTACTTACATACTTACTTACGTACTTGCTTGCTTACTTACTTACTTCCTTCCTTCCTTACTTACGTACTTACTTACTTTCTTGCTTGACGCCCAGGGCCGTAAAGAGTATATTTTTTTATTGTGTCAACAACTACCGAGTCACAGGACCTCAGTTGACAGACTTTCAGTTGCTGTTTTAAAGTGATGTCAATTATGACATAATAAGAAGCAGAATTATTAAAGTAGCCTACTTGTCATCATTTATTTATTAGGCTCACCGAAATAAATTGTGTTTTACACCAGGTAAATGTTTTGAATTTGCACGGAAGTGAGTGAAAAAAAAACCAATTAAATTTTCTAAACATTTTGATGAAAAATGGCTTTAATGTGTATACTATTACAAAGCAAATACAATATAAATAAAACCTTGCTTTATTGATGCTAACCAATTCCCACAAGGGGAAGATTAGTCAAGGATTTTGACCTATCAAATATCAAATTTAAATTTCCATGTCAAAACATTAATTTTTATTCTGAAATGTGTTTGTCTTTATATATCGTAAACAAAACTGTTGACGTACATATGGAACGTACCACATGATTTAGTTTTCTCCGAAGGCAAAAAATGGAAACCTATGTTGAAGTGATTCAAGGGAATACAACTGGAAAAGCCTTATTTCGTATCCTGGATGTAGATCGATATATTTTTTTGAAAAACTTTTTTTTTTGAAATTTGTGAAGGGATCTAAATATTTAAATGTAGCAGAAATAACTGAGGGTTATTATGAAGGTCATCGGAAAAACACAATTACTACGAAAACTTAACGGCGATTCCTAACTCCTCGGGGACTGACATCCATAAAATGTTCTAAATAATTCATTATGAAATACGGATACTAGATATGCATTGTACTGAATTCATCAAGTTTGTATCGCGTAGTTTCCGTGAGTTTAAAATGAAATATTTATGTTTAATATTTAATCTAGAATTCCCTCTGTTTTGTTTCTCCATCATTTACACTATACAGTGATGTCGTTGTAAAAATTATACACCTATTTTAAACTGATGAATTACAACATTCAATTAGAAAATTAGGTCAGTATGTTATAAAATTAGGATATATTTTTCATATCATTCTTACATCTTTAAGTATGTTTCCTTTTGGTAGAAATCTTGCTTATCAATTGACATCTCTCAGCTGACGAAGTCGGGGTGGGGTGGTACTCTGAATTCATAGAACCCGTTTGTAGATTGACACGTGGCCACCTGTTCATTGGCATTTATTTGTAAAAAGAGATTGGATGCATATATTGGTTTTCAATAAGTTAATTTTGAATAAACACTTTGATTTTATTTTCAAGAATTTAAAATGGAATTAATGTTCATATTTATTTCTTCGTATACAGCTTAAATATATTTTGTGTGAGTGCCTTTATTAAAAGAAGTCATTCTGGAGTTTAGTGATGATTTTGCTCACAAGAATTTAGATTTTAAATGAGAGTTTATAGATTATTCCGATGAAAAAAAATGTTTAAAAAGGTTATGGCTGATTTTTGACCCCATCTTTCCAAATGAACAGACATTGTACCAGCTTACATTGATTAATGATACACGCAAGTACTATCTCACTTTGGAACACATAAAGAATCTGTGTTGCAGGAGATAAAAAAGGCTCATTGCCGGCCACCACACGTACAGAGTCTCCAATCCACAGGGCAAAGAACAAGATGGGTTGAAGGTCATACACAGTTCCATTTTTCTTTTTACATTAGAAATCAAAATAGACTTAAAAACTGTAAATAAAAACTGTATATTCTTAATAAACACGACTGTTAATTGACAATTCATAATTCAATCCATGGTGACAGTCGACATTGTGATCAGCGTCAAGTGCTTGATTGTAGAATGAGATAATTATTAACGTGAGAGTAACACGCTGAACATCTGTTAATATAATTTTTTTTAATTAGAAAAGTGTATTTTATCACGCGGGTCTCTGACTTCGCTATTCTACGGGATTCTTATCCCCCTCGCAAACCTCCGATTAGCAAACCTTTCCTTTTTCGCAAACCTCCGATTAGCAAACCTTTCCCTTTTCGCAAACCTCCGATTAGCAAACTTTTCCTTTTCGCAAACCTCCGATTAGCAAACCTTTCCCTTTTCGCAAACCTCCGATAAGCAAACCTTTCCTCTTTCGCAAACCTCCGATTAGCAAACCTTTCCTTTTTCGCAAACCTCCGATTAGCAAACCTTTCCTTTTTCGCAAACCTCCGATTAGCAAACCTTTCCTTTTTCGCAAACCTCCGATTAGCAAACCTTTCCCTTTTCGCAAACCTCCGATTAGCAAACATGGGGCCTTGCAAAGGGAAGATGGGACAAAGGGTTTTGAGGAGAGCGTTGTATCAGAAATCCTTTAGCTAGCAAATGTGACGGGCACCTAGCCTCCATATTTGATCTAAGTAATTTTACGTAAGTGTGATTATATCATGCAGGCCTCAATCCGATTCTAGTAAGAATGGTCATCTTCCACTTCCTTGCTGACATTACTTTTTTATCGTTTATCGGTTGAATGGTCTCGACCTTCGGCGGAGAACTGAGCACAGTGCAGTGAAAATTGTTTCTTTGATGTCGTGAAATCAAATCAGATTTATATTATAAAGAAGAACGATAAGATAAAAAGATATGATAAATAACAAGGGATGACAAAGGTTTTAATTACTTTCAATCAAATATTTTTATTCAGTCGCCAAAACTTGCAACGTAAATACTACCGACTATCAAATCACCTGTAGTATCCCCTTTTTTCAGCTAAAGCTCCCTGTAGGTTCATTGATTGTTTCTTTGTTTTACGTCCCGTCGAGAATTTTTCACTCATATTGAGACGTCACCGGCTGTAGGTGAAGTACCACAAATTTAGACCTATGCTAAGAGCTCAGGGCCGTAGCACTGAGGGTTCTTTAACGTGCCAACGCCTACCGCGACACGGGACCTCCGTTTTTAAGGTCATATCCGAAAGACCCGTGATTCTCACTTCTAATTGCCGAGAGTTTGGCGAAGGAGCAATCACTACCTATTTTTCGTCTTAGGTTTGACGCGGCCATCGCACAATCGGTGCTCGAACTTGCGACCTCCCAGTTATGAAGCTAACGCTCTAACCACTGAGCTACCGCGACCGGTAGGAAGGAAAGAGAAATTGCTCTGGATTTGCATGTGTCTTGAATGGTCACCACAACAAGAAACGTATATAAGTATTTAACAATAATGTTACAGGCATTTTTAACTGAATGAAGCTACAATTCACTCTTTAAGAGACACATGCAGTATCGTTTCGGAGTTTACTGAGAAATTTATTTATTTAGAGGTATAGATATATGATCCAGTTCTATTTTCTGAGCTGAAACATATACGACTCAAATTCAATAAACTTGAAAACTGAGGAAAATCGGAAAATTTCTAGAACATGTAACCTTTTGTATATCTTTAAGGAATTATACGTTAATTAAGTTAAAATCAATACCAGTTTAAAGAAGGCATTAATTTGCTTGAATAGGTAACTCGGCATATGTATACCTCAGTTTTGAGACAATCAATCTCCAGCACTGTCAGACGGCTTCACATCTTGTCAACATGTGCATGTGGTATCTCCTAATTATTATTATTATTATTATTATTATGTACCAAATTTCTTGAGCACGTTTTTCATGTATAAAACACGTTCAAAAGTACTTTACATCATAACAAAATGCCATATCATATAAAAAAAAATGCTAAACATATAAAACAGATTTTTTAAAAAAGATTATTAAGATTAAATGAGTCCATAAATTACACTATAATCTAAAACAGTTTAAAATTGTTAAACACAGTGCTAGATATTACATGTAGTAAAATCAGTCTGAATAAAATTTTAGGAACAAGTGAGTTTTTAGGGCTCTCTTAAACACGGGCAGGGATGCAGAGTTTCTTAGTGTGTTTGGTGGGGCATTCCAGAGTTTTGGTGCCGTTGTCATGATTGATTTATTCAGGGGGTTACACGTTTATTATAATATACTAATAATCAAGTGTCTGTCTCTCTCTCTCTCTCTCTCTCTCTCTCTCTCTCTCTCTCTCCTTACAAGTTGTTCCAGTTTTTATTACTGTAAATCTCTCTTTCACTCCGTAGTTTCTTATTCTTACAACAACCGCAGCTTTCATTATGTAATCGTTTGAATCTGAGTGTCGTCTAGTTGTGTTTCTTTCGGGTTTTCCCCATCATTAAAACAGGTAATGATACATGGGTATTGTAATGGTATGGTTTCATCCTTGTCGTTGATAAAAATGTACTCAGTTACACAAATTGTTTGACAGATATATTATCATTTCTTTACGACACTCCCTTGGAAAAAGAAATACACTTCTGAATACAGAGGTAAAATGATATTTAAATGACTTTAAATCATCTTAAATATACATACATGCACAGACAGATTATTTTATGATGTGTTTAACTGAATAAATCAGGGATGAGAAACCACAGACTAGTTATATAATTGAATTTTTTTCTCCCCAAAAGTTTCATAGCAATATCAGCTTTCGATACTGTCCCAGCGTGTTAATTAAACCCGAAAATACGGCTGGTCTTTAGGAAAACCAACCGCATACATGAATTATTTTTCTTTTAAATGAGTAAGCCAAGAAACTAAAAACTTACCCAAACAACAAAGAACGTCTTTCATTTAAATAGAGTTTCAGAACCGTAATCATTTTGCCATTTCAGTTATTTTTATTTTAGGTTTGGAACTGGTGAATATGAAACTTACTCCATTGTTTCAACTGTTTAAACTCTTTACACAGAATAAGCCAATTTAAAGACTAAAAGTTATGGATCTTGATAAAGTTCTTTGACGGACGAACGCACGAGATGGATATGAAATAAGTAACTTATCCACGAAACTGTGGCCGAGGCCATTGCGTGGTATATGATGGTCAATTCCTTGCACGAACGCTATACATATATATATATATATACAGACATTATGTTAAAGGTTGTTGGTTGATTGTCTATTCTTTAACGTCCAGCTCGAGAATTTTTCACTCATATGGAGACGTCACCATTGCTGGTGAAAAGCTGAAAATTTTTTAGGCGCATGCTCGGCGCGGTAAACTATTTCATTTGTGACAATTTCGGTGAACATTACATGATTTAAGGCAGATGCATAGATAACTATTATTTTTGTAAACTAGAAATTGGACATCAATCTGCTGTAAACCCCGGGGAGCAGCAATGGTTTGACACTTTCCTAATTAAATGAAGCTAAAGATCTAAATGTTCTCTTTCGATAGGAATCTTCCTAATCCATAAAATGTACATAAAATTTAAATTACCAGTAATGATCGATTTTGAAAAGTGTTTTGATTCAATCTTGTGAAAATTTATAGAAGACATATTTAAATATGTTAATTTTGTCGTCTTCGTTTGACAGTGGGTTTTAAAACTTTTCGAAATAGTACCTTTTCTTGTGTATCTGAAACAGATATTTTGTGCAGTCTTTAGATTTGGTTAGATATGCTGACAGAAGAACTATTCTCGTCGTACACTTGTTAAGCGCAGAAATGTCTATTAAATTAATGATGAAAAATATCAAGGAATTGAAATAAAAATAATTAGTATATTATGTTGCAATATGCTGATGCAATCCTTAATGTTTTAATAATCTGTATAAGGACTGTAATTACAAAAATTGATGAATTCTACAAAAATGCCTGGGCTTAAAATTAATGAATCACAAATTCAAATTGAATTGATGGGTTGTAAAAATTCTTATAAAGATAGACTTTCGTTTTCAAAAGAAATTCCAAGTACTCGACTGAAATCTTTAGTAATTCACTGTGTTGTTAATTTGTCAAATATAAATAAATTAAATTTCGCCAAAAATTAGTAGAAAATTAAGGTCATACGTGAACAGTAGAAGGACGGAAACCTGAACACTCGCTGAAATAAGTTTAACCACACTTGTAAAATCACTTCTGATTTCAAAACTTAATCAACTATAATCTATTTCCTTACCCAGTCGTGGTAACACATTCAAAAAGCAACTACATGTAATAGACCTATAACTTTTTTCATGGCAGTCAAATATTGATAAGAATAAAAGCAATAATCACAGAAGAGTTTGCAGGCGATGAACCAAGAATGATAAATTTGCATTGTTACAAGGGATTAAATAAACATGATTAGGAAGAACAATTAGGAACAAACTTTTATAAGAATGGAATATTAGATTTAGGACTAGATTACATAACCACATAATTACATAGGACTAGATTACATAACCACATAATTACGTACAAAATGCATTATCGAGAGAGGTATTGGTGTCTTTCTAAGAAAATCATGATAATTATGAAACTTGGTAAGTATGTGTATACCAACGACTGTAATGTAACATAAAATCAAACTGTGCTTAATTCTTGGTATGAAATTTGTCCATGATTTATTAACTAAATTAATAATTTTTTTATCCATGGAAACATTTCAATTTCAATACAGCATTAAGAGAACCGGTCGCTGTAGCGCAGTGGTTATAACGTTCGTAAGCAGGAGGTTGCAAGTTCGAGCCTCGCCATGGTCGCGCTAAAACCTAAGTAATGATTGCTCCTTCGCCAAACGCTCAGCATTTAAAAGTGAGAGACACGGGTCTTTCGGATGTGACCATAAAACGGAGGTAGGCGTTTTACACGTTGAAGAACCCTCACTGCTGCGGCCCTGAACGATAAGCATTGGTTTAAATTTGTTGTACTTTACCTACAACTCGTGACGTCTCAGTAAGAGTGAAAATGTTTAGAAGGGATGTAAAACTGACAAACAAAAGCAGTGATTATCTGACACATTCGGAATTAAGCAAAGCATGCTGATAGATATTTCTGAAGAGTTGGACCCTAAAGCATATTCCAATGGATATCCAGCTTTTTATGTTGACAGAAAGGGATATAACCCATGCATAAAAGCTTTAAGATTTCATGGATGTGAGCAATTTTAGGATTTCAGATGAAAATGGCAAATATTTTGCAAATTTACGGACATTTTGCTTTGAAAATCACGTGATACATTTTTGCCTATGTACTAAAAGTTGCAATGATACAATTTGATAAATGATGTCAGGCTGAGAAATAGGGAAGTATTTTCTCTATATTATATGAAGCAATCTATGCTTCAAATTTGTCAATTTTGGGTAAAAAATGAGCAAACTCGGAATTTTCATAAACTTTGTGACTTTCCTGAACACTTGGAATGTCATATGTTGAGATGGATGATCTGGGTTACTGAACCTCTCAAATAGAGGGCCATATCATTACTGTACCGTCTCCTCTCACTCATTACCATATTAAAACACAGTTCTGAATACTGTTACATCGATTTAAAAAGAAACCTGAATAGAACATTTTATGTCTGTATAATGACTAATCAAACTTCACATTTTATTGTGTAGATCAGTGTGACATTTCAAATTCCGGATGGGATTTCACAATGAGAACTGTTTCAGAGCTAATGGTGAAACCCGCTACCAACAACAATCGCCTCCCCACATCTTTATCGGGGGGGGGGGGTCTGTCATTGCATGAATTACATTATTCTTTCTGGACATTTTAAGACTATAATATAAGTCTACGAAGCTTGTCGTAACGCCGGGAAAATTAAGTAAATTTAATGGTTTTCCAATGGTTCCTTATCTTGTATCTTTCTCTTCTTACTCTGTATGGTGTCAGAGAAATCCGAAAGAACAATTAGACATTCAACAGAACTGAATATCGAGGAACCAAAAACAAATATAACCGCGCAAGTTCATGTGCATCATTATTAATTGTTCATCGCTTTCATTACGTTAGGCAGTGGGGAGAAAACAACCCGGGAACTGGGGTAAGCAAATAGCCGCCTTCAGCCTTGATACTTCTGTGTAAATCTCGGTCACAAGAGACTGGAAGCATACGTAGGCGATGGAGCATTAAATGACTGCACCACGGAACAGCGTTACTTATTGGAGGTGATGATGCGCAAACCCTGTCGTATACCCGGCGGAGATAATATCAAAGCTTTTGTTAAACTGATGATAAAACCTTGAGAAAATCGAACGACGTGGTTTTGGATTGACCACATTTTATTGGAGAGAGAGAGAGAAAAAACCCCCCACGTAAATTTGTCTCCTTTCAAGCCTATATTTTAACATTGGAAGGTTGTCACAAGAACTGACCTGCTAATTATAATCAGTATATGGTATTTTTCAGTGTGTCTAGACGAAGTGAACCTCAGAGTCTGACGATGCCTTATAATGCCTGATACATTCAACAGATGCTTTGCAAATCGGTACCGTTTAAAAGTAGACTATTTCTTGAACCTTCAAATGTTTATGATGATAATCGTACATTTGGTTGACACGGATTTTGAACACGTTAAGTATTTAGGGAACATTACTTCATTACATAGTCATTAGTTTAATCAGAAAACCACTGAGCCAGACCTGTCGATATATAGATGCTCGGAAGATAATTATTTTCAACATTACAATTTCATATCTCTTGGGAAATGTTTACGTTGATTGATAATTAATCATTGTTGGAAGTTATCTAGTGTTATTAGAGGTTAAAATCTTCCACAGCCTAAATCATAATGAACTACATCTCAGGTTTGTAAATATAAGGTAAGGACTGAGAGATAGTCAAACAAAAAGACTGAGCAATTACGAAATTTTAAATCCACGGAAATTACAAAGTAAATAGATAAGGAAAGATGACCATGTTCACTACATTGATGAATCACTCCCTAAAGTGCTCGAAACTATCGAATTGTTTGACCATGGTCAGATGAAAATAAGTATAGTTAAAAAAGCGTTTTCTCTCTTAAGATCACTTGATATTACTTTTCACGATGGCTTTAAAAATAACATTGGATATGGAAGAAGAAAAAAAACAAAAAAAACAACAACCAACCAACCAAACAAACAAACAAACAAAAAAAAAAAAACCCCCCACTAAACCAAATACAGCCACTTAGATAAACTATAAACGATATAATTGTCTGTCGTCGAATTGCAAATTTTAAAAGAAAATCTTATTAAACAAAACTAAATAAAGATTTAAGCTAGGTATTTAGTATTATTTTAAACTTACCTGCACAGAGAGACAAATACAAGGATAGAAAGAAAATCCCATTGAAAATATAATCCATAACTCGAAAACAGTCCCCACTTGAAATTATAGCAACTGATTTTTAAATGTAAACTTCCCTTCGCTGTTTAACGTGTACTGGTAGAAATGGTTTGGTTCACTGAAGCACATCCGGGATCTCGTTAAAGATCCGAGTGTTTTTGTGAAAATCGTCATTACAATCGACACGACTAACTTTCTAAGTACACGTGTATTGTCAACAACGGACAGTTTATTGTATGTACATCGCTGGCTGTCGAGTCACTATCTAGTAATTACTGATCCAACTTATAGTTTACCTTTGGGATGAACTTGAATTGCTAGGTATTAGTTATTCAAAATGAAACAATATGCACTTAATATTTTTCACCAATTTCAGTGACGATTACATGTAAACACTAAGTGTGTACATTAAATACACACGTCTGAAACGTTTCAGGGACTCTATTACGTTTTATACCTGTAGAACGTGCTGTGATTTGCAAATAAGGAAGATTGATTTCTACAAAATTCCGATTTTCTTCAGTTTTCGAATTTATTGAATTTGAGTTGTGCATGTTTCAGTTCAGAAAATAGAGATGGATCACATATTTATATTCTATCCATTTTGTATATATTTATTTACCAATAAACTCCAAAACGCTTGCTCCAGACGCATTGCTTGCACCTTTACATGTAATATTGTTTCATATAGGTAAACTGTAATAGATTACGTGATTAGTAAATAACGTGAAATTAATTGAAAAAAAAACCCAATTATTTTTTTCCGTGATTATATAAGCCACTCACACGATTTGTTGTAATAATTAACAGTTTCTGAAATGTATAAACACATGGATAAGCACATTTTGTTTGAACATATATATTTTGTGATGCCACAGATCATATATCGAGCGGCCCGGGACTGTTCTGGGTAGTTGCGCCTTAGAAACATTCTACCGAAATTAGAAAACTACACCTGCACACGTACAGCATATTGTTTACAGTTCTTCAAATCGCAATCAACTACTGAAATAACAAGACAGTTTCCTATCAATTCGACATGCAAGTTTACCATCCATGAATCTCAAGACATTACTATTGAAAAATTAGTCGTTGATTGCAGTAATGGAAATTGATGTTGGCATTGGTAGAGGTAAATTCACTGATGGTTTATGTCTAATAAAAATAAAGAAAAAAACTTAAATACCTCATTATGCCCTGCACAGCCAAGTACAGTCCAACATTTTTACCTACACTTTTGAATTCAAAGATGACTTTATATATTGGAAGAAGTCACTGAGAGGACAAGACCATGACACCACGTCGTGGAAATCTTTAAGGCGAAGCGGACTTCAACATTAAAGACTCAATCATTCATGAAAAGTTAAGAATAATTTGTAAATCTAGATTGATTGATTGATTGATTGATTATATATTGTTTTACATCCAGCTCGAGAATTTTTCTCTCATATGGAGACGTCATAATTGTCTGTGAAAGGCTGCAAATTTAGGCCTATGCTCGACGCTCAGGGCCTTTGTGTAGGGTGGAATCTAGACATCACCCCAGCAGCAGAGATACGGGTATGCTTCTCATCAAGTTTTGAGGGCAAATGGATAAAAATTGGAATTTGTTAATCTTAACAAACAAAAACAAAACAAAACAATAACAACAACAATAAAAACAAACAAAAACAAAACAACAACAACAAAAACGACGCGTTTTACTCGATCTTTAAAATCCTAATAATGGTGTGGTGTGTGGCGTGGAGGGGGTGAATAATCTGCCGTGCATGTCTCAACAAAATGTTTTCCAAGAAATCGTGCGAGGGTGGGGGATGGAGACGGGGTGAAGTCCTTTACTATTAATGCTCATACTTCGCTTAACACTCTCTATTCTCGACATGATCTTCAATTCTATGTTAGCTATTAGAGGGAGGGGGAGGCAGTTACCCAGTGTATCTTTAATTTGCATTACAAAATAGTCAAAATAATAATGAGACTTCCCCGTGTGTGTCATGGCCGCATCAAACCCAAGATATAGGTAGAGATTACTTCTTTACAAAATTCCGTCAAATGCGAGTCTTTGGGATATGACTTTAAAAACGGAAATTCCGTGTCGTTGGCGTTGGTACGTTAAAGAACCCTCACTGCTAAAATTGAAATTCTAATACAATTTGTAAAATTTGTAACACCCTCGCAAGTTGTCGCGGCAAAACGGCGTTAATTAGCATGGCGTTGATTCGAGGCGTTTTGATTGCAGTCAAAAGTAAATTAAAAACGTATGATACATATATTCCACGAATCAATCGTTCCTCGTATATTGCATTAAATTGCAGTCCGCACGAACAAACAAAATGGTCACTAATTCACAAACGAATCATTACCAAGACAACGTATTTTCTGTAATTGATGGGGTACAACTAGTTGTATTCACATTAAAATATTTCTGTTGTCTAAGGGATATTTTACAATGAATTAATGATATTGAGGATAATGACAGAGCAAGGTGTATTCTACTCCATGCTTTATCATAGGGGATCATTAATGTAATACTTAGTCTAGTGATCTGCGGGGCATTCTTCATTGTAGTATAGGGAAAACGTAAAGATTCATGACCAGTGCTACACTTCAATTACCTATGATACCTAGCATGACTCTGATCACCCCATTATAGGGACAAACTCAATCATCCTCAATTGACAACCAATTAGATCTTCCAAGTCCAGATGTCGCCTCTGTAAGAAAATAAGAGATGTCAAATTAAAGTCTTGTTCCCAAGTGAGATGATCCTAGGTCGACTGATGGTATCTGTGAATCAGGCGAGTTGTGAATCAGGCGAGTTGTGAATCAGGCGAACTGTGAATCAGGCGAGTTGTGAATCAGGAGAACTGTGAATCAGGCGAACTGTGAATCAGGCGAACTGTGAATCAGGCAAACTCATTCCGGAATCAAGTGTCGATATTCTTAAAGATATTGACTGTAGTCGACGATATGGTGAATCAAAATAAGACTGCTTGTACCTGTTCTGAATAGCTGTTTGCATTTGCTTTTCTAAGACTGAGATAGACTACATGTACTAACAAAGAAGTTGATGCTACAGAGGTTCAACTTTCTCGTTTAAAGTCAGCATTTTGCAAATTATATGGTCATTAATTATCTTATTTGTAAATCCAACCTGTCACTAGGTCGAGTGTTGTCTGTCGTGTTTCATACCAACTGTTAAACCCTTCTTTACGAACAAAATTTGACCATGATTTAACTGATCAAAATATAGGGCTCAAGGCGGCTATGATCGTTCAACAGGGGATGCTTAATCCCCTTGGGCCTATGGTTTCATTTGGTGTTTGCCAAACTCTAAATTCTGTATTCATTGTAGGATTTACGAGATTGGTGTCTGCTTATTATATTCGCGTTTTCATAGATCACTGTTCGTTATCCTCATCTTTTCATTTTCAAATCAAGGTACTGGAAAATTTCGTGTAAATCTTTTACCTACCTTGGTACAGCGATTTTAGGAAATATCGCTAGTTTAATATTTTTCTACATAACAGCATCAAATTGACATCAGAAAATCTCTCCGCGTCAAACCTAAGACGAAAAATAGGTAGTGATTGCTCTTTCGCCAAACGCTCGGCATTTGGAAGTTAGAATCACGGGTCTTTCGGATATGACCTTAAAAACGGAGGTCCCGTGTCGCGTCAGGCATTGACACGTTAAACTCTAACTGCTACGTCCCTGAGCGCTGAGCATAGGTCTAAATTTGTGGCACTTCACCTAAATTGGGTGACGTCTCAACATAAGTAAAAATTTCTCAACGGGACGTAAAACAAACAATCAAGCAATCAATCGACATCAGAGAAAGTCAGCATTGCTGAGGATCCTTTGGAACATGGGACGAAGACTGTTGTATTGTCTGAAGAAAATTGTTAAGTAAAGAAATGTGCTAGAATACTGCCGATATGTAATCTGTAACAGTTTTATTTATTTTCAGTGTTTTAGTGTGTACCCTGCATAAATGCTAATCATATCCTTTGCAATACTTGTGCTGATCTCTATTGAGGAAAGCCTTAGCCAATATATATAGGAGAGAACAAAAGGGAAACGGCTGTGCCAAATACGGGAATACCTCCACAAGGGCCGGGGTTGTTCTGTCTTTGGTGCATGACGTAAATCTGGAGTAACTCCCAACAGTTTAAATGACTAGTTTATCAATGGATCCAACTTAGACAGGTCCACTAGTCATTAGTTTGCATTTAATACGACAACATGTACAGCATAAATATTTTTTCCATTAAAATCCTATTTAGATACACAACACTTTCGATTGTGGACCAGGTGGGGAATTAATCATGAAAAAGATATCACTGAAGACTACCTTACAGAAATTCAATTGACACCCATGTATTAAATTATACTCATCAAATGCTTTTCTTGGATCATCTAGTGATTAATGGGTGACTGATCAGTTCATGCCCAGATAATATCATCCTGGAATTATGGAGGTCAAACGCCCATATTTACTGCCTGGCCACAACATCACAGAAAATGAGGTCCATGAGCTTGCTGGTCAAGCAGAATGAGAGGGGCCGTAGACAAAGGCGTGACCACAAATACTGTACTTAAGATAAACGCAAAATGGCCATTATAGGTGCAACATGGGCAGATTTTGTCATGTGGACAAGTGCGCAATACATTAAGTGTTCATTGAAAACCCCTACAGTGGACACAAAATATTTGGGATACTAACTGTGCTAAAGAAAGAGCGAGTAAAATCTAACACTTGTCTATTCTTCTTTCAACATGTATTCTAAGTTTAATAATTTATCCAGTTTTTAGCTTATCGTTAGAAGAAAACCGAGATGAGAAATAAACGAGAGATATATAAAGTACAGCCCGTTTTCTCTAGCATGTCTTCAATACTAAAACACTTATCTTCTACAACCCCATCACTTTCTTCAAATATGTCAAGGAGTAGGGACTTGTCAATAGTCAGTTGATCAGACACTTTCCCGTTGAATTCTTCTGAAACAAGGGAAACAACACCAAATGGAAAATGTTAAGGTTCCGAACGGTGATCAACCTAATTAAAAGGTCAAGATAACTAACAGTATTCAATCTCGTAATTCCTATAGAATACAAAATTAAGAGTAGGGCAAACGGACCCCTGGTCACATCAAAGGTGGTTTCAGTAACCTAGGAGGAGTAAGCATTCCCTGTTGACCGGTCACATCCACTGTGAGCCTTCTATGTTTATCAGATAAAGGGAATAATCCGAAGTCAAAATTGGTTTATAAAGAACGGTCTAACAATTGGTACGAGACACACCAGATAACATTCAACATAAAGATAGGTTGTATTCTCAAATGAGATCATTGTAACGACCAAAGAATTTGAAACAAAACTGTTGACATCAACGCAGTCAGCAGCATGACTCGATTTAGAAATAGTGGTCATACGCAGAACATGTTTTCGCGTGTTGAAATAATTGAGAGACATAAACAAGAAGCAGGTGATTATAGAATATTGCTACATATATATTGGAAGTTGACGATGGAGAAACCGAAGTCAACTTACATAGACCGCGACCAGTCAAACTGATTTATAGGAGAAACTTCAGACGTATTGTAGCATAAACATATGCTAGAAGTGATGTAAATCAAATGTGGATTTTAAAATATTTCGAAGAACTTTAAAGTAAATTTAATATTACGAGATTTTTTTTTTTAGATCAACAGCATCAAAAAGTATTTTTTTCAATAAGTTACACAACCAGTCCGCACGATAAATGAAAGACCAGGGTTTTTGAGATCACAGACAGCCACTTTTCCAATACAAATGGAACACAGAAATATTCATATCTTGTGATCAGTAATTCGAAAAATTATTTTCTTAAACTCTCATTCTATACACAAGTACTCTGCAGTTGATATTTAAAAGATGATGGGGGTTTTCATTGACAAATTCTAAGTGAGCTTTAATGATTAGGTTTTCCAGTAGTCTGTTGGAATTCCCATGGGGATGAGTTGTGCTCTCTATTAGCTGAACGTTTTACATTCTTATAGGCAGCAGAAACAATAGCTGCTATAGCTTCAACTCGAGAATACGTTTCCTCTATGAACAACAGTCATATCTGTTCGTATGTCGATTCGATATATCACAGTGAACTCGAAATAAAAGACACCACAGAGCTTCATTTCATCATTTTATTGAACATAGATGTCAACAGTATACTAACAACTCAACTTTATGACAGACGGGTTGACCTCAGCTTCTCCATCTTCAATTTCCCATATTCATTTATTCATTATCATATGCACATGATGTTTATGTCTCTCAGCTAATCCCATATTCAAAAGCATGTTCAGCGTATGACAAATTTTCAAATCGAGGGAGACTACCTCATCAGTCTCTTTTAAACTTAGCAAATCACAAAGTCTATGGTCGTTATAATGATCTAATTTACAAATGCAACCTATCATTAAGTCGAATGCTGTCTGACGTGTTTCATGGCAATTGTTAGGCCGTTTACACGCTGATTTATACCACCAATTACTCCGTTTTTCTGATCAAGATATAGGGATCACGTCGGGTGTGACCGTCAACAGGTGATGCTTACTTCTCCTAGGTACCTTATCCCACCGCTAGTGTATTCATGAGCCTGTGTTTTTTTCTTCGTATTTCTTTTAAATTTTTGAGGGCAACTGGAAAAAAAATTGGAAGTTGTTGATTTTGACAAGCAAAATTAAGTAGAATCTCAGGTATTGATGATAAGTACCCGTCTCTCTGTCTTCTCTTTGAAATAAACACGGTAAATACTGGCAGACGATGGGGCGATATCTAGAATCCGCCTACTACGTTCTGATTGGACGACAGTCAGTTAAAACAATTTGCTGAAACTTTTCGGGTTAACACAGACTCCATACTTCAGAGTAGTTCTCAGTAAGATCAGATTTATCACTGTTATCTTCTCTTTTTTATCAATCCACCAAGTTAGGAAGTTAACTCAGATATCTATAGAAAAAAACCAGTTACATATTCCAATGCCTATAAAACAGTTCCTTGTATGAGCTACACATAATAAACAAGTTGATGTTATATGGATTTCTACAGTCTCGATTAAGTCAGCATTTCACAAATTCTAAGGTCGTTTTAACGATCTCGTTTCCCAGAGTAACATTCCATTATCTCAAATGCTGTCTGACGTGTTTCATACCAATTGTTAAGCCGTTCTTGGTACACTGATTCTGACTGCGGATTACTCCGTTTATCTGATCAAGATATAGGCCTCACGGCGAATGTGACCGGTCCACGGGGGATGCTTACCCCTCCTAGGCACCTGATTCCAACTCTGGTATGTCCAGGAGTCCGTGTTTGCCCATCTCTCTGTTTGTATTTTCAATGGGGATTATGAGATTGATCACTCTTCCTTATCACAGTCTTTTCATAATGAAACTGATGTTAACAAAGCTGTAGACTAACATTGTAGTGAAGTATGGGAACTAAACTGGAACAATACAGACTTTCAAATGATAGGAATTAAATTTTCTGTAAATCTCTGGGAAATGATTGATATCAATTACATTCAAAAGTTATCAAGCATTTAAAAATTAATTAGAATGAAAAGAAGGAAACTAACACCACTTGTCAGATTATCAATCATCAAATCATTACTTATCCCTAAACTTAACCATTTAATGTTAACCTTACCCAACCCTGAACTAGAATATTTAAAGAAAATTGAGATTGAGGTGTATAAATTTCTTTGGGGAGGTAATACACATAAAATTAAGAAAAATACTGTTGTCCAAGATTATAGATTTGGAGGTTTAAAAATGACACTGAGTTTATAGTGGCCTTAAAATCATCATGGATTAGAAGAATTGTTCATGCAGATAAGAAATGGAAAAGACTTTTAGAGACAACTCTTGAAATGAAAGTATCAGAGTTATTGCTAAAAGGATCCAACTTCCTTTTAAATATATAAAAAAGAATAAATAATGCATTTTGGAAAGATGTTTTCTTAATTTGCGTAGAAATAATCAATATTAACAGTTGGATTGACCCTCTTATGCTAAATGAACACATGTGGTTTAATCCAAAAGTAAAGATAGATAATACATCTGGCTTCTTGAAACATTATTACAATGAAGGATTTGTTTTCATCAGAGATCTTTTTGATAGACTCCATGGGGATCCGGGTTGTTAGAATAGACCCTCAGTACCCCTTGCTTGTCGTAATAGGCGACTAAGTGGGGTGGTCCTTCGGATGAGACCGCAAAAACCGAGGCCCCGTGTCACAGCAGGTGTGACACGCAAAAGAGCCCTCCCTGCTCAAAGGCCATAAGCGCCGAGCATAGGTCTAAATTTGCAGCCCTTCACCGGCAATGGTGACGTCTCCATATGAGTGAAAGATTCTCCAGCCGGACGTTAAACAATATTTAATCAATCAATCAATCAATCTTTTTGATAGTGATGGAAATTTCCTAAGTCTACATGATGTACTTAAGCTAAATATAAAAACTAACTTTGTTGAATATGCTGGACTTAAAAGAGCAATATTATTTGAGCTTCCTAATCACATAGGAAAAAATGCAATTGGATCAATCCGTCCAAAATCTATCATGCCCTGCTATAAAAACAGTGAAGGGTGTAAAGATAGGTACACTATTCTTTAGCACAAAAAGAGAGAGACAATTACTTCTGTAAAAAATGGAGTGAAAATGGATATACTTTTACTGAAACTAATTGGAATGAGATTTTTGAGCTTCCTTTTGAAGTTATACAAGAGTCAAAATTTCATTGGTTTCAATTTCAAATACTTCACAAAATATTTCCTACCAACGAATATTTATGTAAATTGAAAATTAAGGATTCTTCAATGTGTGATTTTTGCGGTGTTGATATTGAAACTTTAGAGCATTTATTTTTTTTGGACTTTTTTTTTGACTGTCGACAAACAAGGGAGCTACGGTGTGATGTTGAAGAATGGATTTTGGACCAGTTTCAATATCCCCGTAAATTCTGACAAGCTCACTGTGCTATTTGGTAAATACTATAACACACACACACACACACACACACACACACACACACACACACACACACACGCATCAAACCTGAGACTTTAAACACAGGTGATGATTGTTAATTAGCATCCTGCAGGAGAAACGAGAGTTAAGGGTTTTTTTAATGATAAAACTTTGGCACGATAAAGAATCCTTACTGCTAACTAGAGCCTTGAGCGTCAAGTATCGCTCATATTCTGCGATACTTACCGACGTTATGTACACCTGGTTACATCCCTTGGGAGTGAAAAAAACTTAATTGGGACGTAAAACTAGCATATTAAAAAAGCATGAAAAAACATTGCGTATGCATTAACGTGTCGACGGTGAGCGACTGGTAGTTGTCATTTAGCTGATTTTTCTGAATTATATAGTCAATGCTACATTGATTTGTTAGAAAAAATGATTCAGGTATGCCAGCATCTTGCAAACTTAAACTGACGGTTAAGGACTGTATAACTGTGTAGGAAGATGAAACCTCGTTAATATGGAAGTACATTGATTATCTGTGTCACGTCATTTTTCTGTTTGATCAATATGAACTTGAGAGTAATCAGCGGACCTAACTTCCGGTTATCACGAGGAGGTCGGTATGGTTACTGCAAAATCCGCTTCGATGAGTATCGTTTTTATGTCACAAAAATCATCATCATAGCATTATCAGATTGTATAAATGTGAATTTGGCTCGTTACTAAAACAATATATTGCTGAATCAGAATTTTTCACTGCAGTAAATAGACAGTTAAATTCGTGATGCTTTATCAGAAAGTATCAACATTGTAGTGAGATAAAAATATCGATTCCAAGTCCATTTCTCTAATTGAACAATTACTGGTGTCCGGCCATGAAATAAAACGTTCTTTGAAGTTTTCTTTTGCAAGAACAATGGGCTATCTTTCCATTGATGTCTTCGTCAGCTCTCTTGTTACGAGAGAGAGAGAGAGAGAGAGAGAGAGAGAGAGAGAGAGAGAACTTGAAATGTCGTATATATCATTTATTTCATATTGTAAAATCAGCATAAAATTTTCTAATATATGTCGCCCAATGAAAAACGCATCAAATTGAAAATTTGAATAAAATTCCATTATTTGCACTCAAGATGAAAGAAACTGGTTGCTTACATGTTTGTTTTACTTCCCCGTCGAGAATTTTTCACTCATACTGAGACATCGTCAGCTGTAGGTAAAGTATCACAAATTCAGGGCCGTAACACTGAGGGTTCTTGAACATGCCAACGCCTGCCGCAACACGTTGTTAAGGTTATAATGTAATTCCTTATACGCTAGAAGGCCACGGAAATCCGTGCCTTGTCAATTCAAGCGTTCGAAGTATAATTAGAATAGCAACAAAATTGGGAAATATGATTAGAAATTGACCCTGCAAATATATACAGAAATGGAAAAACCTTAATAATTACAGTCAAAACTGCTATAGCGACTCACTGTCGTATGTGACCATAAAAATCCCCCCAGACACACAGTACCAGTGTAAGCTCTTCTACCACCTGGTCGTCAATCAAGTCCAGGCAGAGGAAGTATGAGGCTAGCCTTTATCTGGTAGACTTCAACAGTTAAATACATAACATTTATCGTAGCTACAATTTACTAAGTACAATATCATGCTCTTTGATATTGTGATGTAATGTTATATTACTTTTAAAGTATGAATTCGTGCATAAATAAGTAATATATAAGTATAAATATGCTTTCCTGTCTATCGCTATGGTTGTGTAAAATACTATATACTGCCAGTACCTTGACGGTCATGCGGAGAATGACTGGATATGATAGACCAGCATTCGTTAGCGGGTTAGTGAATACAATTTACTCTCTCTGTCATACATGTCTCTCAGTCACGACCCCGTGAGGATCCGGGTTGTTAGAATAGATCCTCAGTACCCCTAGCTATTAGTAAGAGGCGAATAAATTGGACAGTCCTTCGGATGAGACCGCAAAAACCGAGGCCCCATGTCACAGCAGGTGTGGCACATTTTTAAATATCCCTCCCTGCTCAAAGGCCAGAAGCGCCGAGTATAGGCCTATATTTTGCAGCCTTTCACCGGCAATGGTGACGTCTCCCTATGAGTGAAAAATTCTCCAGCGGGACGTTAAACAATATATAATCAATCAATCATACTCAATCACGTGGCATACACTCGCATGAAAATACGATGATCAATACAAAACAAAATAATAACTTGGTTAATGCATTTATAGTGCTAGGTCATGTGACTAAACTACGGATGTTTACATTAAAATCTACAATGTAGAACCTGAATGGTCGCTGTAAAAATTCCTGAAATATAACGCTATCCAATCCTCCGTTGTCATGCGTCCCACTTGAAGATAACGAAATCCACCAATGATAAGTATTCAATGGTATCAACGTGTTTCAATCATTGTTTTTATGCTTGAGAATCAAAAAAGAAAAAAAAAAAGATTAATACTGAAAATGTTTACAAATATTACTTTTGGTTTGTCAAGGAATATGTACTATACACTAGCAATTATTATAACGTTAGCAATGAAAACATACAAAAACAATCTTCTCCTTCATGATGTCCTTTACACCAGCCCTGTCTACTTTTCTTGATTGTGGTACAGATGATAACTGGGTTGTTTGGGGAAGTTTGGGTGCTTCCATCAGTCTTGGAGCATTCAGCTTGTTCCAGAGCAACCTGGACCGGTTTGTCTACCTTTAGTTTCTTCTTGTCTAGAACAGATGAATCCAACTGGCAAAACATTTTCTTTGTAAAAGGTACGAAAGGCTTAGTTCTTCTTTTGAACAAACCGTCCCTTCAGCAAACTGTCTTCTACAGACTTTGTCCCTTCGAGTCATTGGCCTTCTCATTGTTTGAATAACCCAAATCGATTCAATAAGCAAGAGCTTGTTCAACGAATAATAAGTTTTAAATTGATGCAGGCTGCTGACAAACAAGTCAATGTTGCAGGAGTTTCAAACGTCTCGTTTAAAGTCAACATTTTGCAAATTCTATAATCGATATAACGATCTAGTTTGCCAGTACAATTTGCCATCGGGTCAAATGCTGTCTGACGTGTTTCATACCAAATGATAGACTGTTCTTGACACACTGATTCTGACTACGGATTAATCCGATTACCTGATCAAAATTTATGGCTTACGGTGGGTGTGACTGGTCGACAGGGGAAGTTTACTCCTTCTAGGCACCTGGTGCCACCTCTGGTATATCCAGGGAGCCGTGTTTGCCCCATTCTCTAATTTGTATTCCATACAGGATTTCCCAGGTGCATTGTATAGATACAAATAAAAACTGGACGCCACCAGATAACTGAAAAATTGTTGAGTGTGGCGGAAAACAATAAACAATCAATCAATCACAGAAACACATGACAAAGAAATAATTCGATATTTAATTTCATCAATTGAATGTAAAAGTGAAAATAACTAACAGTATTCAGTTTCGCAATTCCTATAACAAATACAAATCAGAGAGATGGGCCCCTGGACATACCAGAGGTGGGACCAGGTGCCTAGGAGGAGTAAGCATTCCCTGTCGAACGGTCACACCCGTCGTGAGCCCTACATTCCGATCAGGTAAACCGATGATCCGTAGTCAAAATCAGTGTGGGAAAGATGGAATATTGCCATTTAGATAAGGGGATTTGGCGATGGAGAATTTGAAATCATCCCGTTTGTCATAAAGTTGAGTTGTTATTTTCCCGCCAGCATCTACTTTCAGTAGAATATCTAGGTACGAAGCAGATGTGGAACACGCTATGGTGTCTTTTATATCAAGTTCACTGGGAATATCGAATGACCATATGAATGAATATGATCATTGTTGATAGCAAGAAAAAGATAAGATAACTAACGATAATCGTCTCGTAATTCCTATAGAAAATACAAATCAGAGAGATGGGCAAATACGGACACCTGGTCATACCAGAGGAGTAGGCATCTCCTGTCGACCGGTCACACCCGCCGTGAGCCCTATGTTCCGATCAGGTAAACGGAACAACCCGTGGTCAGAACCAGTGTGCCAAGAACGGCCTAACAATTAGTATGAAACACATCAGACAACATTTGACTTGATGAAACATTCTTTTATTGGATTCCGAAATTACATAAAAATCCTTACAAACAAAGATACATTGCTGGTTCCAGTAAGTGCTCTACCAAGCCTTTATCTTTATTACTAACTAAATTGCTAACAGCTATTAAAGAATTACTTCAGAGATACTGTTCCACTACATATTCCAGAAGTGGTTTCAATCAGATGTGGATTCTCAAAAACTCTAAGAACTTTTGGAAAATCTAAATCTCATGATTTTTCTAAAATCGACAGCTTCAAAACGTATGATTTCTCCACACTTTATACAACAATTCCTCACGATAAATTAAAATCTAGACTTTTTCAGATGATAGATTATTGCTTTTTGAACAAAAATGACACTAAAAAATACAAATTTCTAATGATTGGAAAACAAGGTACATATTTTGTCAGACACCACTCCGATAGCCCGCACAAGTACTCTGAAGCAGATATTAAGAGTATGCTTGGCTTTCTAGCAGAAAACATTTATGTAGTGTTTAGAAACCAAGTCTTCCAACAATCCATTGGCATTCCCATGGACACCAATTGTGCTCCCTTATTGGCAGACTTATTTTTATATTCTTATGAAGTGAAATTTGTTCAGAAACTATTACAAGATAAAAACAAAAAAACTGCCGTGTCCTTCAACCATACATATAAATATATCGATGACATCTTATCAATCAACAATCATAATTTTCATAATTATGTCCATTTGATATATCCCGATGAACTCGAAATAAAGGACACTACAGAATCTGACGTTTCTGCTTCATATTTGGATATTCTACTTATTATTGACTCTAATGGCAGACTGACAACTGCATTATATGACAAGCGTGATGACTTCAACTTTGCAATCATCAACTTTCCATATCTATGTAGTAATATACCACTTTTGCCTGCTTATGGTGTGTATATCTTCCAGTTGATTCGATAAGCGAGAGCATGTCATGCATATGAAATTTTTGTAAAGCGAGGTCAACTACTGACAAAAAATTGACGTTGCAGGGTTATAACGAATCCCGTTTGAAGTCATCATTTCGCAAATTTGACGGTCGCTATGACCTTGTTTGCGATTACAAAGTGTCTCTGAGACATATGTTGAATGATTTGTTTCATACCCTTTGTTAGACTGTCATTTTTCATACTAACTTTGACTACGGATAATCCCGTTTACCTAATTTCGACTAAGGACTCACGGCGGGTGTGACCGGTCAGCAAAGGATGCTTACTCCTCCATGGCACCTGATCCTACCATCGCTTTGTCGGAGGTCCGTGTGGCCCTACACTCGCACTTGTATATGTCTTGGGGATTTATGATTACGATTTACACATTGTTTACTTCGCCATTCGATATCAGACAGCATTTGACTTAATGGTAAGTTGTACTGGCAAACTAGATTGTTAAAACGACCTTAAAATTTGCGAAATGCTGACTTTAGACGAGACTGTACAAACACCTCTAACATCAACTTCTTTGTCAGTAGCCCGCCTCAATTTAAAAACTGATCATAAGCAGAACAATCTCTTGTGTATCGAATCAGTTGGGAGATATAAACACCACATGCAGGCGATGATGGAATATTGCCACATAAATAAGGGAAGTTGACGATGGAGAAATTATATAATGTCGTCGATATATCTAAATGTCGAACTGAAGGCCACAGCAAGATATTTTTCTTCTCATGTAGATGCTTTTGAATGAATTCTGCTTTGTAAGAATATAAAACCAGGTCTGCTAACAAAGGAGCACAATTCATGGAAATTCACCAAAGACTACTAAGAGTACTTGTAGAGTAAGAGTGGTGCTTAACAAAATAATTTTGGGATAACCGATCACTAGATATGAATATTTCCTAATAATAAAGAGAATTTACTTTCCTTAATCAAATGATACCATTAAATATAAAATCATAAATAACCACCTTTTACTTTAAAATATATTACATTTAAAAACCAAGAACCTTTCCAGAACATACAGTCGTGGTAGCTCAGTGGTTAGAACGTTCGCTTTGTAACTGGGAGGTCGTGAGTTAGAACCCCGCTCGAGCCATAAACGTAAAGATAGATAGTGATTGTTCCTTCGCCAAATGCTCGGCATTCAGAAGTGTTAATCAATCCTATAATGGCAAGACACACCAAACACCACATAAACAACACATATCACACCAAACATAAAAACAGAATCCTGATGGATCTACATGTAGGTCCGTTGTATATCTATTAATACAAATCACTCAGATTTCTGAATCAATATACGAAATAAAATATGTGTCCTGGATTCAAATTCATGAATTCTCATGAGTCCCGTCAGAGTTACTACTCTTTGTTTAGTAATTC
Source organism: Ostrea denselamellosa (assembly GCA_024699665.1). NCBI lineage: Eukaryota > Metazoa > Mollusca > Bivalvia > Ostreida > Ostreidae > Ostrea > Ostrea denselamellosa. The sequence goes on from JAMZEH010000022.1 coordinate 179,316, forward strand.
GTTTATTTTTCTATATCTCTTGTGCTGCCAATTTCTCGTTTGAGAGTGCTCTTTCGTGATTGTCATTCTTGTTGGAGTTTTCCTTCTGTAGGCCGCCCACGATATAAGTTAAATATGTATTTCAAGTTAGCATCGAATAGCCAACAAGGCAGTCATCTGAAAGATATTTCAAAGTATGAATGATATGAATGACTTTGATGATTACAAAATTTGATGACAGGCCTCAAACTTATCTCTCATGACAATCTACCTTCCATACTGCCATTAACGAGAAAGGCGCCAATTCCTCGTAGGAATGTGACTTGCTCAAAAAGTGGTTACGTTCTGAAGCAGTTGAACGTGCTCAGAGCTTAAAGATGTCGATTGTGGGTAGCTGGGCGAGAGTTCTTGCTAAGATTTCTGCTCGCTTAGAGGAACGTTATGAGGGTGCTGAGACGATTGAGGCATCAATCAAATAAAAAGTTGCGATTCTCCCGAAAGCAACATACCGAGATAAGAAAAAAAACTTTATGTTCGATCTGATACCAATTGTTTGGCCGTTTTTTGACTACGGTTTACTCCGTTTACTTGATCAAGATATAGGCCTCAGGTCGGGTGTGATCGGTCGAAAGGGGATGCTTACTCCTCCTAGGCACTTGATCCCATCTCTGGTATGTCCAAAACTTGCGAAATGCAAAACTCTAAATTTTCAATTTTTGAACGCATATCTATCGTAATGCTACCATAGAACACAACTTGTGATTAAAACATTTTAGACGGTTCCATTTTAATGAATATGTAGTTCACACACACACACACACACACACACACACACACACAAATGAAACTTTTTTCCAGTGTTTATTTCGAAAGTTTCTTCAAAAATATGTTCCATAATCAAGTGAATTTTTAAAGAAAGTTACATCAAAAACAAAAAATAATACAGTGAGTGACGAGACGTTTTCCATGAAAAGGCCAAGATAACTAACAGTATTCAATCTCGTAATTCCTACAGAAATACAAATCAGGGAGATGGGCAAATACGGACACCTGGTCATACTAGAGGTGGGATCAGATGCCTAGGAGGAGTAAGCATCCCCTGTCGATCAGTCACACCCGCCGTGAGCCCTATATTCCGATCAGGTAGACGAAGCAATCCGTAGTAAGAATCAGTGTGTCAAGAATGGCTTAACAATTGGTATGAAACACATCAGACAGTAATTGACGTAATGGTAAGTTGTACTGGCAAACTAGATTGTTATAACGACCATGCAATTTGCGAAATGCTGACTTTACACGAGACTGTACAAACCCCTGTAACATCAACTTCTTTTTCAGTAGCCCGCCTCGATTGAAAAACTGATCATACGCAGAACAATCTCTTGCGTATCGAATCAATTGGGAGATATAAACACCATATGCAGGTGATGGTGGAATATTCCCTTATAAATAAGGGAGGTTGACGATAGAGAAATTGAAATCATCCCGTTTTTCATAAACTTGAGTTGTTAGTTTACTGCCGGCATCTATTTTCAGTAAAATATCTAAGTACGAAGCAGAAGTGGAAGACTCTGTAATGTCTTTAATGTCAAAATCACTGGGATATATAGAATCGACATATGGATGAAAATGATCATTGTTAATAGATAAAAAGTCGTCGATATATCTAAATGTCGAATTGAAGGCCACAGCAAGGGATTTGTTCTTCACCTGTGAAGTGATGTTGAATCTTAATCAATATTATAAAAGAATGTCATCAAAAATCGCATGGAAGGAATGGCTATAAAAGATACAAGATTAGCTGCATAAAAAGAAGGTACATTAATTAAATGAAGAAACGCGACATATCCAACGCAAGGACAGATAGATCAGTTCAATTATGTATCTTTGAATTAAGTTCAGAAATATTTTACCGTTTGAAATGACTTCAATATCACCAACCTGTGTCTTTTTAGCTTGTTCTCAATAAAGTTTGAGCATGTATCCCTTTGCAGTGTATGGCCATACAAATAATATTGTTTTTATTCGGTATTTCTAATTTTAAATACAGTCCAACTCCGTTATCCTGAACTCGATGGGAACGAAAAAACACTTCGTGATATCCGAGGATTCGAGATTTCTTTAAAATACTTTAAGAATAAGTAGTTGGAACTTCTGAATCAATTCGACATACCCACGGTATTCGAGATATCGGTGTTCGAGAATGTAGAATACAATTAAATTGTGGTTTATAGCTTGTTCTAATGGACTTTACGGCGTGAATTGTTCAGGTATAGCATTATTTAGCAGACACTTGTGACCATGTACCGGAAATCTGTCTCTTTGGCTGTGACGATGGATAGAAAGGACAACGGTGTAGAGAACGAAAATTAAATAAATTATTTAAAAAAATGTCTCGTTAGTATATTGGATACTATAGTGATTACAGTTAATGTTAATTTCAATCGTCATATCATTGCTTACTTTAAATGATGTTGACAAACTTCATGTTCTCTAAGCTTGTGTTTATAGCTGGTATGGACAGAACTTCTCCATGCGTTAGCAAAACCCTTCATAAGATCAAACTGTAGTCAAGGTCAATCAAAATATCTCTTGAAGACAAAAAAGATTATAAAAATCATACTGAGAATTTTTTTCAATAACAGTAAGAAAAAAGGACGATTGTTTATAAATGATAATCATAATATCATAATTAGTATGTTACATATGTGATTCGAACATTCTGAAATTATACAATGTGGATCATTTTGTAGCTTGTGAAAAGGGACGGTATCGCACTATCTGGGACATGGTGGTTATATCAATTATCAACTCTTCGTGACAGCAACCTGTAGAATTATTTCCTTTGACGTTGCTATTAAGTCCAGAGAATTAGAATTTCAGAATGGTGAGATGATACGCCCTTGATGTGATTCGATGGTTCGTGATGCTTGTTCTAAATGTTAACACTGGTTAACTCTTTTAAGTAAAAGAGTATGAATTAGTGTGCCAAAAATTAAGTTACACAACTAATATAAAGGGAAATGAAAAGCATTTTTCTTCGCAGTTTTTCTGGTTAACTCTTTTAAGTAAAAGAGTATGAATTAGTATGCCAAAAATTAAGTTACACAACTAATATAAAGGGAAATGAAGAGCATTTTTCTTTCCGACTGATATCATCAAACTATATATATGATATGCTGATATTTCAATAAACATAAAATCTGCGTAAATATTCGAACTATAAATAAAAAAAAGAACATGCAAATCAATGATGTAGGTCAAATCTTAGATTTAAAAAATTCAATACTGAAGTGAACTGAAACCTGGAATTTTCATGTATTCAAACATGCGATGTTGATTTTACATTGTGTTACATAATAAATATATCATTTTTATTCTTACAGTGCATCATGCTTATAATTAGATAGGTACTATGTAAGTTTTCCTCGAATTTCGATTTACGCTTTACTTAATTCCACGAATTTAAACTTCCTCACGACCAGTTGAAATAATAAACAATAACTTTTCTCAGCGTACGGTAAGACTATATATTTTACCTTTTAATTAAAACGAATACATTTTATATTTTATCATTATTATGTTTTTTTTTTTTTTTATCGAATCAAATGTCACAGTAGTTAATATGACTGTATGGTTTATAATCTAACTTTTAACAAACTAAATAACTGCGAGATATCTTAGTATCCACAGGAAGGCTATAACAGCTCAGTTAAATTATTCTATCTTTTATAATTCATTATGCATCGCTTAAAATGCTACATTAATTATTATATCTTTTTTTTTTATAGGGGATCAAATTTTTACAAATGTGTATATAACGGTATAGGAAAATTCTTCGAGGAACCACATGGCCAATAAAAGTGAAATTTACATGAGAGTTTCATGATATCAAGTATTTTCAAATTTGTTGAAATCATAGCGGTAGAATGGGGCCACAATAGTGAATCAAAATTTTACATAGAATGTACATGTATATGAAAAATCTACAATAAAACAGAAAATATTTTTGGTTCTCTATGGATCCATTATTACATAATGTACAAACACGTTCTTGTGGAGGTACATTTAGGTAACGACCGGTATCAGTATGAAAGGGGGGGGGGGAGTCCAAGTCCACGGTTCAAGTTGAAAATTATGTTTGAAGGTGACATAGGTTCGCAATTTCTGGAGAGATGATATTTTTCGTTTCCAATCTTCACAAAATTTGAATAATTTCATTATTATTTGATTTATATCACAATTATGTAGATAATAAGAGCACATATCTAATCTAAACAATTCTTTCATTTGTAAACACCGTGTTCCATTGTTTCGGTAGTTCCATAAGAATTTTTTTTTTTTGGCAAGACGTTCGCAGTCCATTTAGATTAATGAATTCCACCTCCTGTTATTGAATGTATCTAATTATAAGCATGAACAATGCAAGGATAAATAGATCTATTTCGATATACAGTTTACCTTATTCCATGAATTTAAACTTCCTAACGACCCGTAAGTAATAAACAAATGAGGATTTAAACAAGGTTTCAAGCAATGTTCATTTTCCTCGGCGTGCGGTAAGACTATACTCGTATATTTGACCTTTTATTTAAAAGAGTGCATGGCTTTATGGTTTATAATCTAACTTTTAACAAGCTTAATAACTGTGAGGCATCATAGTATCTACATGTAAGGCTTTGGCTGCCCTGTTAGGTTGTTTTATCTTTTATAATTCACTATGCATCGCTTAAAGTGCTGCGTTATTTCTTATATTTCTGGGGATTTTATTGTTGGTTTTTTTTTTATCTGATCCCCCCCCCCCCCCAAAAAAAACCCAGCAAACTACAATATATTATAGCTCTCCTATAACCTGACTTTTTAATTATAGAGGGAATTTTAAACCACAATAATTTAATATGTGTTGATAAAAAACACACTAATATAGAATTCGGTGGGATGGATTTTGACCCACAAAGTGGTTACAACAAAACGGACATAAATCTGCTGCTATTAAATGATTTAAGAACACTTGATACAAAGATTTAGTACGATATTTATGGCGTCTTCGTAAGAGGTTACGGAGCTTATGTTTACAATATACTGATAAAGAGGTCAGGTTAAATCCGTGGGATGGCTGTGCGGAAGTTTGTTGAACACAGCGCAATTGTACAATAGTCCTCTAGCACCCCCCCCCCCCCAAACAAACAAACAAAACAAAACAAAAAAACTCCTCAGATCTCGAAATCGTTCGGAGTCCTTGTGATAGCCTTTCCAATGTTTCACTAAACTACCATCTCCACACGAATAATCTCTTAAAAATATAGTGCGTTTGTTGTCCGATCAGCACACCTCCCGCGAATTTGCGTGCGGAAATATGAAATGTGAACAAGCTTCGGAACTTTGTATAACTTCCCGGATAGCAAGCTACTTTGGGCAAACCCAACGGTGACAATTGCACTGACCCATTGTATTTAAAACCTAAAATACAAAATATATGATCCCACATTATCAGACTTGGTATGTGCTTGAATTGATAACCTTTACAACTATCGTGCAGGCACATACTGTTCGAGGGAAAAGGTACATTAGCTGCAGATCTGTAGTTCTCTGGGGAAATAATAGTTTAATACTGGGAAAGATTCTGGTCGGTTTACTGCAGCTAAAAACACAAGCAGTATGATTTTGTAACTTTTCACTAAAACTTTTTATTGAATTAATCACTCACAACATGCTAGAATAAGATTTTCATATATTCATAATTAGAAATAAAATCAACTATACTTACATTTCAATGACTAAAACACTAATTCACTTGATGGCACATGTAACTAATGCAGATTTTAAACCAAATTCTCTTAATATTTTAGTTTACACGCATGTACATGCCAAAGATAGTAATTACTTTACATTTATTAGTACTCTGTTCTAGAAGTTTTCTCTACATAGAAAACTAGTATTTATTCTACTTAGTAATGCTACAGCTTAAACATAGCCTAATAATAGTAATTTTCTTTATGATTAAAAGGTTTATACTTAGAGTTGGATTCCTGCTTGAGAATACATACCAAATACAAAGCGTCTTAAAGGCTAACTTAATAGGTCGATCCTCCAACAGAACTTTGACACGCATAGATTGACAATCTATCTATTAATGGACACTATCAATAAATTACGTAAATAATGTTGAATATTAATACAATACGCGCACCTGAAAGCGTTTGAAAATATAGGCATATTAAAACTAATTCTGATGTAAGTTTTTAAATTTCTTGTTTCATTTAATTTGTTGGATTGGTATGTTGGTCTAACACTAAGTGACCATGCTTCATCATACTATATCATACGTTGATCAATGTTGGTCCAATATCATATATCCAACACTAGGTGATCATGTTTCCTTCATTTTTCACCAGAGGGCGCATTACGTAAGCTCCACTAACGTAAAACTTGAAGATAAAGAACGATGATCAATTTCTTAAATCCTCTAAACACCGTGCATCACCGACACCGCATATTGTTGCCAGTCGAAGCGAGGACGCTTGAAGTAATAACACACCAAAATGACAATTCCTTCTTTTTAAACCACATTTTATGCATTTGTTGATGTTACCCATTTGTTGGAGTGCATCAAAGATGTATAGACATATGAAATTAAGCTTCTGGTACCTGTAAAACTAAGGGACGTCCTGCTCGTTATCCTTTATTCTTTATAAAAATTCTGAAATATACAACTCTTTGTTATCTTCAATTTTTCATCTTGTAAAGGAAAAGGATTTTATTTGTTTCTTTATTTGTTTTACCTCTCTTTGAGATTTTTTCACGTTGATGAAGTAAAAATGCTGATTTTGTACTTTAGAAATAACATTGACCGAATTGTAGGGGTCTTAGTCTTGGGGCCTATCTTGGTAGACTAACCCTTTTGAAGTTGTTGGGTAGTACGTAGAAATATCAATCTTTCAGAAATACAGCAAAATTTCCTTAGGGACCATTGAATTATTCAAATTGTAGGAAATATAAAGTAGCTCACTTAGCTATATTTCTTAACGAATCTATCGAGTCTCTAAAATTTACTTTTAGTAATAATGATGTTTCTCGTACAAGGACCAATGCTTAGTTATTTTAGTCTAAGATAAAAGTTACGATTGGAAGTAAAATTTTGATATCTGTGGATCTGAGTCAAGGAGGGTGTAGAGCGGCAGTATTAAAATCCATTAATATGATTTAAGATCTTATAATATTTTACTGTATTTGTTGTCTATATATTTTTTGTTTTGTAGGAAATGAATCTACAGGATTGGGAATTACAGAAGCTTAATAATGGATAAAGAAGGTAGAATGTTTATATCAGTCCATAATGTTGTTTTCTATACTGTGTTCACTGTTAAAAGACCGAATACATATCACTTTTTACTAAATTTATGATCCCCCCGAAGAACTCGAAATGATAAATCTAGTCCACTTTTCAGCATAGTTTATTTATAGTCCTATATTCCTTTTTTTAAAACCACGTCACATTATAGCATTGCAAACAAGGAACACTACAAGGTTTTGACTCCTTAAATTGGCAATTTTCAAATTATTGAGTATCCTTTTAATAGTGTTTTACTCTATTCCCTGCCCGAAAAAAAAACTGTTCTTAAAAAGGGTTCCGTATCGTGTCAAAACGTACTATAACACGAAACCTCCATTTTCAAAGTCATACTCGAGAATCAATTTGGTTGTATAATGGTTACATACAAGTGAGTTATAAATTTTTTTTCCATTAAAGCAGTAACACTGCAAATGTTTGAATTAAATTGGTTGTATTTGATCAGATGAAGAAGGAAAGCACACAAAGGATGCTGAGGTTACTGGGATTCATCAAGGTAAATGGCAATGCATATCTCCCTCAGATACGATACAAACGAAGTACACTGAAAATAATTAATCAGTGCCCCTATATTTTAGAATTAATGAATTCAAAATCATACGTGTCAAACATACATATCGTTTAATGTGTACTGGAAATCCAAGAAGAATCGTCTGAGAATTGAGTTGAGTAAAATAATAGATTCGCAATGTCCGAGCATATTCTTTTTTTGCAGAAACAGTTTTGATAAGTAACAGTATAATTTGTTAATTACTTTGTTTACGCGGATATTGGTTTAAGAGTCACATTAGTAAAGGTGAGAAACGTTTAGAGATTTTGAAAGTTTACCTCTAGAAACATTTGTCCTCCTAACGTGTATGCACATTGATCCTTTTCAATATTATAATGATATTGAGATGTAATGTATTTATAGTTACTTGAGAATGTATAAACTGATGATTCCTTTTATTGCTACTTTCAAATAGCCGAACCTGGAAATCATACAAAGGTGGATGTAAAAAGGAAAGATACAGAAAGCCATGGAACTCACGTCGGATATATGCAGCCGTTGATCGCTCTCCCAGGTATTGAATACATGTAGCGATCTAGTGTTTCCAAAATATGCAGTGCATATGGTAGGACAGCTTCTTTTCTCAAAGCCTGTGCTAGTATTTGACAGTGTGGCAAGAAAAAAATTGAATCTATAATTTGTTTCCTATTCCGTTGAATTATTACATTTTTGTCTTTTTTACAAAATGCTTCATTCAATTTTTCTCTATATTTCTGTATTGTCATACAAATAATCAAAGGGCCAATGTTTTTCTCAAGGATATTTATGACTCAAAGTGACTGAGCATTGAAAAAGAATTTATTTGTAACGAATTTTATTATAAAGAAACATATAATTTTTTTTTAATATCAATTGCTTCTCTACAAATTGTGGTTCTATCCAAACAACATTTTTATTGTTGTTGACGTCCCTTTGCGGTTTATAAAAGCATATTGTGACGTCAACAACATGTTTGTCTGCCCCGAAGGACGTCACAGTGAGAGTTATTTAGCATGTCAACGCATGTCAAGACATGGACTTTCGCTTTCACCTCACTTTAGCTCATGTGAGCTTTCCCGATCAAATTTTGTCCGTTGTGCAAGGTGTCATTTAAAAACCAAATTCATTTCAAGACTCTCTGGGCGAGGAAATATTTAACTTATGTTAAAGCTTGGAACTGGAAACTTTGAAATAAAATGGCCAAAATTCAGAAGTATTGCAATTTTTCATGCATGGACTAGCCCAATCGGAACTATAAAATGAGGTAATAGATTTCAATAGGAAAATTAAACTCCCTTGTTTTGTTTTATTAATTTGATTAGCATAAAAAATGGATTTATAAGCAAACAGTTTTTTTAAAATTAAAATTACATCAAACAAGTAGCAATGCAATTATCTTAGCATTTTCTATCACTTTTATTCGGGGTGGTACTTTTTCCTCTGCTTCGGTTCAAATTTTAAAAATAGCAGTATTTCTGAAATTTAGTAATTTCATTATAATTTTTTAAAAATGTATTTATCTTATATAAATATTTTTCGTATTGAAATGGTTCTTGAATATTTTAGCGATCGATAGAAAAATATTAATAAATAATCTTTCTAATTTTCATATCTAAAACATTTAAAACATCTACATGAATCTTCTTAGCATGTTTTATGTATCTATATCATGTATCAAACTACAGGAATACTTGAATTTTAAAATTTCTTACTTGCAAGCAAACACATGTCAGTACTACGGACACAACGCAAAAGATATGAATAATTGAGTTTGTATAACTTTTTCGATGATGAAGTCAAGCTTCATATGAGGTTAGTTGAAAAGTTGGTGGAAAGGCCCACCTTATAATTTTGAGCATTTGGCAAAGGAACAAGTACTACCAATTTTTAGGACTTAGGTTTGATGCATCCATGGCACGATCGGGACTCGAACTCTTAACTTCCAGGCCTGAATTTCATGGGGAAATGCTTTTGTTTTTGTTTGTTTTTTAAATCAAGATTAGATATGATATTTTACTCAAAATATTTCCCCCAGATTTAAGAACTCGGATAAATGCTTTTCTAGAAAAGAATTGAGACTTGTTCTTTTAACGCTCTGTTCATCTCAGATATGGCGATGAGGACACCGTCATTGACAACCTGTTGCACAATATCGTTTAGTGGACGGGAAACCCCTTGAAAATCATGACATAGGCTAATATCTTTCAGAGGTTTCGATTTAGATCGCTCAGACTTCTAGTGCCATTCTTGAAAAAAAGTGATACCATAAGATCCCGTGCCCTAACATCCGTTCTGCAAGTCGTTCTTAGATTTCTGCCATGGATTTATATTTTCGTGGTAGATACATTCTCCACAGTTTCCTTATCTTTTGTATTAAAAGGCCAAGATAACTAACAGCATTCAATCTCGTAATACCTATAGAAAATACAAATCAGAGAGATGGACAAACACAGACCCCTGATCATACCAGAGGTGGGATCTGGTGTCTAGGAGGAGTAAGCATTCCCTGTCAACCTGTCACACCCGCCGTGAGCCCTATATTCTTATATAGAGCCCTATATAGGTAAATGGAGCAATCCGTAGTCAGAACCAATGTGCCAAGAACGGCATAACAATCGGTATGAAACACATCAGACAGCATCTACCTTAATGGAAGGTTGTACTGGCAAATTAGATCGTTATAACGACCATAAAATTTACGAAGTGCTGAATTTAGACGAAACTGTACAAACCCCTGTAACATCATTCTTTGTCAGTATCCTGCCTGGATTTAAAAACTGATCATGTGCAGAACAAGCTCTTGCGTATCAAATCAGTTGGGAGATATAAACCCCATATGCAGGTGATGATGGAATATTGCCGCATAAATAAGGAAAGTTGACGATGGAGAATTTGAAATCGTCCCGTTGAGTTGATAGTTTGCCACCAGCATCTATTTTCAGTAAAATATCTAAGTAGAAAGCAGAAGTTGGAATACTCTGTGTTGTTTTTTTTATTTCAAGTTCACTGCGATATATCGAATCGACATATGAATGATCAATGTTAATAGACAAAACGTTGTAGATATATCTAAATGTCGAATTGAAGGCCACAGCCAGAGATTTTCTTCTCATGTAGAAGCTTTTGAATGAATTCTGTTTCATAAGAGTATAAAATCAAGTCAGCTAACAAAGGAGCACAATTCGTGTCCATAGGAATTCCAACAGACTGTCAGAAGACCTGATCACCAAAGACTACGAAAATATTGTCAATGAGGAACTCTAGCATCTTTTTAATATCAACTTTAGAGTATGTAGTCATTGTAGTTTTGAACAAAATAATTTTTGGGATGACTAAGCACTAAATATGAATATTTCCTTTTACCATTTTTGTTGACCAAACAACTTTCTTTTATGTCAAACAATCTAGTCTTTAATTGATCGGGGAGTATGTTCGTGTAAAGTGTTTTAAAATCATACGTTTTAATGTTGTGAATTTAAGAAAAGTTTTCTGATTTCAAATTCACTAAATGTTCTTTAGAATTTTTAAGAAACCACATTCGATTGATACCACTTCTGGCATGTGTTTTGACACAGTACGTTTAAAGTTTCTCCTTCTCAGCAGTTGATATTTTCGTAAGGAATGTCAGACTGTGAAGAACGCTTTTGTAATATATCAAAAAGGTTCAATGAATGCCCGTAGGACCCAAAATTGACGAAATGAATTTTATTCTTTGCAGGCAATTGTGTATTACTTTATTTTATTGAACATAATAAATCTTCAATTTTCATACATTTTCATAAATTTTCACAAAAGAAAAAATACATATTTCAAATTCTATCATATGATAAAGAAATTGGATTATCTATGAAACAAACACAAAATTAACAATACATGAAATGAAGAATACCCAGCACAAAATGTAAATGTCTTATAGAATATAATTTCTTCCCTTAATATTTCCCCTCTCTGGAAAACTGACTTTAGAGTATTAACTCTTGAGTAGAATGTTCTCCACATATGAACTCACCTTCTTGATTTTCGGCATCCCATTTTTATTCATCAATATTCCATTATCACCTGTATATGGTGTTTATGTCTCTCAACTGATTCGATACACAATACCATGTTCAACGTATGATCAATTTTCAAATCTCTCAACTGATTCGATAAGCAATAGCATGTTCTGCGTATGATCAGCTTTTAAAACGAGGAAGGCAACTGACAAATGAGTTGATACGAAGATTTCAAGTCTTGTTTAAAGTCACAGCATTTCGCAAATTCTGTGGTAATTATCTAATCTACCTATACAGCCTGTCATCGGGTGAAATGCTGTCTGACGTGTTTCATACCAAATGTTAGACAGTTTTTTACCCACTGATTTTCACTACAGATTATTCCGTTTACCCGATCCAGATATAGAGCTCACGGCGATGTGACTGATCGAGTCCTCTTAGACACCTGATCCCACCTCTGGTATATCCAGGGGCCCGTCTTTACCCTGCTCTGCATATGTATTATTTATAGGAGTTGAGGGATTTGATCTCTGTTCGTTATTACAATTTGGTTTAAAATACAGTTGTAATAATAACTTTACTATTGTTCAGAATCTTTACATTTTTGTAATAACGTAGCGTTGCATCATAAATAATGGAACGTTCAATTTAAATATGCACACACACACACACACACACACACACACACACACACACACACACACACATATATATATATATATATATATTAGTAAAACAATACATTTTTTCTTGTAAATATCCATATCTTGTAAAATTCCATCCTAACGGACTAATACATATATTACGCTACCCATGAACATTGGCCCCACGAAGTTGAATGATTCGACAGTATATATACAAGTGAGAGCAAATTGAGTGACATCTCTTTGCCTTGAAGTCACTCCAACAGGCTTTGAGGAGGCCTCACAGTGTATCGCGACATACGACCGGGTCTTAATAAGGTCCAGAAGAAGAAATTCCACAGGAACTGTATCTATGACGGAAGTTATGAAACGCGTAAGACCAGTAGTGGAAATGCAATACTACTAATAAAAAGATTTGCTGTAGATGCTTCAAACTCGTCATGACCAACGCAACAGACAAATGTCCGAATGTTTCCTGTGTGCCGTAATGTCTGTCCTACTCCACGTGAAGTCAATGACTAACAGATAAAAGAGGATACTAAAGCATTTTTTCCGTCGACTGCCACTTAAGGAACATTCCTTTCGCAAGAGCTCAGAAGGTGATAGTGTCTCCCAATCCCAAGATACAACTGACGTCTGAGATAAAAAGGCAGACAATGCTTTCACTGCTGTTATCGACAGTAACAGAGACTTATCAACAACTGTTAGACGAATGCTTTTGTGGAAAGCTACAGTCTGATCCTACAAAAGAGAGTTCCAAGATCACCGAAATCCTCCAGAAAATGTACAGATACCAGTGACTGTTTCTGAAGTTATAGACCTAGAAAATTTTCCATATAGTCTAAAAATTTATAACAAAGATATCCTAGACCTTCCAATAGTCGGTAATATTGGACATCCCAGGGAGAAAATCTCTGAATTCACTAACTTGCATCTCCATTAGCATATAGAGGATTTGTCGTCATACCGAATTGACAGGACTGATTACGTATATGCAACCCCTTCATTGGGTTTGCCAGATCATACCCTCCTTGTGTCCTTGGATGTTACTTCACATTACACTTACATTCCACATGATATGACGAGGGTATCATGTCTTGTAAAAAGTTTGGAATTTAGGTTGATCATTCAACTTCTTGAATATGTCCACAAGTTCATGATCAACTGTCAAACATTACTTGCAAATCAGTGACACGCCTATGGGAACCTAAAATGGCACCATCTTATGTCAGCATCTTTATGGGGAGACGGGAATGTAACACCCTTCATTATTCACCAGTAAAACCCCTTAGTTGGCTACTTTTAATTGAGATGAAGTGGGTTGACGGTTGTTAAAGTCTCAATGATGTTATCAAGATTGCAAACTCTTTACACCATTCCACAAAGTTCACTGTGGACATTTCCATCTCCCGGAATACATTTACAAATTGAGTTCAATTTCCACACTAAGCCCAAAGACTCTCGTTAGCACCTTATGCTATCTATCTGTCATCCACCCCATATTTTTAAAAGTATGCCTAAAGGTTTAGCCACGAATTAACAGCATATATTCTGCTCCTACTACTTTCCAAGAGAGGAAACAAATCCTCAAACCTCATATGAGAGAGGATATGATGTTTAAAAGGTTTAATCCCCAATTAATGAGATGTCACAGCATGGCCGAGGATCACAAAAGTTCCAATAGTCACCCCGCCTTCAAGTACCTCATCAGTATTCAGAGAAAACATATGCTCATTATGTATGTCAACAACGAATGACTGTCGTTTTCAAAGAACCGCATCCCTCAGACGCCCCAGAAACCTGAAGGACATGATAGTAAGGACTAGACTGGATAACCAACCCTTTACCCAAATGGAACATTCAAAACATGTGCAGACTCAGATGTCAATTATGCAATTATAGTTCAGAAACGAAGAACTTCAGCAGTCCCATTACGGGTCGCAGATAAAAAATATTCAGAATGTTTCCTGTAAAATTAATAACAGCATTTATTTCAATATGTGTCATGTCTGCAAATGTCTGCCAGAAACAATATGTAAAAGAAACAACAGATCTCCGCAAACGGTTCAACAACCAACGGTCCTCTATAAAAATCAAAATTTGCCAGTGGCTCCTAATTTCAATAAGTAATCACCGATGGGATGTCCTGGCAATAGTGGTTATTGATCATAACAGTACTTACCATGCTCTCATTGTGACATAATAAGTTGAAAGATTTTCAACGTAGACCTTTCATGATTCACACAAAGGTAATTGACCTTTAACGAAAGACAACCATAGATTTTATTCTGTAAGTACGTCTGTTTCATTACTCAATTTGTGACATATTCAATACTTTATACAAGTGTAGATGACCATAAAAGACGCCTATACAGTTTGGAGTCGTAGAAGTCAAATGTCAAGGTCACCGCAAATATTCAATCTCTGGACTTTCATTGTGTCATTACAAGTTGAAGCACTTTTAAATAAAGCTTTTAATTTTATCACAAAGGCAAATGGCAATTTAAAAAGACACGTTACATCTTAGAGTCATAGGATGGATATTTCGATGGGATAAGGAAAGCTTCATTTCAGTGACAAATAATAAAAATACTTAGGGGGTGTGGAGTATAGGTGTAAATGAATGCAGTATTCATAAAATATATGGAAAAGATATCTATCGTATTTGCCCTGGCTATGACTGACATGACATTTCGTTAAACATATTATGATCTACTTATTTTCAATGTACAGAGAATCATGACAGGCGAGGAAATTAATGTACGTAATTTACGAAAAACGTAATAATTTCAGGTTAATGTGATGTGGCTTTGAAAGCTCGAGATTAAAAGAGACTGTCACCTGGTAATATATTTTGATGTGAAAAGTTTTATAGAGGTATAATAGTTAGAATTGTCTATGTCTCAATAGTTAGAGCTAGATATGCTCTCTATAATCAGAGGTTCTGACAAATATGTCTTGACATCATAGTCACCAGGACTTTGACAATTGAAAGTACTCAGTCTGCGAAAACGTTTTAATGGATTAAGATTTGCGGTAATCAGGGAGAACGAAGAAATTTTTGTTATACGAGCAGTACGTCACCTATCCAATTTTCTATTATACATGTTACTGTTAGAGTCAGCTGCATTCGCTAGTACATTCAATAGGTACATGCCACTCAACCGCATAAAGGCAATTTAGACAAATGACCCAAACCGACCTACCCTTTCTTGAAATGAAATGAGTTATATATATATATATATATATATATAAACAAACACTCTAAACACTTTTTTCTGAAATATTTCGACCGTGTTACCGGTCTCCATCAGTCGTGTTTATTGATCATAGCAACGTAACACCTATACTTATAAAATAATAAAAAGAAAGGGGGCCTCCGTGTCCAAGTGGTTAGAGCATCGGGCTCAAAATCACAAAGCCTCTCACCTCTGTCGGCCGCGGCGTTATGTGAACAAGTTTGCCAGTTTACTTGCGGAAGGTCCGTGGTCTCTTCCCAGGTACATTGTATCTGGGTTCTCTTCTCCACCAACAAAAACTGGACGCCACCAGATAACTGACAAATTGTTGAGTGTGGCGGAAAGCAATACATAATCAATCAATCATATAATAAAAAGCAGGAAAATATGCATTTCCAAAGTATTTTCAAATCACTTGCGCTATCTGGCTTTTAACATCCATCCTCAAGTGAATACAAATTGAATATTCAATTTGTATTCACCTGAAGTGCTTTATATATTTTTTCTCCACCACCACTCCTCCAGTTCCGTCCATAAGTGGTAAGTACCATTTAATGAACAGAATGAAACAAACTAATGTTGTTGACATTTGCTCAGGAAATAGAGATATTGGAATGATGACCTCAAATGTGTTATGACTTTTATTGTAATCTGGCCAGGATGTAGTGAAAGTTCCCCTGAACACCACGACTAGCGGTCAAATATTAGAAGCGCCTACGAGGCAAATGAAGTTCATTTAACCAAAGAGTTTTGTTTGCTTTACGTCCCAGGTCCTTCTGTATTTAAGTACCAAAACTTAGACCTATGGATGACCCACATAGCTGTACATGGCAGTGGAGGTTCTTTATTGTATCAACGCATTTCAAGGTCATATTCAAAAGACCAGGTACTCGCATTTATGAATGCTGAACCTTCTATAGTTTAGGTTTGACGCTTCTTTGAAGCCAGCGGAAAGCGAACGCATAAATCCCCGTTCATGAATTGAAAGAAGCTATCTCACTTTCGCTAAGCATAGTTGCAGCGCTTTTTGAAACCAGTTGAGTTTCTACTTTCATTTTTGCTACCGATGAGCTAGCTTTGGGAACATGTCTTCTGATGAAATATCACGTCTAGTCTGATGTCTAAAATGTCAAGTCAGTCTTCAATCAAGTAATATTTAGCTAACACACACACACACACACACACACACACACACACACACACACACATACCGCAAAAACGGAGGTAATATTACGAAATGTTGACTCAACAGATATTTAGAGGCTCCCTATAGGAAATATTAACCTATTATCAATTAATTATTTAATATAATAACAATAATGACCACAACATTGTGTCACATACCAATTGTTAGACCTTTCTTGGCTCACCGATTTTGACTACGGATTGCTCCGTTTACCTGATCAAGACATGGGGCTCACGGCGAATGTGACCGTTCGACAGATGACGCTTACTCCTCTTAGGTACCTGATCCCACCTCTGGTATATCTAGGGGTTTGCCCAACGCCATAATTTGTATTCCTTATAGGATTTATGAGATTGGTCACTATTCGTTATCTTTGTCTTTTCATCTGGGACACCTGTAAAAATACAGGAAGTGATTCGTCCCTTGTTAAACAATAGGTAGTAGATGTAGGGAGTTCAGGTCTTTCCGAGAGAGAGAGAGAGAGAGAGAGAGAGAGAGAGAGAGAGAGAGAGAGAGAGAGAGAGAGAGAGAGAGAATTGGTATATATAGACGTCGATGCTTATGTGTATTTTGTAATTTGTTAATTACAGACCGTGGGAAGATCTGTCCACAATGCAAACATAGGTCTGCAGACGATTCTAACTTCTGTGCTGAATGTGGTTTTCGATTCAATTCAAGTGCAACCAGTATGGTTACGTGTCCACACTGTTGTAAAGAAGTAGAAGAAAAAAAATTCTGCAACTTCTGTGGATATACTCTTAAGGAAATTACCATAAGAAAATGCCCGCAGTGCAACGAATCAAAACAAGGGAAATTTTGCAATGACTGTGGATGCGAAATGGAATGTAGGTTGAATATTTCATTTTTACAGTATCACGAGTTTGTCTTGAAAATTTTACATGTCTCATTCAGCTCTCATCCAATTCAAAGTCTGGACATTTTACTCACAATGTGATCCAGTTATCAGTTTTCGACTAATGTAGATAATATCTCTTCATATACTTATTTGCCTATGTACAGAGTGATTAAAACGGGTGGCTATATCAGTGTGATATTTATGTTTTAAAAAATTCTAATCTTCCCGTTGACTTAAGACATCAAATATTCAAAATGAGTACATAGTATTAATGAAGATAGGCATCTTTATAGAAGATAGAAGTAATGACACACTAACAAGTCAGTTTTATGACAAACATTTCATTATCACCTGCATATGGTGTTTATGCCTCTCAACTGATTCGATACAAAAGAACATGTTTTACGTTTGAGCAGTTTTTAAGTCCAAGTAATTACAAAATTCTCGATGAAAGTCAGTATTTTGAATATTCTATGGTCATTATAATGATCTGATTTACCAATGCAACCTGTCATTGGGTCAAATGCTCTCTGGCTTGTTTCACACATAGAGGATCTTGAACTATGGCATATGGAATTTATGAAATTCGTTAACAGATTTAAATATTTCCCTCGCCAAGGTTCGGGAAATATTAGATCTGGCAACTCATTTCATAAATTTCACATGCCATAAGCCTGAGTGTAAGATTCTATTTATTACTATCAATAAACGCATATTTTAGGTAGTTTCCGTTTCACGTTTCCTTTTACTGATTTTTCAGTCTCTTTGCATCGTTTGAAAACGTCCATGAGTGGAGGAAATAAGATCGAAAGATAAAGACATCAACGCGATAGCTAAATTGAAATTTCAATCTTAAGATTTTAATTTTTAGCTACGTCATTATATAACAACAAATGAAACAGGAATAAATTTGATAGACTTGAAGAATGTTTGTAATAACATTTTTGTATCTAGTCAGCACGTGCTGACCTCACATGACCCTACATAATTTGTTATTAACCTGTTCTACAAGTTCATATCGTTTTTCCGAACCTGCGTTATGAACCCGGAAACAGTACTGGTGTGTGATAAAAATTATTAGTCCGTTCTTTTCACACTGATTCTGAATACAGATTGTTCCTTTTACCTGCGAAAATGTAGGGGTCACGACGGGCATGGCCGTCATTAGAGCGATGCTTAATCCTCTTAGACACCTGCTTCCACTTCTGGTATGCCCAGGAGTCCGTGTTTACCCTACTCTTAATTGTGTATGCTTTGTAGGAATTATAAGATTGATCTTTATCCTCACCTTTTCATATCCACTTCAGGAAAAATGCAAAAATATTATTATAAGAAACACCAATGGCATAATCCTTGTCCAATCAATTTATTTGTGAGTAGCATGTACATACCACATGCAGAACAAGATCTTGTCCCCGTGGAAATTCGGGGTGTTAGAATAGATCCTCAGTACCCGTTGCATGTCGTAAGAGGCGAGTAAATGGGGAAGTCCTTCGGATGAGATCGCAAAAATCGAGACCATATGTCACAGCGGGTGTGGCACGATAGAGATCCATCACTGCTCAAAGGCCCTGAGCGCCGAGCATAGGCCTAAATTTTGGAGCCCTTCACCGGCAATGGTGACGTCTCCATATTCTCTGCTTGTGGGGGCTTCCTAAGGAACTTTTCCAAAATCTAGGTGCAAGTTCGTGCATTTCTAGAGAATTCATTTTGTGACCAAAATTATCCTCTAATTGTACTGATTCTCAAATCAAACCATCATTTGCTTGAATCACGGTATTATGTATTATGAATAGTTCTAAACGCAGTTGGAATAAGATTGAGAGTATTAAATTTGCAGCAATGTGAGATCAAAATAAGTAGGTATTACATGATTGGTGGAAATCAGGTATGAAATAAATTTCATTTGAAGGTAAAAATATAAGGGATTGATATAAATGAGTGGTTATGAAATTATTGCAGACATATATATATATATATATATATATATATATATATATATATATATATATATATATATATATAATTCATGACTCCCGTTCAGAATAAACGTTTTTCTTTGCTTACATTCTATATATAGACGTTCTGGGATTTTCCTCAGCTTAGCAGTAGAAGTTTAGTTTTAGTTCCAGTTTGCATTTTTATCATATGTATTTAATTTTCCTCTCTGTGTAAATATTCTATCCTGAAGAAGGGACGACTCGTTCCGAAATTTGAAAATGAATGTAAATGCAAAACTAATTGATCACTGTGGAACAGGCTTCAAATTTTAATTTGAGAATATATCATTTTTATTCTAGATGTATTAATCCATCATTTGATCTGATAATTAACATGCGACACTATATTTTCTCTTTTCTCAGTGGGTGGTTCGAAAGACGAAGGGAATGTGTCGAAAGTTGTACCCGGTTGTACTGGTAAACTGTCCAACGTTGCCTCAATTCATAGTGGAACTCAACAGTCTGCACATGGTACATGTAGTTTATCAAACACCATTTCACAAGGTAAAACCATGCATAAACAGATTGGGGTTTTCACTTAAGAATAAGACTTAATTTTTTTTAATTTTTTTTTTATTTTAACACCTTCCACTATATGCAAACAAACAACATTGACAGATGACACATTCAGCTAACAAGTCAGTGATAAAATTATTAGTGTATGAAAGCATATATTCATGGTGTGAAAGGTCTTTTTGGAGAGAGAGAGAGAGAGAGAGAGAGAGAGAGAGGTGTACAAATGTATCATTGTCTTAGCAACAGATTTTGATAAAAATACATAGAACAATTCAAAATTTGAGGAGGGAAATAAATGAAATTGAACATGTTGAAGTGACGGAAGAAATATACACTATAAGTATAACATATTAATTTACATGATCAATAATACAAGATTCACATACCATTTGCCAGTGTTTTTCATATTCATCATATCTACAATTTCTTAAAAGCAAGTATTTCTCAACCATAATTCTGTCTGTAATTATTTTTGTAATTGCTGATATATGAACTTGAGGCTTATTTTGATATTTACTAGAAAAAATGTAATGTTTAACTATCAGCAGAATCAAATTTTGAAATCTATATATATGTCTATCATGGTATTTACCAAATAACACAGTAATTTTGTCAAAATTTACAGGGATATGAAACTGGTCTAAAATCCATTCTTCTACCTCACACCATAGTTCCCTTATTTTTTGACAGTCAAAAAATAGATGTTCTAAAGTTTCTATATCAACACCACAAAAAACACATATTGGGGAGTCTTTAATTTTAAGTTTGAATAAATATTGGTTGGTAGGAAATATTCTGTGAAGTATTTGAAACTGCAGCCATTGATATTTTGACTCTTGTGTGACTTTAAAGGGAAGCTCAAAAATCTTATTCCAATTGATTTCAGGAAAGGTATATCCATTTTCATTCCATTTTATTACAGAAGTAATTGTTTCCCTCTTTTTGTGCAAAAGATTGCTGTACATATCTTTACAACCTTTACTATTTTTATAGAAGAGTATGATAGACTTTGGAAGGATTGGTCCTATTAATTTTTTCCCTATATGATTAGGAAGCACAGATAATATTGCATTTTTAAGTCCAGCATATTCAACAAAGTTAGTTTTTACATGGAACATAAGTACATAATCTAGAGTTAGGAAATTCCCATTGCTGTCGAAAAGATCTCTAATGAAGACAATCCCTGCGTTATAATAGTGTTTCAAGAAGACAGACTCATTACCTGTCTTTACTTTAGGATTAAACCATATGTGTTCGTTTAGTATGTTAGGGTCTACCTGACTGTTGATATTGGTTATATGCACCCAACTTGAGAAAACATCTTTCCAAAACATATTATCTATTCTTTGGGATGTATTTAAAAGGAAGTCTGACCCTTTTAACAGTAACTCTGATATTTTTATTTCAAGGATTGATTCTAAAAGTCTTACCCATTTGTTATTTGCATGTATTATTCTTCTAATCCATGATGATTTTAAGGCTACTATAAACTCATTATAATCAGTCATTTTTAATCCTCCAAATCTATAATCTTGGACAATTGTATTTCTCTTAATTTTATGAACATTACTCCCCCAAAGAAATTTATACAACTCAAATTCAATTTTTTTTAAAAATACTCTTCTCCAGGATTGGGTAATGTTAATATTAAATGGTTAAGTTTGGGGATAAGTAATGATTTGATAATTGATAATCTGCCAAGTGGTGTTAATTTCCTTCCTTTCCATTGATCAATTAATTTTTTAATGTTTAGCAATTTGTTATCATAATTGATGTTGATCATTTCCCAGAGATTTACAGAAAATATAATTCCTAGCATTTCAAAGTTTGTGTTGCTCCAGTTCAGTTTCCATCTAGAATGATGAAATATCTCTTTTGAAAATTTCTTGCTACCTATCCATATCATGTTTGTTTTTGAAAAGTTTCCTTTTAATCCAGAGATGTTTGCAAAGAAATCTAGCTCTCTTAAGATACCATTCATAGATTCCGGTGAACCATCTGAAATAATAGAAGTGTCATCGGCATATTGGGATATTTTATACTCTTCATCTTCAATTATAATACCTTTAATGTCTTTATTATTCCTTACTAAGATTCCCAGTATCTCGGCACATAATATAAACAAGTACGGAGATACTGGGTCCCCCTGTCTACAACCTCTTTGAGGAGAGAGAGACTCGGATATAATACCATTCTGTATAACACATGATTTAATACCATTATAGAAAGTTGCTACCCATCTTTTGATTGAAGGTCCAAAGTTAAATATATTTAATGTCTGATTTAGAAAATCCCATGATATTGTATCAAATGCTTTTTCAAAATCAATTAGCATTAATAAACCAGGTATGTTTTTTGTTTCTGTGTATTGTAGTAGATCATAAATGAGTCGAATATTTTCTCCAATAAATCTGCCTTTTATAAATCCTGTCTGGTCGTTGTTGATAATCTTATCTAGAAATTTTTTAATTCGTTCCGCAATACAACCTGATGCTATTTTGTATATAACATTTAGTAAGCTAATCGGGCGCCAATTTTTTAAGTATTGTTTTGCCTTACCTGCTTTAGGAATGCATGTTATTATACAAGTTTGTTTGATTCTGAAAATTGCTGGTCTTCATAAGACTTATCGATTGCACGTGTTAGAAATGTTCCTATATCTTTCCAAAAGAATTTGAAGAATTCACAAGAAAAGCCATCTGGTCCTGGACTTTTGTCATTTTTCATTCGTTTTAAGAAATAGAGAACTTCTGAGTTTGTTACTGGACCCTCTAAACTGTTAGATTCTTCTTCACTAAGTTTCGGAAAATCATACAAATCTAATCTTTCATAAATATTTTCTGATTCAATAGTATTTCTTTTTTTGTATAAGTTTTCATAAAAAAGTTTGGTTTCATTTAAAATTTCATATTGAGATGTGATGGTTGAGCCGTCATCTTTTTCAATTCTAGGAATTTGCTTATTTGTATAATTTCTAGATTCCATACTAAGAATATATTTAGAAGGTTTTTCTCCTTCTTCTATCCATTTTATTCTTGATGTTAAACATTGGCCTTTAAATTTATGTTTCCTTATTGTTTCTATCACTTCATGTTTGTCTGAGAGTTCTTCACCAGAGGTTTGATAATTATTTTGTTCTAAATCTTTAATTTCCTTTTCAAGAATAGACTCTCTCTCAATAAGTTTCTTTTTCATGTATGATGCATAAGAAATAGTTTTGCCCCGGATTTCCATTAATAGTGTATCTAAGAATAGCTGATCATCTATTGTGAAATTTAGGTTTTCGTTTTCTATAAAATGTATATTGTCTAAGTTATAAACAAGACATGCATATTGTTTTTTAATATCTAAAATCTTTTTCTTAATTATTTCTACATAATCTTTGTCCCCTAATAATGAATTGTTAAACTTCCAAAATCCTTTACCTTTTTTAAATTCATTTAATTTGCAATGTAAAACAACAGGTGAATGATCTGATCGATAACTATTTTCATATTTAATGTTTGTCACCATGTGTTGTAGTGATTCTGATATTAGGAAGAAGTCTAGTCTAGCCTGTTTCACAGGATTTTTCCTTCTCCATGTATACCTTTTTAATTCAGGATGATTAGTACGAAATATATCCTTGAGATTCAATACTTCTATCAATTTCAAAACTTCAGCACTGGCCTTTGGATTATTGTGATTCTTATAATTCATTGAATCTAGTTCCTTATCTAAAACAAGATTAAAGTCACCTCCCATAACTATATGTTGTGTACAATACACATCTACAATCTTATTAAGTAATTCTGAGTAGAAATGGGGTGTGTCAGAATTAGGACCATATAGATTTATCAACAAAAATGGTATATCCTCAATGATAACATCTAACAATAAGTAATTTCCATTATCATCCTTAAATTCATTAATTATTTCAAAGTCGAAATTATTATTTATAAGTGTTGCTACTCCTCTTGCATTTGATTTGTAAGAGCTAAAAAATACTTTGTGTCCCCGATTGTGTTTTGATAATGTTTTCTTTTTCGGCAGTGAAGTGTGTATCTTGCAAAAAGTAAATATGATGATTTTTTGATCTGAGAATTTTGAAAACATCTCTTCTTTTATTCATGTCACCGAGCCCCTGACAATTTAATGTAAGTATTTTAAGATTATTTTCACGTAAGTTTTTATTCATGACAGCCTCAGTTCAGACAGCAGAATTGCATATGTACCGCTACAGAAAAAGAAAAGGCCAGAAAAGCCAAAAGACATTGAAAAACAGACATTTGAATAAAAGACAAGGATTATAACTAGCCACATGCTCGAAATTGCTAAGGTGTCCGAGCAAGATCCACCAAAAACTAACAGTGATATATTACTTGTAGAAAGGAGAAAATGAAATCTTTAATAAAGTAAATACATGTTTACATTTGTGGAGAATAACTCATTGCATAGTCCCTACCAAAATTTATATATAAGAAGTTTGATTCGGCTGTACTTAGTGTTTTAATATCATTCAGGGGGAAATTATTTTTCAAAAACAATTACAACGTTCTGTATATACTGCAAGTATTTCCGTTGGACTGTTCCCTGCATTACAGCCAATAGAGAAAAGGTTAAAACAAATATGTGAACAGCGCTTCTGATTAGGAAAAAAATTGGACTATACAATAAGATTCACCTCGTGTTATGCATATCAAGAATAAAACTTACTTAGTCTGAAAGTACATATTTTTTTCAGCGCATCAAGACCGGGTGTGTGGTCAAACTCCATTCATAATGGAATTGTCAAATAGTATGTCTATGTGAAGGATTTATCCAATTATATATACAATTATATACACAGTCAAGTGTCAGTCAAGTGTTGGGCACACTATCCTCACACAGCACTTGCCCTATCTCCGGCAGTTTTAATATGAGTGAACCTACGGGGTCCTATCTTTCCACCGAACCATCGTGATACTACAACAAGCGAATTTTCCGTGTCATTGTCTTTGAGCGCTTTTAGAAGTGATCGTCCGGCTCCGTGTTCGCCGTCGTCGTCTGATCCTTCGTGCGTGATCCCATTCGAACTCGTGAAGCGGTACGCATATACGTTGTAGCTGGCACTCGGGATGGAATCCAGACGCATTATTTCCAACAATGCTTTTCTGACCGCCTTGAATGAGTCTACTGGTGTAGAATGGGCAAGAACCGGTTTCCATTGTCTTCAATATATTTCCCTGGTTTGATCAGTGTTTTGACCTCGTCTGATGTAATCACTTCGTCTGCTGTCGGTCTTGAGCCCACCTTGTACCGGTAAACGGAGTTACTCTGAGTGAAGACAAGCCTGTCACCTTTAACTTTTGTGTCGATCCGTCGTTCCGAGTACTTTTTCTGGATATCAAACAGCTGTTTCCTTTTCTCGCGCGTCTCCTCAGGTAGTTGTTGAGCAACTCTGATGGCTGAGTTCTTGGCTTTTAACACTTTAATTCCGTTCATCACCACATCCTTCTGAGATTTGTCGGTGAATTGCACACAGACCGGTCTTGGGAATTTTCTGCGCGGATCATACTCCCCTAACCTGAAGACTTTCAGGACTCCTAGGTTATCTGCCACTGACCTCTCTATGTCCATCTCAGAAATAAAAACATTCCTGATAATATCTGGAAGGTTCTCTGTGGTCTGTTTTCCTTGGTTCCTCTCAGGCACCCCACTAACAATTACGTTGTTTTCCATGGACTTAGTTTTTAACTCCAATATTTGTTTATTCTGGGTATTCACCTGGAATTCAAGTCGGATCACACAATCCCTGAGTCGCTTCATTTCGCGTTCCATCTTTTTCTGGCTGTCTTGCAATTCAGAAATTGTGTATAAAGTGTCATTCGCCTGTTCCTGCACACTTTCCAGTCTTTCGTTTATGCCGTTTCGCGATCTCACTTCTTTTGTTAATTCGTCCAGATCTCTTCCCTGCCCGTCCAGCCTCATCATGAAATTCGCTAAGGTGTTCTGGATGCTAGTAATGCCCTGCATAATGTCTCTAACACGGAAATCGTCTGTAGAGTCTTTACTGGTGTCCATTTCCTCGGCCGCTCGCTTCTTGGGGTTCTCTATCATTTTTGATGAGTATCTACTCACGGTCTATTCACTGAGGGCAACACAGGTTTTCCTCAAATAAAACTATATAAACACTTAGTTTCACTCTTACACCTGCATAACATTCAAGAGAAGTTCCTTCAAAACTTATGTAACCACAATTTGAGTCTCATGAATCATATAAAATCCAGTTTTTGGTGAAATAAAACCGCTCGAACTGAAAAACACAACCTTACATGTCGAGCATGCGCAGTCCTTGAGTTAAGACTTAATTTAGTTTTATAATGCATTAATATTTAACCCCCCCTTTCCGGCCCACTTTTTTGTAATATTACAATTTATTTTAAGAACGGTATATTATGACGTCATAATGAACTCTATTTAAACGTATCGATATATTGGCGCTTTGTTACATCAATCTAATCCCTGTGTACAAGTGTAGCAATATTCAATATACTCTTGAAAAGTTGAAAAACTAGCTGAGTATGCACTCAATCGGCTTTGCGATATATATATATATATATATATATATATATATATATATATATACTGCCAAAACAAACTTGTTTTCCAAGACTGCTGATCAGGATCTGTCTTTGGAGGAAATGATAAGAATGCAAGTTTGATGATGACATATTCATTCAAAATCTGTTTCGCCTCTTTTTACAAGTTTATGTATTTGTTTTGATAACATATATTTTATCACGTCAATGTTCTGTATGTATTGTCTTTTGTATGCTGCAGTTTGTAAAAGTTTTCAGTTGCGTATAAAACTATATCCCCCCTCTCTCTCTGAGAGAGAGCGAGAGAGAGCTACATAATAGAATTACCAGTATCTTCAACGTCAATATTCTCATCATACCATATTTCATAGTGATTTTTGGCTAATATTATAGATCAACAACCACAAAAAACAAGTGAATCGATTGCCAATGAAGGACTGGCCATGTCCGATAATCAAGATTCTGTGACAGTGTTGGGTAAATGGATTAAACCATATTTCATAAATAATCTATTTACAGATGTAATGTTGCATTCAAAATATATTAGAATCAATATTCCTTACTCAACTTATGAAGATTCAAACGTTTAAATTATTGAAATGATAATCCAGTTTATCCCTAATGAGATAATCAAATTCGTTATATATGAACACATCTCTTCTAATAGTGTTTTTAATTTTAGTAATTGAACTGGGCAATGCCTTTTTAAATTGATACTGCACTCAAAATTTAGTTAATACACTTTATAATCAACGTTTGATCATTTTGCCTTCCTCTTTGACGTATAGTTATACTTTTCAACAGATGGTTATGAACATCCGGTACCTCAGGATGAAAATCCGAAACAAACGTACGTATGTTCCAATACTTGTGTTTTGTTTTAAATTATGCAGCTGATCTGTAGACTACTGCTATTGAATTAAAAGAATACCAAACAAATTTTTTAAAACTTACTTTGTATTTGGTGTAATAAGAGTCAGTAAATGGACGTCTGTAAATATCTAACAGAAAAGAAGAGGAGCAATTTAAGCATGTGCTGCATATTGATATTGAATTGCTCGCTCATCCATGTTGTAACGTGCGCAAGGAAACCACCTTTGAAATGAATCTGATTCAGCAAGCGAAATTCGAAGTTTTGAGGATGGAAAAGTTCCAAGATATTAAGTATGTATCCAATAATATTTTATTCAATTCTTCTTATTCTCTAATATATAACATATAGAGATGATAAGAGAATATAACGAACAACAATCGATCTCGTAAATACCAGCAAAATTAAGAGTTGAGCAAACATGGATACCTGAACATATCAGAGGTGTTTTGAAGGAATAAACTTCCCCTATTGAACGGTAACACCCACCAAGAGCCTTCAATTTTATTCAGGTAAACGAGTGGTTGGTCTACCAGTTGGTATAAAACATGTCAAACAGCATTCAAGAAATGATGAAAAAAATTCATATAAAAACATTTAAATTTCACATTTCATACGTTTTCTATTTCTATTTCGCTTATGTTGGAATTCCTATGAGCACGAATTGTGCTCCTTTGTTAGCTGATTTATTTTCATATTCTTATGAAGCAGAATTCATTCAAATGCTTTTACAGTAGAAGAAAAAAATCTCTTGCTGTGGCCTTCAATTTGACATTTAGATATATCGACGACGTTTTGTCTATTAACAATGATCATTTTCATTCATATAGCGATTCGATATATCCCAGTAAACTTGAAATTAAAAACACCACAGCCTTCCACTTCTACTTCGTACTTAGATATCTTACTGAAAATAGATGCCGGAGGCAAACTAACAACTCAACATTATGACAAACGGGATGATTTCAATTTCTTCATCGTCAACTTCTCTTATTTATGTGGCAATATTCCATCATCACCTGCATATGGTGTTTATATCTCCCAACTGATTCGATACGCAAGAGCTTGTCCTGCATATGATCAGTTTTTAAATCGAGGTGGACTACTGACAAAGAAGTTGATGCTACACGGGTTTGTACAGTCTCGTCTAAAGTCAGCATTTGACAAATTTTATGGTCGTTATAACGATCTAGTTTGTCAGTAGAACTTACCATTAAGTCAAATGTTGTGTGATGTGTTTCATACCAATTTTTACGCCGTTCTTGACACATTGATTCTGACTACGAATTGCTCTGTTTACCTGATCGGAATATAGGCTTACGGCGGGTGTGACCGGTCGACAAGGGATACTTACTCCTCCTAGGCACCTGATCCCACGTATGGTATGACCAGGGTCCGTGTTTGCCCATCTCACTGATTTGGATTTTCTGCAGGAATTACGATATTGAATGTTGTGAATTATCTCGGCATTTTCATTCAGAAATGGGCCGATTCCATGCAAAGATTAAAAATCGAAGTAAAGTTGTCCCAAGATTGAGATAATTTTAAGGAAAAAAGAGAAGTATTGATAAAATCAGCTGAAAAATGAATTTCAGAATCTTAGCGTGTTATGGTTTCATTTCATAGAAACAATAACTTTACCCTCAGTTTGTCTGTCCGTTTGTCCGTCAGTCTGTCATTCCGAATAAGTTTTCTGGACTTTTCTTCGCAATAGATGAAGATATTCAACTGAAATTTTATATATGACTTTGTCTTGAACCTTGAATAGTTACAGATCAAGTTTGAGTTTCGTTACGCTTGACATACTTTTGATTAACTTATACCATTTGATGAATGCTTTAAGGCTTTCGGACTTTTCTCCGTATTGGACTGAAATTTTATATATAGCTTTGTCTTGGATGTTTACAGATCAAATTTGAGCTTTTTTACGCTTGACCTACTTTTGATCGTACTGTGTCTCTTGATAGATTTCCAGAATCAGTTTTCTGGACTTTTTTCTGCATTGAATGTTGATATATTCAATTGAAATTTGACATATGGCTTGTCATAGAACATGTTTAAGTTTAAATACACCTGACCTACTTTTAACTGAATTATCGTACCTGTAGAGGACTTTGTACTGCCTGCAACACACCCAGAATGATGGTTTCATTTCTGATCAGGGGTCCTCTTTATGGCATTAAATACGAAGATCTCGTGTGGCGACCGTAAGCGTTAATCATAAGTCTAAATATATGGAACTTCATCTACAATTGGTGATATCTGAATATGAATAAAATTTTTCCACAGGACGTAAAACAAACAAACAATTAAACAAACAACATTGTATATAATGTTATTTTCAATAATAATTATGACATTCAGATGAATAATTGTTCAATTTACTACTGCATAGCGAATTTAGTATCGATTGCGGATTACTCCGTTTACCTGATCAAGATATAGAGCTCATGGAGGCTGACCGGTCAACAGGGTATGTTTACTCTTCCTGGAAACCTCTCATATGTCCAGGGGTCCATGTTTACCCTTCTCTTAATTTTGTAATTTTAATAGATTTCATGTAGTAAAATTCCCCGATCACTTGCATATATTGGTGTTTTCACATACTAGTTTTGAGTACGAATTATTCCGTTTACTTTAAAGTTAGATTGCTCATGGCATGTGTTACTGGTTAACAGGAGATGCTTACTCTTTCTAGTCGCGTGATTCCACCTCTGATGTGTTCAGAGATCGGTGGTTTTCCTACGTTTAATTTGTATTATTTATATATTTAAAAGATTGATTACTGTTCGCTATTTTCACTTTTCATTGATCGTTTTTTGTTATGTTGCTGAATTTTAAGTATAAAGCCATTAAAAATCGAAAGAAGAATTTTATGGACTAATTTGTACCTTTTAAGAAAATTCATCGTCGTAGTCATTGTATTTCATGAATCCTTGTGAAAATTTCCTGAATGTTCTGAAGAAGGTACTATGGAATTAATGTTTGCTGAAGCAAACCTAGAAGTGTTTTTGTTGCAAGAAGCGATCTGGGTGTAAGGTTAGGTCTGGTTGGTAATGTATAAATCACACATCCACACTAGAACGTAGGTTATGATTTTATAATCTAATTGATAAGTAGATTATTTAATGAAATATAATTATATTTGACTGTACATCGATATACTATCGAAACAAGGAAATGAGCGGACGGATGAATGGAAGCTATGTATGCAAGTGGATTTATCTTCCATCTAAGTACACTTGAAATCAATGCATTTGTCTACAATTTAAGTATATTACAATTATTATTACTTATGTTAGAGATATTGTTTGCCCGAATCTTAGTTTTGATTCTTTATAGGAGGTATGGAATTGTTATCTTCACCTTTTCATATTCAGTTTTCCTATGGAGGCATTTGCTTTATTAGGTTTGGAAACAACAAATACGCCCATCTACGACTTACAGGTAAAATTCATATGAAAGAAGATAAAGAAGATTACTTGTACTGCTATAGACACAGTGCGAAGAAGAAACGGATATTCGAGTTTTGGCCCAAAACTCAAACAAGGGTCCTCATCGCAGGTAAATCTAAACGAGTAATACCTTGGAATATGATGCATTTTCAATTTTCGTTAACAATTCCATTCATATTATAAGGAGTAAATATTTCGCATACAAGATTTTCCTCCGAACCTAAATCAAGAGATATTTATTATTTTGAAAAATGATCGAATATTAAAGCATTTAAAAAATAGGTAGGGGAAAAACATGAGTACGGTATTAAGACAGGGGTTACTTCTTGAAAGAAGGGGTTATCGCCACCAATATATTTACTGTATTAATCACTTTTGTTGATGTATTATTATTGTGTTACTAAATCTCTCCAATATAGTTACACATTTTATTAATGTAATATATTGTGTTACTAAATATCTCCAATATAGTTACACATTTTATTAATGTATTTAAACACATCAGTCTTTTTCAGACGGCGTTTTTCGTTGTTATTTTACCAGATCCCACCTCTGGTATTTCCAAGAGTCCGTGTTTCCGTTTAATTTTGTATATATATATATATATATATATATATATATATATATATATATATATATATATATATATAATGTTTCTAATATTCACACCAAATCCAATTTACATTCTCAATAACCGGTAGAGTGCGACAACGAGGCGAAAATATCATCATATAGTTAGCCACTATAACTATAATAGAGTATATGTTTAGTTTCCATGAACCTCACAACACACATTTTATTTAATTTGATTTACTTATTACACTGCTGTTGCTTTTTTAAAAATATTAAACGATGGGAGTAATAGCTTTAAAGATTAAAAAAAATATATTTTAAAATGGATCCTTTGAAAATCATGATCTCATGACTGGTATTTTTAACAGCAACTTTGATAGTTTGAAAGTTTGCAAAATGAACTAAAAACGTTGTGTTTTACAATATATTTGTTTTTATAGATTTTGAAATGAGCACATTTCTATGCTTACTCCTCTTAGACCCTTGATCCCACCCCTGATATGTCCAAGAGTCTGTGTTTGCCCTATTCTTTATTTCGTATTCCTTGTCAGAGTTCTGAGATTGATAGTTGTTCGTTATATTCACATTTTCTTTACATGCCAGGCACCATCTAATATCGTGTATTCTTACTGATTTACGAGGGCTGATTCACATATATTTGAGTTTCATATGTAAGAGTTTTAATTTTGACGGACATATTGCATCATTTTTCAGCATAATCTTTTTCAGTATCTATATGCTTTTGCCAGAGATGTTTAATTACTTCAATGCCTTTTTAAGCAATTCGTTTTCTTGACCATTCAGAAAGCCCTCAAGTGCATGCATGACGTTATCATCTGACTGCTCAAAGCGCTTCACAATACATTCTTACCCCAACAGACCATATAACATTCTAGAGCTTTCTCAGTGCAAGCTGCCTTTAAGGCGATAGAACACTAACATTCTAATAAAATATTGCATTGTTTATAGCCAAGTACCCCTTTTACACTTTTACTCTTTGGTGGAGTGCGAAAATTCGTGTAAAGTGCCTTTCCAAAGGACACAACGTCGGTCTGCCGCAGCCATGACTCGAGCCTACAACCTTTCGGTCTAGAATCTAACAGGCTAACCACTAGGTCACTGATGCCACGGTCAGAAGGTCAGGAAAGACACAATGACAGAAAAAACATGAAGGAAAAGGACAGGTTCTCCAGAATAAGGGTCGACACCAACATAGGGTCACACAGCAAATTTACCACCATTGTGAAACAGAGTCAATAGCGGGTAAAAAAACCTCGGTTGGCCAGACAAGCTCGGATTCGGCGTGGCATACTCCTAACGCGACGTCCCAGGTCATTTTGGGTAAGGTTATTTCATTCCTGTTGCAATGCTGCAGCAAGTTCTTGGACATTCACAGGAGGTTGTTCACGTTAGCGTAGCCGCTGTCCAAGCATGTCCCAGACATGCTCGATAGGGGAAAGGTCCGCACTGAGTGCTGGTCATGGTAATGTGGTGATATTCTGCTGTTGGGGATAATTTGTTACGATCCTGACCCTGTGATATCTGGCATTGCCATATTGCAAAATGAAACGGCGGCCATAACGACGTGCAAATGGCATAACATAGGGGTGCCAAGATGTTATCCCGGTAGTACTGCCCTGTGGCACGTCCAGCAATAACATGCTAGTGTGTTCTGCCGGCAACAGTGAGGCCTCCCCACACCATTGTATATCGACCCCATACCGATCATGTCTAATGACGTTAACGTCATGGAAACGTTAGTTACGTCGGCGCCAAACCCTCCTACGTCTGTCCAGGAAGTCCACAGTGAACCTCGACATATCTGAGAACATTACCTGGTTCCATGGGCGATTATCCCATCGTTGATGGTGACGACACCATTGGAGTCGGGCTCTAATGTGACGATCCTTCAAACAGGAAATGACAGGAGGATGTCGGGCGTGTAAGTAAAATATGTGCAGTCGATTCCTGATGGTCTGGCAACTTACTACCAAGCCAGTATTCCTTTTAAGTTGAGACCTTACCTGATGTGCTATTACCAGGCGATTTCTCAAGGCAATAGTACGGATGAATCTGTCCACAGGCTGAGGTGTTGCCCTTGGTCGACCGGATCGTGGTCTGCTGAAAACATACTGGGAAACATTCATTGCCCTTACCACAGCGACCTGTCTAGTGCCAACCTGTAGGGTGCTAAGGGCACGTAACCTCTCATCCTGTGTTAGACGGCGCGTGGTCGCTCTTTAATTAACGACTTCAACAACTGATAATCTGATGCTTACCTTAGAGTGGCTCTAACCTTCCAATTATGAGGCAACATTTTGGCAAAACACCCTTGATCATCAGTAACATCTCGTGAAGATCGTGAGAGTGTGATTGATGTGTTTGGGTGATGAGTTTCTTTGGAAATGCTTCCTCGTTAAGGAATTATACATGATTTCGAATCCCTTTGTATATGTGAACAGCTTCCCTGTGGAGATCCGGGTTGTTAGAATAGATCCTCAGTACCCCTTGCTTGTCGTAAGAGGCGACTAAATGGGGCGGTCCTTCGGATGAGACCGCAAAAACCGAGGCCTCGCGTCACAGCAGGTGTGGCACGATACAGATTCCTCCCTGCTCAAAGGTCATAAGCGCCGAGCATAGGCCTAAATTTTGGAGCCCTTCACCGGCAATGGTGAAGTCCCCATATGAGTGAAAAATTCTTGAGCGGTACCTTAAACAATACATAATCAACTTATATGTGAACATTTTGATTACAAAATACAATAACCCATACTTTATTTGAATAGTATATCATCAGCATACTAGAAATCTGACACCATAACCTTTCCAGTTGATGGAGCAGTCTTCACGTTCTTTGGTGGGGCTGAACCAGGGTACTTCCATTGTTTAGACTGTTGTTTGGCCTCTGGGGGGAAATGATGGACTCACGTTTCATACATAGAAACAGATCTATGAAGAAAGGTAGCAGGATCTACCTCTAAAAGGTTTAGATTAGCACATAACAAAATGCACCTGGTGTGCTTCTCATCAACTGTCAAAAGTGCTGGTACCCAACGGACTGTAAGCTTTCTGATTACAAGACCCTCTGTTAGAATGGAATGTACTCTTTCCCTTGAAATACCAACTATACTAGCTATATATCTTTCTGTAATTCAGTGTGTCAATTATAACAATATCACGGACTTTATTGACCATTTCTGGGGTTGCAACAGTGACAGACCTTCCAGAAAGGTAGTCATTATCAAGGCTCTACCTGCCGCGTTTAAATTCCGCCATTCACCTTTTCACTGTAGCATATGAAGGGACATCTTTCCCTAGTGTTGCTACCATATCAGTATGGATATGCTTAGATGGTAAACCTTGTTTATTGAAGAGGCTAAGATAACCAACAGTATTCAGTATCGTACAGTCTTATACAAATATTGGATCATTGCTGTATCACCGATTTTGTTCAATTTACAAAAGTTACTTGCCTTATTTACTTTAGAGGGCTACGTCGTCTACATAAACTAACCAAATGACACCAGTTTTCGGGTACATGACCCTAAATAGTAAGGGGATAGTAGGGCTGAAAAAGGACACCAATGCTAACCTTCTTCAATACAAGGTTTACAACATATTGATCAGTCCTCGTAAAACATCCTTTTATAAGCGCATTCTCGGATAATTCGCACGTAAACAAAAATATCTCATAGAAGTGTGCAATTTCTTTTAGATTTTGTTCCTATGATACACGAATTTCCTTTGTATTTTTTAATTTGACGACAATTGGTAAATTGTTAATATTTTTGAGAAATATAATCTATGTATCTCATGACTGGCTTGTAATGGAAAAGATGGGATTCCTCTAATGTTTAAGTATTTCTGTTCATACAGATCCAAAAGGCAGCATGGAAATCAACGATGTGTTTATGCTGCCAATAGACAAAGGGGGAATTTTAAGCTTCATTTTCAACACGCCTCTCACCAAAGATGAAATTGATCTTTGTGCAAAACATGCAGTCATTACTTCAACACACGATCTGGAGGAAAATATCAAGACTCCACACAGAAGCTACGACGATATTTGGATGAAAATTCAGCAGACTTTAACAGAAATGTTGGAGAGAGCCTTTAGAGTACATCGTATCGAGGTACAATATAGTAGCCTTAGATTGTCAGTGGAAACGAAAATATATACGGCTCTTTAATTTTCTTTCCTGTTAAATGATAGTTTGCAGGGTTTATAGAAATATTTAGTTTTCACAATAAAATTCAGCTGATCTAGAATTTCTGGTAAGAGAAACAGTTTTCCAGGTGGAAGTGGTATTCTATATAACCAGTTTTCAGATTGTAAAGGTGTAAACGACGATGGGTTTTTGACGATATTTGGATGAAAATTCAGCAGACTTTAACAGAAATGTTGGAGAGAGCCTTTAGAGTACATCGTATCGAGGTACAATATAGTAGCCTTAGATTGTCAGTGGAAACGAAAATATATACGGCTCTTTAATTTTCTTTCCTGTTAAATGATAGTTTGCAGGGTTTATAGAAATATTTAGTTTTCACAATAAAATTCAGCTGATCTAGAATTTCTGGTAAGAGAAACAGTTTTCCAGGTGGAAGTGGTATTCTATATAACCAGTTTTCAGATTGTAAAGGTGTAAACGACGATGGGTTTTTGACATAAAATTATTTCGATCCTGTGATCGGTGCCCTGTCAATCTTTAAAAATTGATGATGTCATCTGCATTTTCCTACATTTCTATTTTAGAACGGCGGACACATTTCGTTTTTTACTGTATAATTGATTGATTGATTGATTATTTATTGCTTTCCGCCACACTCAACAATTTTTCAGTTATCTGGTGGCGTCCAGTTTTTGTTGGTGGAGGAGAGAACCCATATACAAATGTACCTGGGAAGAGACCACCGACCTTCCGCAAGTAAACTGAGATTCGAACACGCACCGACAGAGGTGAGAGGCTTTGTGATTTTGAGCCCGATGCTCTAACCACTCGGCCACGGAGGCCCCCTTACTGTATAATTGAATAAATTCTAATCATCTAAGCTTGAATACTGGATGGATTCGGATATTCTGATATCTATTGAACGCGATGATATGTTTGAGTTTGTTAGCAACAACTTTTGAATGTTTACATTCGTTTTACACACAAAAAGTGGGTGTGGTAGTTTTTCGTTTTGTGTCAAAGTAATTGCAAGGTTACATTATTCGTAATTCAATGAAAATAGAATTTCATTAAAACATATATAACGTTTTTATACTTGTGATCGATTATTTAAAGCTTTAGTCGTTATTGCTGTACAATCACTATATATGAAATACTTCTGTTTGTTTTACATAGCAGAAATACTGGTAATATGGATAGACCGCGTTTCGTCCAATGGATTAAGAGTTTTGGATATTGATCGCTATTTCAGATTAACTTGTACTTCTGAATTTTTTGGAAGCTTTTACTGGGTCATTCAAGTTTGCTACTGCTATTGGTCTACAACAGTCGTGAATTGAATCGTGCATTAACAACTGACCATTTTGAACATCTTCTTGATAACTACCATTTACATCCTTTTCAAATTACTACGAAGAATCTTTGGGACAAGGGGGATATAAATTGTGAATTCCAGGACACCTGCACCCGAAGACCTTTGCAGCGACACAAAAGCTGTCAAAACTTGAGAATTTTTCAAAATTGTTCTTCTCTACAGCTGCATATATAAAAGAAAAACTAAATAGTTTGGATGACTAATCACAAGATATGAATATTTCCGTTTTTATTAAAAGGGCAACTGTCAATGATATCAAAAACCTTAGTCTTTAATTGATCATGATGAATTGTCATGTAAAGTGTTGATATTGTTGATTTGGAAGAAATGGTTTTGTGAATTCAGATATCGTAGATGTTCTTTGGAATTTTTGATTTACACCACTTGTCGTTCATGTTTTCGCATAATACATTTCAAGTTTCTCCTTCACTTCTGTTAGGACAGAGACGGATAGCAACCACGGATCAGTAAAATGTGTGTATTAGCTCGTGAATTTATTTTTTGGAATTCCTTACACCGTCATAGAATAACTGAAAAACAAAAAGTGTCTTCTGACTCACTCAAGCTGGAGAAATTAGGAATAGTTTAGATTAGGATTTACATGAATGAAAAATATTGGGTGATCAAAAGTGAAAAATTGTCATAAATCAAATTTGTATTCAAGTCACATGTCCTCTGTCATTTTACAACACGATCTATAATAACATTTTGAACATACGACTTAGTAAATATATCATTTTGTATGCATTTAAGTATTCCATTTGTGCCCAAGTATATAAAAAATCTCGTACATGTGCATATGATTTTATGGGTGTGGCACTCATGTCTAGGCCAATAACACTTTTGTAACCATGGACAAATGAGGGCTCTCTCACGTTTGTCTATTTTCATTATGAAAACAGCATTACGAAAATAGCATATTTTGAACTACTTGAATTAAGGTAACAAAGCAAAGTTTTAGTTTACATACTATTACTTATAATATCTTTCACACAAGCATATAGGTGTACACAATTTTATAATAATAATAATAATAATGATGATAGATAATCTAAAATTACAAGCCTGTATGTGCCTCTCTTATATGCAAATACATTTATTGAACGTACATATGTTAGTAAGGCATGTATTCTCTTCTCATGATCAACACTAAGTCTTGGTTACCCTCCCCCCTCCCCAGATCTGGTGAGTCTAAAGTTGCATTGTTTTGATACTGTTAGAATGAGCTAGCTTTGAATTTTAGTGACACGAAAATTTAAAATCCATTGTTTGGCACAGTCTAGTTAATGGTTTGTTATTGCAAATCTCAATTATGATGATCTCTTTTCCCTATACATCATCCGTACGACCAGTGCAGGTTGTAATGGGTTTCTGTCAAATTTGCATCGAAAATTGGAAAGAAAGGTACAATATGTTTTAAAGATGGAACATTTGTAAACACAATTTTGAGTATATTCGATATTAATCTTTTTTTTCAATATTTGAATAATATCTATATTTTCAACAGGTACTTCATTTACGGTGATGATGACATATTCCCTGGCCGCCCACAGCTTCACAAATTAGGCAAAATATGATCACTTTACAGAGACTCTTATTAAAATTCAAGGACTACTGCAAAATTTGAGACTTGGATACAAACATTAATACACTTTTTGAGTCTAGAACCACGGCATTTGTGCAACATACATATGTACTTTCAACTATAGTGTGAATTTAATAGAAAACAAGTACTTATGTATCACATGTAAATGTCTTTTTGAAGACAATAATATTGCACAATTTTAGTTGCAATTGTGCTATTGATTATTCTTTCTTTGACACAGCAGTAAGCATTTCATAATGAAAAATATGCACATAATAGATTACCAAATGTATGATGGATGTGTTTAATTTTTAAAAAATCTTTTTTTAATGTTGTTTTTTGCTTTTGTTTGCAAAAAGAATTGAAACAAAGGATGGTCATATAGCTTACATGTTTTAGACGTTTTATAACTCCACAAAAATCCTTACAAACAAAGACACATTACTGGATCGAGTAAATGTTCTACCAAGCCCCTATCTTTGCTCCTTACGAAAATATTCACTGCTGTGAAGGAGAAAACGTCAAATGTACTGTGATACTACATATGCCTGAAGTGGTATAAATCAAATGTTGATTCTTAAAAATTCTAAAGAACTTTTAGGGAATTTGAAATAACAATTTTTTTCTGAAATCCATAGCATTAAAACTTATGATTTTACAACACGTTACACGACCATACCTCATGATAAAATAAAGATTAGACTTTTTGATATCATAGACAGTTGCTTCTTGAACAAAAATGGTAAAAAGAAATATTTATATTTAGTGATTGGTCATCCCAAAAATTATGTAGTTAAACACCACTGTGACTCCACGTACAAGTACTCTGAAGTTGGTATTAAAAAGATGCTAGAGTTCCCCATTGACAATATTTTCGTAGTCTTTGGTCTTCCAACAGTCTGTTGGAATTCGCATGGGCACGAATTGGGCTCTTTTGTTAGCTGATTTATTTTCATATTCTTATGAAGCAAAATTCATTCAAATGATTCTACATGAGAAGAAAAAATCTCTTGTTGTGGCCTTCAATTCGACATTTAAATATATCGACGACGTTTTGTCTATTAACAATGATCATTTTCATTCATATAGCGATTCGATATATCCTAGTGAACTTGAAATTAAAGACACCACAGAGCTTCCACTTCTGCTTCGTACTTAGATATCTTACTGAAAATAGATGTCGGCGGGAAACTTAACAACTCAACATTATGACAAACGGGATGATTTCAATTTCTTAACCATCAACCTCCCCTATTTATGTGACAATACTTCATCACCTGCATATGGTGTTTATATCTCCCAACTGATTCTGCATATGATCAGTTTTTAAATCGAGGTTGGCTACTGACAAAGAAGTTGATGCTACAGGGGTTTGTACAATCTCATCTGAAGTCAGCATTTGGCAAATTTTATGGTCGTTATAACGATCTAGTTTGTCAGTACAACTTACCATTAAGTCAAATGCTGTGTGATGTGTTTCATACTAATTGTTAGGCCGTTCTTGACACACTGATTCTGACTACGGTTTGCTCCGTTCACCTTATCGGAATATCAGACTGAAGAAGAGATACAGATATTTGAGAGTTAGTAGACAGAGGGAAAAATGGGTTTATACTTGTGATGAATGTCCAATTTTTTCAATAGCATGTTTCAGATAATTCCTGAACTTGAATTTGATATGAAATGTACAATTTTGTGAAACGTTTTTAAACCCCATGTGGCAAGTTATGACATGTTTAACATAAAAAGGTTATAGCTCTTCTTGTATATTGCTCTCTACTTAATTTTACGCAAAGACTAAAGAACGTGTTATTAAAATCAGTATATAACGATCTAATGCCATTGACATGTTTCATACAAATGAAAGCGTTCTTTCCTCACTAATTTGACTACATTTTACTACATTTACCAGATGAAGAGATGGGGCTCACGGCGGGTGTGATCAGTTAACAGGGGATGCTTACGTCTCCTAGGCGCCTGATCCCACCACTGATATGGCCAGGGGTCGGTGTTTGCCTTTTTGTTTGATTTGTATTTTCTACAGGAATTACGAGATTGAGTACTGTTCGTTATCTTAATCTACACTGAATTTTGTATTTTGTTATGAGATTGATCACTCTTGGTTACCTTCAAATATTTATCAAAGTGTAGATTAACCTATTCAAAATATGTTGTATTTCTATGGGCCTTTGTGAAGTTTGTGAAGTAATGTGACTGTAGGAAACGCCACACATATGGCAAATATCATCCAAGTCTGGATGGTGACGAGAATAAACACTTGGTGGATATATAAGGATTTATCACCTCTAGTATAACAGTAATTCGATCCGACATTTCGTTGTGAATATCTGATGATCCGCACCCTTAAAACAGACAAAGTGATTGCGCATATATTCTGCAAAATGAAAATTATTTTGCGTGCGTAAATTTTAGAATTGCTGAAACATTAAAAACTTGATCAGTAATGAAAATTGTTCTTAAAATGCTTTCCATGTGTTTTATTTTGAGGGTTGGTTTTCATTTTCTTTAAAAGTTTGTAGGAATACGGTGTTTACGATGTGAAATATGTAAAACATACAGCACTGATCAATATTTACAACATTCCTTCTTTTTAGATGGTAGAGGCTCTTGGAACATTAAAGGAGAACTGCCATCATACATTGTGTGAACTGAGTACGCCCGCGGCATTGAGACCAAGACGGATAATAGTCGCAATCCTTTTAATTGAGTTGTCTCAGAAATTTCACGTGACCTTTTCTGAGACGGAAAGAAATGATATTAAGACAGCGCTTTGTTTACGAATAGTTGATGATGAAAAACAAAAATGTGAGGATTGGGAAGAGGTTCGGAACAGCATAGACAAATTTAGAAGGTTAGACTAAGTATGAATTTCAGATACGGAGAGTATTTCGGAAAAGTTATTTAGGTCTCCAATACCACATCAAAATCGCAAACGGATCATCACAAAATAAGGCAACACGTCACTAAAGTATAAACATTTTTATCTACTGCAAAGTCAGTGACTATTTCAACATTTTTAGTAAAATTATGATTGCATATTTTTATATCTAGAATATATCAATATGATAAATCATAAAATCTAAACGAAAACAAAGAGGTGGAGAGTTTTGTGTGGAATTTAAGTGCAAATGCTTAACGGTCAGAGTATTCACATTTCATTGTTTTAAAATGTGAATCGGAACATGAAACTGTCTTTAAAGTAAAATAAACCTAGATGAAATTTATATCTAGCCAAATTCTATATATTATAATTTTGACATATTTGCACTTAGAATGTTAAAAGTAACCACAAACGTACCTAAAGTTCTTGAGGATATTAATGTTGCTAACATCAGGTTTTGAAGTCGTATATATTTGCATTTTGATAGCCAAACTTCAAAAATTTCAATAGAAAGCATATATAAATATGTTAGGGATCATGGTTTATTTCATTGGTTAAAACTGAACCTTTGTACGTACATGACAGAACATATGAAACACAAACGCTGACATGATTTTCCATCCCATCAATATTTAATTAGAAATATCGGTTTCATTTATTAATTGTTTGGGTCATAGTGCATAAATCAACATGTCATTGAATGATGTGAAGAAATCTGGCATGAAAGATAACTTGAACCTTACAGAACATGTTCAAAATTGACCCAGAGTTTCATCAACACTCGGTGTGACCTCTTTTTACTCTTAGCGTTACATATTCATTACGAGATTAACGATGTTATATTGTTGGAGATTGTTCCATTCCTCTCTCGGGGCGTTTTCAAGGTCATCTAAAGT
Organism: Ostrea denselamellosa; assembly: GCA_024699665.1. Lineage (NCBI taxonomy): Eukaryota > Metazoa > Mollusca > Bivalvia > Ostreida > Ostreidae > Ostrea > Ostrea denselamellosa. The sequence continues at coordinate 221,997 of JAMZEH010000022.1, forward strand.
CTCTGGTTGGTTTGGACGCTGTAAAAATGATGCTGAAGTTGCTCCCACAAATCCTCTGCAGATACTCCTGAACCACTTGAGTAGGATGGGGACGGACGTTATCATCCATCAGAATGAATTTGGCCCGACTGCACCGGCAAAGAACCTGCCGATTGGGTGAATAATTTCATCCCTGTATCGGCGAGCAGTCAGTGCACCGTTCCTGATGACTGTCATATCAGTGCCGCCCGCCAGAAAATATCGCCCCAAATAATCAAAGAGCCAGCCCCAATCTGATTGTGTTCAGACACCAATGTCTGACTGTATCTCTGTCTGGCCTCTCTCCGCACACACCTACGACCATCGTGGAGGTCCAGACAGATCGGGACTCACCTTTGAACAGTACTGGCCCCCACGTCTTCTATCCCAATTCACATGTTGACGTGCGAATTCCAAGCGTGCTTGTCGATGACGTGAGAAAAATCTGGAACATTAAACTGACGAGTCAGTCGTGAATCAGGTTGAAACCGCTGACTCCGGTCCAATGTTACGATTGATCGATTGTTGTTTTCCGCCACACTCAACAGTTTCTCAGTTATCTGGTGGCGTCCAGTTTTTATTGGTGGAGGAGAGAACCCTAATACAATGTACCCGGGAAGAGACCACCGACCTTCCGAAAGGAAATTGGCAAACTTTCTCACATATATCGGCGCGAGCGAGATTCGAACCCGCGCCGACTAGAGGTGAGAGGCGAATGTTACGATATACCGGTCTTGGCGTTGCGTTATGGCACAGGGTCTACCACTCCTAGGCCTCTCATTGACTTACCAGTCCCCTGAAATCGTGTCCAGAAGCTAGAGATCATACTCCAGGACACACCAAACCGGTTAGCAACATCTCGCTGGGTTTGTCAGCCTGAAGCATTCAGATTACTTAATTGCGCTCATTTGCCAGTACATGACGTCTTTGTGGCGGTATATCCTTACTTAAGTCATGTTCAATCACTATTCACTTTTTCAATAATGTGGTCAAGTATTCAAGACTCAAAATAAAAAATAATCGATTTAATTATGATGTTTGCAGCACTATATCATAACAATGACGCGCTACTTAGTGAAATGACCTTTGACATTCCGGATGACATTACCATTAACTGCATTTGAGGACTTCACAGATATTGCCGTATATCTGTCCTTGTTTGATATGACTGTTTTCCTAACTGTTACTTTTCAGCAAATTATGATTCATCATTCTGTTACAGAAATGCTATTAAAGAAGTAATCGTGGAGTTTTTGGAGAAAGATTTTGCACAATCGAATGGTCCTCTACACGATCCATCATGGATCTTTGCCGTTCCTCTGGTACATCTATTGGAAGCAAGGATCTTTGTATTTCGAGAGAGACAACTTCGTTTTCCGATGGAAAATTGGTGGGGGGAATTACCATTCAGAAAATACATTCTTCATCAAACTGCGGCAAAAATGAAATGGTCAAGGTAATATATAATATTAGACTACTTTTATGATATTCTTTCATTTGATATATTCAGATGAAAAGTTTGTACTAATCTTATACTGTTTTCAAATGCATAGATCTATAGACGAGGTGCTAGAAATACTAAAGCCAGCTATGAAAATAGATTTCCTCCTTGAGAGAACCATATCTATTTGTCTCGAATTAAAGGACATTCACTTAATGCTTCGTAATCCTGAGACAAGCAGCATTCTTGTTATGACCAATCTTCTCAAGTTTCTAGATGCAGGCGATGTGCATAATGAGGTTTGTTCTACAAGACTTAGTGTTCCCATGTCAACTCAAGTAAGACCGGAAGTGGGGATTTCTTTTCAAAACCTGTCTGTTTTCCATAAATGTAAAAAAAAATACCAAGTTAAGGAGATTCACATCTTTATCCAGTCAATGTCCATGATAATCCATAAATAGTAGAAATGGTATCAGCGTTTAATATGTCCTTTTTCAAGAACACAAGAAACCAAAACGTCCATGAAATTTTCAGATGTAATTTGAAGTATGACAATGACTTCCAAGGCCAGGGCGGCGCCCGATTATTAGTCTTATATAACTAAAGTAATAAAGAACCTTGAAAGAAATTTTATTTTGCAAGAATACACAGGGATCCCATTCTCAAATAATATGCAAGTATCTTCACTGCAAAGAACCAAGGCGGCTATTGTGGGACTAAGGAAGGAATTAAAAGATGCAATGTAGTTATTTCAAACACCAAGGGCCAAAGAGCCTTTGTCTCAATAACTTGCAAACTAATTATACCTACCTACATACATACATATCTGTATCTATCAATCTATCTATCTATCTATCTCTCTCTCTCTATCTATCTCTCTATTTCTCTATCTATCTATCTATCTATCTATCTATCTATCTATCTATCTATCTATCTATCTATAAAGCTATATCTATCTAGCTATATGTATCTATCTATCATCAGTAGACGTAGTTTTAGTATTTAATTACATTAGAAAAATCTGTTGCTTTTATTTTGATTTCATGTGGATTGATATTCGCTGTTTGTGCGTTTGTGATCATTTAAAAATTATGTAACATGCATACCAAGTGATCTCGTGGGTGTCTGGTATAGAATAGGTCCTCAGTATCCCATGTTTTGTTACATCTATAACTGGACGAAGAATAACATACTGATATTTCTTGCATCAATAATAGATATTTAAATTTAAAAATTGGTGTTGTAGTTGAATTCGTTGATTTTATCTAGAGACGAAAATAATGAAATTTAATCCGACAGGGACTTAAAAACGTCTACTATATGCACACACACACACAAACACACACACACACACACACACACATACATATATATATATATATATATATATATATATATATATATATATATATATATATTTTAACAACTGCCTTCTTATCTATAACTATTTATTCTGTGGTTTGAGAATATCATTTTTGAAATATACTAAATTTGTAGGATATACCAAACTGCATAATCCAAGGAACGGAATGGCAACAGAAATTTAATAATCTGTTGGAAAATGACCAAGGGGAGGAAAATATCAGGTATTTATAAGCAGTTCAAAATATAAGTATGCGCGAACGAGAGAATGAAAACTATTTGATGGAGAAAAAGGCTAAGGTAACGAACAGTACTTAATCTCGCAATTCCTACAGAAAATACAAAGATGGGCAAAAACGGACCTCTCAACATACCAGAGTTGGGATCAGTTGTCTAAATTATAGATTCATAAACCGAAGCAGCCTGTGTCAATGAGACTCTGCAACGAATTGAAGCATGCTTAAATGATATTGTATTGTGGATGAACAATAACTTTCTTAAACTTAATGCAGATAAAACTGAAGTGATTGTCTTTGTACCAAAACGGGGTGCAGTTGAATATTTAACCGTGAGAGTTGGGGACACATTCATCAAACCATTAACAACAGTTAGAAATCCTGGAACTATGTTGGACTCTCATTTGGACATGGAACAACATGTTAACTCTGTTTCACGAGCATGTTACATGCACATTCGGAAAATAAGTAAAATCCGAAAAATCGCACCATGGATGCTACCAAAACTCTGATAAACTCATTAGTCACATCAAGACTTCATTACTGTAACTCATTGCCATGCGGTTCTCCTAAATACATCCTGAACAAACTCCAAGACGTTCAAAATACGAATTCTCGTGTCATACCCAGGACATCGCGTTACAGCCACATAACTCCGGTACTGAAGGAGCTTCACTGGCTCCCCATACATAACAGAGTGGAGTACAAAGTCCTCATATACGTGTTTAAGGCGCTTCACGGATAGGCACCTACGTACATACAAAACTGAGCGTTTACACCCCAGGAAGACAACTTAGATCCCAGAATGATTCAACACTGGTTGTACAGAGAACTAGAACTGTGACGTATGGTGATCGTGCATTCATGACATTTGCACCAAACTCTGGAATGCCCTACCAAACACACTAAGAAACTCCGCCTTCCTGCCCGTGTTTAAGAGAGCCCTAAAAACTCATTTGTTCCTAAAATTTTATTCAGACTGATTTTACTACATGTTTAACAATTTTAAAGTGTTTGAGATTATAGTGTAATTATGGAATCATTTAATCTTACTTATCTAAAAAAAATGTTTGATGTGTTTAGTATTTTTATGTGATATGGCATTTTATTATGATGTAAAGTAGGTTTGAACGTGTTTTATGCATGAAAAAAGTGCTCAAGAAATTTGTTACATAATAATAATAATAATAAAGTAATAACTGCAATCTCGTCACGGTAGCGTACGCCGGTTAAACTGCCCTCCAGTATAACCAACGGGATCCTTCCATGTGTTATATCATAAGGACCCCTCCGCCGAAATGGCGGTGCTGAATAACGTAGCCGTAAATATAACGGTTTCCGGCACGACGGTCAGGTCGAACACGACCGTCACTGCTGTCGAGACGAAATCTCGACTCGTCCGTAAACAAAATGTCCGCCCAATATCTGTTATTGAAACGACGATGCGTCGTACATCACGCTTAAGCATGCTTTCAATATCTCTGATTTGTATTTTCTATAGGATTTAGAAAATTAGTACTCTTCATTATATTAGCCTTTTCATAAATGAAACTACTAAAGTACACAGGTTCTTTTCTCCGCTAGTATATATATACCTGTAAGAACATCATATGGTGTTTATATTTCTGAACTGATTCGATACGCGAAAGCATTTTCTACGTGTGATCAACTTTTAAATCAAGGCAAGCTACTGAGAAATAAGTTGATGTTTCAAGGGTTTCAACAATCTCGTATAAAGTCAACATTTTATAAATGTTATGGCCGGCCATTATAATGATCTTATTTGTAAATACAATCAGTCGTTATGTGAAATACTGTCTGACGTGTTTCATATTAATTGTTAGGTCATTTTGTACTTAATGATTTTAACTGTGGATTATTCCGTTACCTTCTCAAGACAGATGGCTCACTGTTCAACTGGGGATGCTTAATTATCCCACCTCTTGTGTGTCGTCTCTACTCTTTTGTTTTGTATTTTTATATGAATTATTAGATTGATCACCGTTCCCTATCGTCACTTTTGATCTGTCTATTATCACAAGGTTTTACTCGCTATGATAAAAAATTCATGGATTCATTTATAAACACATTTATTGTTTTCAATGAAAAGGGCACATTATTATACCATGAAGAAAGGAAAAATGAACATTATTTTTCAATAAATAAAGTATAAAAGGAAACATTTTACGATGAAAAAAGTGAAATGTAATTCTGATAATGTTGTAATGATTCAGATTGATGGGTATATCATTGACAACGGCGGCTCCAAATATACTCCATTGGGAATTTTTTGATTTCAGAAGCAAGCATACCTTCCTTGCAAACGAAGCTTTCAGAATGTCAGAAATGCTGCTAGAGAAAACTAAAGGAGGTTTTATTGATCTTCAAACGAAAACACTACATCTACACCTTCATACTCTGTATGGAGCATTCTGCATGACAAATGACAAAGGAGTTCTTAGCAAAGGAATTACATCAGCAATGAAATTCTACAGCAACATGTTAGAGGTCGGAAAAGAACAATTCGCAGACGTTTTACAGGTATGAGTACGTTCTTATGTTGCTTTGCATCACATTCAAGAATGTTTTACTCATGTACATATGTCACCAGTTAGATGTGAATCACCACAAATCTTGGTGTTTGCAGGATGCTTACGGCCGTACAATGCAGTGCTCTTTATCGTGTCATCGCCTACTGTGACACGTGACTTCCATTTGTAAGTCCATATCCAAAGGATCTGTGAATTTAACTTTTAATACGGTGGGATTCTCAAAGAAACAGTTGGCCACTTTCTGTGAGAAATATCTTTGGTTTGACGCGTCCCGTGGATTGCGAATATAGGCTTGCTCTCCGGTTGCAAGGCGCTTAACATAGCACGACCTACAGGTACTTAAATATCGAATGGTGAAGTTAACAATGTGTTAATCGTAATCATAAATCCCAAAGACATATACAAGTTCGAGTGTAGGGCAACACGGAGTAATCATCCTCTGCTGACCGGTCACACCCATCGTGAGCCTTTAGTCGAAATTAGGTATACGGGATTACCCGTAGTCAAAGTTAGTATAAAAAATGACAGTCTAACAAAGGGTATGAAACAAATCAATCAACATATGTCTCAGAGACACTTTGTAATCGCAAAGAAGATCATTATAGCGACCGTAAAATTTGGGAAATTTAAACTAACACGACTTACAGGTTCTTAAAATGGTACACCTTACAGGTACGTAGAATAACACGAAATTCAAGTAGAATGCCACGATTTTCAGGAACGTAAAATATAGCATAAAATTTATTTTGGCGAGATCAAAAGTAATATCGGATTACGCTTTTATATATTTAAGCACGTGAGAAATAGATATTCAGAGGGCGTTCAGTGCATTAACGCATCGTTCTTTTAACGGCGACTGGAAAAATTAAGTTATAGGTACCAGATTTTATAAATACTAGTGAGGTTTAGGTTCCGCAAACATTGTTGTCCTACCGATAGCCGAGGGACCCATTATCTAATAATGGAATTTGATCGTAAAGCCGTTATCCATTCCATGTAGGAAATCCGGGTGTGAATATATCCTTAGTACCCTTGCTTGTCCTAAGATGCAATTAAATGAGGCGATCCTTCAGATCAGACAGCAAACACCGAGGCCGCATGTCACAACAGACGTCACATGATAAAGATCCCTCCTGTTCAAGGTTCATAAGCTCCGAGATGGACCTGGATCCTTTAAGATAGTTTTCTTTGAGTTGGATGTGATTGGTTTTGCAGATATACCGGAATATCAGCCAGCTAAATTATTAAAAGTTATTGACATTAAAATCCGGGCTAGACTAGTCCCCTCTTCGTGAGATAATCAAAATAGCAATAATTGAATATTGTGGCATTTAAAAGTTGACAATGGATTCACTTCATTTGTCGTAAAGCTATTAACGTCTACATCGAGTAAGGAAAGTTAACGGAAATTGATCTATTTAATCAATTTTAAGAATACGAAATTAAGAGTATGGCAATCACGGACCCCTGGACACACCAAAAGTGGAATTGAGTTCCTAGAAGGAGTAACCATCCCATGTCCACCGGTCGGGATCACTGTATCTTGATCAAGAAAACGGAGTAATCCGTATTCAAAAGCAATATGTAAATGTTGGCCTAGAATAGGTATAAGAATTTTACCTAACGAAAGGTTGTATTTGTAAATTAGAACGTTATAACGACCATAGAATTTGCGAAATGCTGTTTTTAAACGAGACTGTTCAAACCCCTGTAACATCAACTTATTTGTCAAGAGCCTGTCTCGATTTAAAAACTGATTATACGCAGAACAGAAATGTTTCTGTCTGTCGAATCAGTTGAACCATGTTCAGTAAAATATTTGATTCTGAAGCAAATGTGGAAGATTTTGTGATGTCGTTTATTTCTAATCTATTGGGATATATACAATCAAAGTATAAATGAATATGAATATTATTAATACGGAAAACGTCGTTGATATACATAATCTCATGTAGAAGCTTTCAAATAAATTCTAGCTCATAAGGATATAAAACAGTTCATTGAATAAAGGAGCACAATTAGTGATCAGAAAAGTTCCAAGAGAGTGGTTGATTGTATATTTTTAACGTCCTGGTCGAAAATGTTTACTCATATGGAGACATCACCATTACTGATGAAATGCTGCTAACTTTAGGCCTATGCTTGGCGTTTAAAGCCGTTGAGCAGGGTAATATCTTGCCACACGGAGCCTCAGTTTTCGCGGTCTGATCCGAAGGACTGCCCCTATTTAGTCGCCTATTACAAGCAAGTTTAGGAGCTATTCTAATTCGGTTCCCCAGGGGATTCCAAGAGACTGTTAGAATACTACTTAGATATTATCAATGAAGAGCTCCTGCATCATTTTAATATCATCTTCATATGAAGCAGATATGAGAAACATTAAGGTGTCTTTTATTTCGAGTTCACAGAGATATGCTCGTGCCATGGTCGCAACAAACCATGATGTTAACATAGGCAGTCATTACTTTTCATAACTCTTTCGGATATGTTCTTGAAAACCAAGTCCCGTGTCGCGGCAAGCGTTGGCACGTTATAGGACTCTCACTGATACTGCATCGAGTGCCAAGAATAGAGCCAAATTTGTGGTACCTCACCTACAGTTTGTGTCTCCTCAATATGAGTGAAACATTCTCGACGGGAAGTAAAACAAATAAACAACCAATCAATCGTAATTTAATGTCACATGTAATTTTTGTAGGTCTTGGAATCCTGCTTGCAGTTTACAGGAGGGAACATGGAACGGAAAACAGACAGATACATTACATTTAAAACCAGTATCGAAGGATTTAAAAAACATGCAAAAGCAAAAACGGTGGCGTGGATCAAAAATAAGGTACATATTGAAAAAAATGTTTGCATATCAATGCATGCTCAACGTTTTCTTTAGCTGTACATATGCAAATATTGCAGTTTTTCAGTTTTCTTTTCCTAGTCTAGTTAAGGCTTCCCGAGTCTGTCCACAAATATACCTTAAGCTATCTATCTATCTGTCTATCTATTTATCTATCTATCGGTCGATCGATCGTATACGCTACAGTAGTTATACTATCTTCATGCGACCTTGATTTCTCCCCTAATGTACAGAATCATTTAGAATCTAGAATACGCGTTTGCGCAAGTGCAGATGAGGGTTCTGACATTTTGTTATTAATTTTTTTATTAAAGTTTGCACATCCTCGCCCTATCTGTTCTATTAGAAGTTTTTCAAGTTCATTTCTGTATACACTGTCATTTTACAGTGCATATCGTATGTACTCTAATTTTTGATGCCACAGACACATAATTTAACTTGTTCAACTATGAAGTCAGAAATTATTTTCACCCTCTGTACTTATAGTTCAGAAATAAAGTTTATAATTTCAATGTAAAATTGTCGTTGGAAATTTAATCATAAGTAATGACTGTTTTAATGATGCTATTATTTAGTTTGCAAATTGGCAACGTCAGTTCAATCTCCGGTAAACCTGAAAATTAAAAAGTCATTTCTTAATGAAAGCTAGATAGGAAATTTATTTCCGCAAATCTTGCTTTGAAAACGAACGGACAGTTATATTTGATCATTGTGTGAAAAAATACCCTCAAATTTGACAATGTTCGACATTTTGGTCTAATACTAATAATGCTAGGAAAGTTTATGAATTTCCCAAGGAATTTTCAAGTAAATGTAACTACGCTTTACATCCCCAATTACTTAATATTTCAATATAAAGGGAATTTTACCTGCGTTGAGGCGATTTATTGCAAGTACTTTATAATATATAGATATCGAGTCATGTGACTGATAGGATCATGTAACAGTAGAATGGGGGATTCTTTGCTAATGTCAACTAACTGAACATACATATACGCAGCGACATGGAATTTGGTGACATCATATCAAATTTGTGAAGTGTTATTTTTTACTACATTTCAAAGATGGTTATTTTAATTCACTGGACCCGTTGAGGTGCGTTGCATAATCTAATTTTAAATTGAGACAACCTGCTGACAAAAATCTTGTATGCGTTTGAACAGTCTCGTTTAAAGTCAACAATTTCCAAATTCTTTGGTTGCTTTAAATAATCAATTTGTAAATAAAAGCCCTAAATGGGATGAATGTTGTCTGACCTATTTCATTCCAATTGATAGGCCGTTCTTTATATACTGATTTTGACTATGGATTTCTCTGTTTAACTGATCAAGATATAGGGCTCACGACTGATGTCACTGTTCATAAGGGAATGCTTACGCCCCTGAGCACCTGATCTCACATCTGGTATGTTGAGGGATCCGCATTTGCACTAAAATGATATTTGCATCGTCATGTAATTTAAAATATCATGTAAATATTCGGTATGCTCCGATACTCCTCAGTTTCGTAATAGCCAACTTCCAATATTTATACCAATATTCGCCCTGTGGGGATCTGGGTTGCTAGAATAGATCCTCAGTACCCCTTGCTTGTCGTAAGACGCGACTAAATGGGGCGGTCCTTCGGATGAGACTGTAAAAACTGAGGCCTCGTGTCACAGCAGGTGTTTCGCGATAAAGATCCCTCCCTGCTCCAAGGCCCTGAGCGCAGAGCATAAGCCTAAATTGTGCAGCCCTTGACCGGCAATGGTGACGTCTCCATGAGTGAAAAAATATCGAGAGGGACATTAAACATTATATAATCAATCAATCAATCATATACCAATACTCCATTATCATTTGAATATGGTGATTCAAAACACAAGGGTTTGCACTTCGTATTTGTTTGCCCAACTTCCTTATATGAGTTATGAGGTTGGTCTTCACCGTTTCTTATATAGACTTTTACGACATATCAGTGTCAGGTGGTGATTTCTGAGTGAAAAAAAAGTCGCAACATACGTTAGAATCCAAACAACGACTGGCAAATAACCGATATTGTAGGGCTACTAGTGTTTCTCGACTGGAACAACAGTGATACATTGACTATTGTACACGACAGCTTACTTATTATGTAATCATATATCATTATACATATAACCTGTAAGTCGTGTTAGTTTAAATTTCCCAAATTTTACGGTCGCTATAATGATCTTCTTTGCGATTATACATATTCACATCATCAATAACTCTTTTGGTTACTCATTGATATTGAAATTCGCATTCGCAATGTGTATTTCCATTCATATTAGAATTCGTTTTGATATTTCTTGTTCACAAATAGGGTATCCTAAAATAATACTTACACATCTGTAACGTAAATACTTTATTTTAGGTACCCTCATTTGACATCATTCTTTATTACTGCAAGAACGTTAAGAAAGTACCAAAGAAAGCCGAAACAATACTGAAAGAGATAGCCATGGGTGAACTTCCACATTTGTGCAAGGTGTGTACAGTTTAAAGCTTTTGTGAATTGTATAAATATTATTGAATATAGTCACACACACACACACACACACTATTGTGTTGTTTTCAATGTCCTTACTGTCATAACTGCTATTATTATTACTGTTATTATCATTATTACAGAACTTAAGTATTAAGGATTTGAACAAGCTGTGGAGTACTGGGGCACCATTTATTGAACTGTATTCCCGTGTCATAGAGCTTCATAAAGATAAATTTGGTACCTTAGATGACTTTTTACAGAGAAATAACGACGCAATACTCTTCGCCTTACCAGCTGCCGAGTACTCCAGTACGTAACGAATTCACATACCCACAATTTCTCACTTCACATATTAAAGGTCAAATGCACAGAAAAAATATTCACTTCGAATGATCAATGTTTTATAAAATAGTTTAAAAAGGCAGACCTCCACGTTTGTATAATTTCAAATGTTTGTGGTTTTTGTCGACCGTTCACATCCGCTACAAATCCTTTATCTTGATAAGGAAAACAGAATAATTCGTAGTCAGAATCAGTAGTTTAGAAACAGTGTAATGAAAGACCAATACCTGTTGTATTATGACAATTGTCAGTAGAATGTGTCATTTTACTGAAAACGACAATGGTAGTCTTACTTATTCATTTTCATTCCAATACGTTCGAAATGAAATACGCCATAGAGTCTTCCACATTTGCTTCTTAGCTGGTATATATATATATATATATATATATATATATATATATATATATATATATATATATATTATTGTTCTACTCGAAAATGTTTCATGTGACATGACATGTATTAACTTCATTCAAGAAAAACAATGCACATCATCCCTAGTCAACTCTCTATTGCTGCTTTCGGTATTAAATGTCTGACATCGATTGTAACTTGCAGGTAGGTTCAAATGAAAAAGCGAAGATAAAAAACATTGATAAATATAAGAAATCCTGATATATTTTATATGGAATACAAATTAAAAATTTGGATAAACACGGATCTCTGGATGTACCAAGGTGGGATCCAGTGTTTAGGAGGATTAAGCATTCTCTGTTGACCGGTATACCCGTCGTGAGCCCTATATCTTGATCAGTTAAACGGAGTAATTTGTAGACATAGTTTGCCAAGAATGGCACACGAATTGATATGAACACGTGAGACAACATTTAACCTAATGAAATTTTTGTACTGGCAAAGTAGATGTTTATAACGATCATAGAACATGCGAAATGCAGACTTTAAACGAGACTGTTGAAACCCTTGTAACATTAATTTGTTTGTCAGTAGACTGTCTCGATTTAAAAACTGATCATATTCAGAGCAAGCTCTTGTGTATAGAATCAGTTGAGAAATATAAACACAATCTACACGTGATAATGGTATGATTGATTGATTGATTATTGTTTTCAGCCACACTCAATAGGTTTTCGACTATCTGGTGGCGTCTAGGTTTTGTAGGTGGAGGAGAGAGCCCAGGTACAATGTACCCGGGAAGAGACCACCGACCTTCCGAAAGTAAATTGGCAAACTTTCTCACATAAATCGGTGCGAGCGAGAATCGAACCCATGCCGACTAGAGGTGAGATGCCTTGTGATTTTGAGCGCAGTGCTCTAACCACTCGGCCACATAGGCCCCAGGTGATAATGGAATATTGCTACATAGATATGGGAAGTTGATGATGGAGAAACTGAAATCATCCTGTTAGTCATAAAGTTTAGTGATATAGTTTACCGTCAATTGTAATTTTTGCATTGAATTATGTATTCCTTGCACATTACACCTTAATGAACTGTTCCAAACGGTTCCGTCTAATAAACAAAGTTACAAAATAGATTTAAGATCAGTGTGAACAATTCATTAATATTACCGTTTTCTCGGTGAAAATTCCGAAATGGCTCCCATGTTTTACGTGAGTAGTTTGATATCTCACTTTGCTGATGAAATTTTGTTATACATAAATGGTATGTTTCTGCTAGGAAGAAGGGAAACTATCCCACCCATGTATGTAAAATGCACTTTACAAATTTATATATTTTGAAAAGAATGTTTCCCAGAAAACATTTCCAGTCCTAAACGGCACTTTGCTGTACTTTGCCCTCAGCGGGGCTCTTGCTGACCTTGTGAGTTTTCTAACTGATTCCAGTAGTACACAGACGAGGAATGCAAAATGTGCTATTTGCACTAGTAATATTTTCAGACCAGGTGACAAACTTGTCCGTGCACATGTTTACAAATGAGGTACTGATGTATATGACACGTGTAGTTCTAAACAATGACATGTTTTTGGACACTTAGGAGTATACCATGCCTAAGTCAGTTTATGGATGCATTTCTTGAGCTGCCCCAGCTGGATACATTGTGAACGGTCTAAGGAATTCAAAAAAATAAATCATGTGAAAATACCCATATTTATATTAATCATGAAAATCCAATCCGTCTTTATGTTTATAACACATGTTTATTATGTGAGGACTATATACAACACATTGCTTTGATGTCAGTTGTTCTAAAGATATTTGATAACTTGTTCAAAAGGAAAACAATTGTATTTAAAAACAAAGTCAAATTTCGTTCAATGCACCTTGTTAACTCTCTGGAATATATGGTGGAAAAGATCTCTTAGATCACATGTAAAATAACATCTTGTTAACACTTTGGAATTTATAGTCGAAAAGATCTCTTAGATCTTAAACAAAATAGCGACATTCAATCTAATTTCCGAATATTGGAATATGTTAATGAAAAGGTTAAGATACTAAACAATTATCAATCTTATACCAGATGTGATATTAGGTGCGTAGGGGAAAGCATAATATTTGCTTTTATACCAATACTATTATCATAAAATCAAATGAATTGTCTTTAATTTACAGGAAAGTGGTCACATTTTAGCACAGAGGTTTCAACAATTCTGCAGAAAATAAATACTATGTTGAACAATATTTTGGAAGATTTGCGATCGGCTGATATTTCCATTGAACAGCTTCACCTTCTGATGGCCAGTAAAGAAAAACTCGCTTTTGTTTTCCGAATGAGAGCGGCGGAAGAATGGCAAAGCTTTCAGACTCTTGTGGAAGGGAGACATTCAGAATATACGGCATACGAAGACCACATGAACGAGTGCGAACGATTCAGCGAATTCCTCAAACAGAGGTCATATATTGGTAAGGTCCATCATAAAGTGATAATTATTGTTGTTTCGATTAGTTTATTTTATTGCTATAAAAGTATAGTTGTTTTTTATATCTAAAAATCATGCTGATATTTTTTCATAGAACGGGCAAATGAACATATTGATCACTTTTGCTTATAATGAAAAATATTACAGTAAGGCTAATGTGTTGATAATTTTCATATAGACTGATATTCAACTAATGTGATTCAAATTGGGAGATCATCACTCGTTATAGCCCGTTACTAGAGCACGTCCATAGTTTTGTCAACCTCGACTTCTATATTTCATAATTGATTTGTATCAAACATTATTATTATTGAAGTTGAAGTGGGAGAGATAGGAAGAAAAATAAAAGAATGGAAGCGAAAAACTGATATCAAAATTTCAACAATCTGTAAACATCGGAGTGAAGAAGAAATTGTGAAAAAAGTACCCCCAAGAGTTGTCAGATATTTCCTGCAATTTGATAGCAGATCAAATTTTCACAAGATTCATGCATATACCAAGAGCACTGTCTTTGTTAGAATACTAGAGGAAAAGGAACAAGAATTTCAGGATTCCAATCCGAACATGAGGTTGGATTTGGATTCATATTTCAAGGAGATTATTTTCCCGACATGTGTAGATTGGCATCAGTGTTGGAAAACACTGAAATCCGATGAAGTTACTGTTGCAGATATTGAAAGCATGTTACATATTGACACAGAAAACTCCGAGAAAAAATTACCATTTATACGCGAAGAACTGTTGTTGATGGCAGAGGGAAATTCTGAAGATGTACGCCTTATAGAAAAACGTATTGCCCAAATTGAAGATTACTACAAACTTTTGAACAGCATCGAGGCAGCAAAGGCTATTTTGAAATTTAAGGAGTCCCTTGGAATACAGATGAAGACAAAAGAGTTGGAAGAAATATCAAAACTAGTAAATATTTTTGCTACTACAATTCAATTATTGCAAAATATGAATTAAATCATTTGAATTACTCTAAATTATATATTGATAGAATATGGTGTAAATATACACTTACCTCGACAAGCTGTCAATTAAGAGAACCAATTTATGGCTTTTACTAAAATCAGAAAATATCTATTGATCCAATTTTCAAAAAGTACAAAAGTGCTATGAAGTAAGAATTAAATCCGATTGGATTCCAATACGCTGATATATATATATATATATATATATATATATATATATATACAATTTGAAAGGAACATTTTCTATTCATTTGTTTAATGAAGGTAAAATGTGTTTATTTATTTTCCAAGGACAAACAGAAACAATTTCAACTGGAGAGGATTAATACTGAAAAGCGCATCAGTGTTGACATTGTAGCTATTTCACAAGACATGACTGACTGTTTGAAGATGTTGGTGGACTGCGAACATTTCGTACGGTGGTGTAGAAAGAACATGAAACGTATGTTTATTTTAATCATTACAGAACAAAATGTATGATGATTAATTATTGCTTTTCGCCACACTCAACAATTTTTCAGTTATCTGGTGGCGTCCAGTTTTTGTTGGTGGAGGAGAGAACCCAGATACAATGTACCTGGGGAGAGACCACCGACCTTCCGCAAGTAAACTGGTAAACGTGCTCACATAACGCCGCGGCCGAGATTCGAACACGCGCCGACAGAGGTGAGAGGCTTTGTGATTTTGAGCCCGATGCTCTAACCACTCGGCCACGGATGCCCCAGTGAGTGTTGTGATTATATTTAATAAACTAACTGCAGTGTTGGGTGAATTTTTTTTCTTCAAATGTACACAAAGGTACTTAACGAATATAGAAAGACACCTACTGCGTACATATTTTGTTCTGGTTTTTTTTCTGCATGACCGTAATTACTTTCGTTGTGACGTAATATCTTGAATAGTTGTTAACATAAGGGTTTTATAATTTATACAAAGGTAGTTGACCTACCTGTTTTGAAATCATGAAATTGAAGGTCACAGCAAACCTTGAATGAAAGTGTAATACTTTTTAATTTTGACGTCGCATTTGAAGCAAGGTTTTTAAAATGTGTCAACACAGACCTTCAAATATGCACAAAAAAGGAAATACTTTATGGGGATATAGACATCTATAGAATATAGCTCTCTGTCTGTTGTTCTGTCATTACGTTCGATGTGACTCAATATATCGTTTTCAACAAAAACGTATGTCATTCTGTGCGAAGGTATTTGATCATTACACCTATCGATTTTCTGGTCGTGAGATAAAAGGTCAAGGTTACACCAAACCTCCCACCAAGTTAACTTGTATGAGAGTGTATGAAAACGTATTTGTTTCTGTTGTTAAACATAGAAATATATACCTATGGAAAGAACGGAACGGCACGTGCATCTTTCTGTCTTTGCAAACATTGAAAAATTATGTGCTATTAGCACTACTATATAAAGCACATACGTTTTCGGTCCTTTCTGAACGAGTTATTTTTTTTTCTAGTTTCATCCAAGAACTTGAGAAATTTATTGTATTGAAATATATGGCAAAGTTTCAGTCTCACGAAAACAAGAGGAAACCTTTATTTTTCAGAAAACAAAATTATTTCACTTCGAATTATAATTTGATATGTAATATAATTCTTTTCTAATTGCTGTAGGTGGAACAACGGATCTCCGAACATTTGTGGACATAGCTATGACAAATATCGAAGGAGAAGACTTAGAGAGGAACAGAATAAATTGTTTTCATACGGCCACTTTGGCGTTTGCTCCATTGATCTTTCTGCAAAATTGCGAATTGGAAACTATGGTTAAAAAACTTAAAGAAGTTAATTATGTAGTTCAGAAAGATACCAACATTCTTCAACAACTGGTAATAATTTCTTTAATTCCTTAAACATTACACAAATAATTGATAAAATAAAATGACATTACTAACTTCTCTTTTAAAATATTATTTTATTCGTTTATGTAGAAAGATTCATCCCTCAGCCTTAAATGGCTAGACGAAGTGAAAACTAAAGGAGTATCAGAGGAATCTACGAAAAAGCTCGCGGAAAATACCCTGAAAAACGGAGTATTTACTATATCGACGAGAGATGAACCTTTAGGCGAAATGGTATATATGTTGTTGAAACTTTAACATTTTCAGTACTTTCACTTGCCTTGATAATACATCACCTTGGTATCGTTTATTTTTTT
This sequence comes from Ostrea denselamellosa, assembly GCA_024699665.1. Classification (NCBI taxonomy): domain Eukaryota; kingdom Metazoa; phylum Mollusca; class Bivalvia; order Ostreida; family Ostreidae; genus Ostrea; species Ostrea denselamellosa. The sequence continues at coordinate 239,282 of JAMZEH010000022.1, forward strand.
CCATTCTTGATTAAAGTCCTACTCGTTGATTTGTTTTACTGATAAAGAGACGTGTCATAGTTAAAAATGTAGTTTACGCTGTCTATTCTTTTTGTAATGTGTAAAGAACAGGTATTTGTACAAAACTACTAAATAATGCATGCGTATATATGAAAGGGAAAAGTATTAAAATGAAAAATATTGCTTAGGCTTCTGAGACGTATACACCACAGATTTGTTTAAGACACAAATGTCACCGGGTTGAATTAGCGTCAATTATATGTATTTACATTTCCAATGTTTTTGTCTTCGATATCTTTATCAGCTGAGATGATGGTCATTTCATTATGAAAACAATGCAGATGTGAACACCCATTGTACAAATTTTAATATATATAAAATGTCTTTAATAACGAATTGGAATCCAAAAAGAAATGAAAGTAAAAGTCAGGTATAAAAATCAAACTTAATTTTTAAAAATTCTTGAGGGTATGAACTGCAGCCCTTCACGCCAGCATACCTTTCATGCCAGCGTAAAGCGTCGCAGTTCATGCTCTCATGTATTTTCAAAAACGAATTCATTTATTAGACATTACACTCCACTACAACACAATATATATTCATAGCTACTTTCAGTCTTTATGAATAGAATGAAAGGAAGAAAATTAAAATTAAAAGAATGAGATATAAATAACCCTTTAGTTTCATTTCTTATGTCCTTTATACATGATACAATTACACAAACATGCCTTGTCTAAGGAATGTATGTGCATGTTGTGTGTGTTATGGTATACTTGTTTAAGCGTAAAAGCGGCGAACAGAAATTAATTCATACTTTCATTGTTCATATAACCTTGTTAATTAATTTATCGTTTAAAGTCAACATTTCGCAAATTCTATGGTCGTTATAACGATCTAGTTTGTCAATACAACCTGTCATTCGATCGAGGGCTTTCTGACACGCTTCATACCAATTGCTAGGCCGTTCTTCACATACTAATTTTGACTATTGGTTACTCAGTTTACCTGATAAAGATATAGGACTCATGGCGGGTGTGACCGGTTAACAGGGGATGCTTACTCCTCCTAGGCACCTGATCCAACCTCTGGTATATTCAGGGGTTCGTATTTGCTCAACTCTTAATTTTGTATTCCATATCGCAGTTATGAGACTGATCACGGTTCGTTATCTTCATGCATTTTGATGTCGAAAGCATAGTATTGATAATAATGCTTGAAATAACTTTCAATTCAAAGCAAACCTTTTTGTAATGTAATCACTAGTTCCTATATAATTCTGTATAAACATTGAGTTCGTAAAATTATCATAATGATAAAAAATACTGGTGAATGTAAGCATTTATAGTTATGACAAACGTTACCTACAATATTTCTGTTGATCATTTATTACTATCTGTAAACATCTGAAAAGTTTATAGACATTTGAATCAATTTAAGGACACTGGGTGTAAATTGAAAAAGTAAAATGGGGAAAATTGAAGGAAAGGATTTCTAAATATTTTCAGCTTAGTTTGGTTGTAATAATTACAAATAAAAATAAAATCCTAAAATGTAATTGTCTTGTGTATTTTCTGTGATGTTCAAAAGTTGTTGAAATATATCATCCACCATATATATATATATATATATATATATATATATATATATATATACATATATATATATATATATATATATATATATCTGTTTGTGTGTGTGTGTGTGTATAAGATGTTCCCCCTATTTCAGACTTAATTGAAAAAAATCATCACAATAAATCACATTCTATGCGATAAAAACATAAATTTAGTTTTCATTTTCATGTTTTCTTGTTTTGTTTTGTTTTATTTATTTATTTATTTTTGTTTTTTTTTTTGTTTTTTGTTTTTTGTAAGTTTATAGGCAGTATCGTGAAATCGTTTATGATAACTTCATTCGCGGAGTTCAGTTTATAGGCAGTATCGTGAAATCGTTTATGATAACTTCATTCGCGGAGTTCAGTTTATAGGCAGTATCGTGAAATTGTTTATGATAACTTCATTCGCGGAGTTCAGTTTATAGGCAGTATCGTGAAATCGTTTATGATAACTTCATTCGCGGAGTTCAGTTTATAGGCAGTATCGTGAAATTGTTTATGATAACTTCATTCGCGGAGTTCAGTTTATAGGCAGTATCGTGAAATCGTTTATGATAACTTCATTCGCGGAGTTCAGTTGATTTTTAACTGAGGTTATCTTTATTATGAAGCCGGAAGATGAAAGATCCATTGAGATGAAAATACCATTAAAAGACTCCATGAAAACGTGCACCTTCAAAGATATCTTAGATATTCAAAGCAGACTGATTTTGATCGGGAGCACATCTGAGAACGACCGGCAGTTAGTAGAAGATTTCCTTGAGGTGAAACTAATGCAGCTTGTCATTTTGCAAATCACTGTCGACACCACATGTTTTATTTGCCTGTGTTTCTTTCATTTAGAGTAATGTATGTAAAACATTGTTGAAGTAAAGTAGAACAACCATCAACAGTCGTTCAAGAAAGAGCAATATCATAATTGTATTGTTGCTTCTAGTGGTTCTTTTGAAAGTATTGAAATACAGATGTACTGTGTTGTTATTTATATATTCTTATTTATCTGTCAAATATTATGATAATTATTGTTATATTATAACAACAGCTTGTGGAAACACTACAGCGACTAGGAAAAGCATTCGCACAGACCAAGCACTCTGGGTGTTTTCTATTTCAAACCCTTCGATTGACATTTCGAATGAATACCGATGAGGATGCATGCAGCATCGAAATAGAAGGGTCAGAAATCAGTGGACAGCGTGATGATATCGAGGAACAAAACGCCTGTTTTGTCATGCGAGAAATTGCCAAATATTTCGAGGAAAAGTTAATCGAATGGCAGCAAGTTGTAATTTGTCAAAGGCAACACCATTACTATTTGAATTTCTATACAATGAATCAAATAATTGTTCTACAGAGAGAACTCATCAAGATGAAAAGAAATCAACCTGTAGCTGCTAAAGCAATGAATTTGCTCTGTTTGATCAATCCAAATTGCACTGCAGAAAAACTCGCAATGGCCTTTCAAACTCATGAGCGTGAATTGGGTAAGTCAAAAAGATTACATTGACAAAGTTTTGAATATTAAAAATAACTACATTGAAGAATAACGATTGATAGTCTTATTTACCTAAATTCATTCACAGAGACAGCAACTGCTTACAGCTTGACAAGTAAAATAAGATCAACTCTTACAATAAGGTAATGTATTTTTGAATAGTTTAATGTCGAATAGAATTTCCCAAAATGTTTTAGTGATTTTTTTGTTATTGAATCTATCTATCTTTATACTTTTTCCTATCATCATAAATATGTAGGTTGCATTATGGTACATGTTCAAAGCTATGTCGTCTCTTTTAAACTTTTTTTTTTCGTGTGGTGTATATCGCTAATTTGATATACCATAGCTTTATCGAGCGCCCGTTGTATAAGGCACTTCCGGTCCGAACTACTTTTGAGATCATCCCTGTTTCAATATTTCCTAGTTCCTATTTATTAATAGCACAAAAGAATAAAAAAAAATTCCCATAAAATGATTCTTTTTTATGTTTTCAAAAATATTCATCGAATTAAAGTATAAACAAAATCCAGGCAATTCTAAACGTAACGAATATGAACATACGGTATCAATTGCGTACTAGCTTTAATTACTTAAATGCCTTCCGAGAAATTTATAGATTGGCATAATAAAAATCTGCGTAACGCTATAATATTTATCGCACTATATTTTTTCTCTCGTAGAAACACGAACAAACATGGCTGTCGGTAATGACGCACCAGGGATGATTTAAATCAGCTGGTGTGTTGTATTGGGGATCCTCTCAAAACTAAAGTGATATAAAGAGCGAATGAGATAGATAGAACATCTACAAGTGCGTGATTTGATATTTGCTCTATCCAAAGAGTTGAAATGGCGTATTTATTCGCGAGGCTACCGCAATATAGATATCCTGTATATAGTATAGGAAAAGAAGTTCATTTCTGGTCAAAAGTATAAGATATCAAAATTATGTTTTATATATAAATTCAGAGTAAGGAGGTAAGAATAAAGGGGTGTAAGCATAAAATAAGATAGGGCAAACAAAATCATATATCTCTATAATAGATAAGCATTTGTCAGTGACTTAAGATCTGATTTTCATATGCGCTAAAAATAAAGAAACTAAGTCTTATGAAATAGTGTTTGTTAACATAATTTTCCGTATATAAAAAGTGTACTACATCAATAGTCACTTAAATCGACATTAAATCCACAGAAAACTTTAATGTGTTCCAATGAAAGTTTTGAATACGTTTGAAAAAGCCAAAAGTATCCATACTTGGATGTTTAAACAGAAAAATGCAGACTGAATTCTATGAATATGGATATTGCCTATGACATGCTCTTTAAACCACCATGGATTATAGATAATAATACTCCCTAATCATGTCTTCAATTCTTTAATTTTACAAACAAAAGAATAGACGCTGTGAACATAAGTAACATTCTTCGTAAAAAAGTTCAGTCTTGTACACACACAAGTACACCGAGATTGATATTGAAAATATGCTAGAGTTCCTCATTGACAATATCTCCATAGTCTTTGGTGATTGGGTCTTCCAACAGGCTGTTGGAATTCCCATGACCACGATTGTGCTAATTTGATAACTGACTGGTTTTTTTTTTATATTCTTATGAAGCAGAATTCATTCAAAAGCTTCTACATGAGAAGAAAAATCTCTTGCTGTGATATCCAATTCGATACTTAGGTATATCGAACACGTTTTATGTATTAACAATAATCATTTCCATTCATATGTCAATTCGATATATCCCAGTGAACCTTGAAATAAAAAACACCACCTGTTTCGTACTTCGATATTTTATTGAAAATAGATGTTGACGGCAAATTAACAGCTCAACTGTATGGCTTCAATTCAACTCCCCTTATTTATGTAGCAATATTCCATTATCACCTGCATGTGGTGTTTATTTCTCAACTGATTCGATACGAAGAACTTGATCTGCATATGATCAGTTTTTAAAATCGAGTTGGGCTACTGACAAACAAGTTGATATTACAGGGGTTTGTACAGTCTCGTCTGAAGTCGGTGTTTCACAAATTTTATGGTCGTTATAACGTTCTAGTTTGCCAGAACAGCCTTCTATTAGGTCAAATGTTGTCGGACGTGTTTCATACGTGATTCATACCAATTAGGCCGTTCTTAGGACCCTGATTTTGCCTGCGGATTACTCCGTTTACCTGATAATGATAAAAGGCTCACGTCGGGTGTGATCGGTCGACAGGGGATGATTACTCCTCATTGGTACTTGATCTCACCTCTGGTATGTCCAGGGGTCCGTGTTTGCCCATCTCTCTGATTTGTATTTTCTATTAGGAATTACAAGATTGGGTACTATTCGTTACCTTAGCCTTTTGATTCCAGCATATTTAAAGTTCAATTATACAACCTGTGTTTCCTACAATTATACTTCTATTGCATCCAAATATTTTAATATACTATCATATACACAATCCACCTGCCCCGTGGGGATCAGGGTTAGAATAGGTTCTGAGTACCCCTTGCCTCTCGTAAGAGGCGACTAAGTTGGGCGGTCCTTCGGATGAGACTGCAAAAACCGAGGTCCTGTGTCACAGCAGGAGTTTCACGATAAAGACCCCTCCCTGCTCAAAGGCCGTAAGCGCCGAGCATAGGCCTACATTTTGGAGCCCTTCATCGGCAATGGTGACGTCTCCATATGAGCGAAAAATTCTCAAGCGGGACGTTAAACAATATACAATCAATCAATCTTAATCGACCTGCGTGTTTTTATGCTTTTTCCTTTCTTTTGAGCTCAGCTGGACATGCCGTTACTGGTGATGTTGATATAGTTCAAAATGGGGACCTGAATTTACTTATTTTCAAAGGTCCTAAATTAAAAAAAAACCCGGTCATTTAATTGCTGACACGATTTCAACTCTATTATGAATTCTATCAAAGATTATGCTGGACGATAAGCTAAATATGAAAAACTTTACACCTTGTCGACATGGATAAAAGTAGTGTTTTCGGATCGGACGTTTTGCGTTAACCGGTTAATCGATTACTCGAATAAATTGATAAATGTTTCCTTAATGTTTTTCTGTCATTTGTTTCCTTCCTGACCTCATGATCTGCACTTCCTTGTAAATCCAATATCCCCTACTTGTTTTGAATAGCATATGAGACATGTGATTAATTGATTAATTGATTGTATATTGTTTAACGTTCCGCTAGAGAATCTTTCACTCATATGGATACGTCACCATTGCCGGTGAAGGGCTGCAAAATGTAGGTCTATGCTCGGCGCTTATGGCCTTTGAGCAGGGAGGGATCTTTATCGTGCCACACCTGCTGTGATACGGGGCTTCGGTTTTTGCGGTCTCATCCGAAGGACCGCCCCATTTATCGGCCTCTTACGACATGCAAGGGGTACTGAGGACGTATTCTAACAACCCGGATCCCCACGGGACATGAAATATGTGTCCGTTCATGGAAATTGATTTTTATTACGTTGTACTGTGAAGTAAAACACTGTTTATCTTAAGCGGAGTGTACAATCGGTAGTTCTCGGATGATTCCTGTACACTTCATACAAAGATAAAGCCACAAGAAGAGTTCCGACTGATCTGTCTAATATGCGACGTTTTCGAAATCCTGCGACACTATATTTCCACAAATGACAAAAATGAAGTTGTCGCCGACTATTTTCTAAGGTTAAGTGAAAAATATGGATAAAAATAATAAGATTACGACATATGTTTAGGTAGTTGATGTTAGTTGGAATAAACAAGATAGTAAGCCCTATCATGAAAATGTTTCATTATTATTGAAGGTGGTGCCACTCTCGTAATGTCCCAGAATCCAACTCGAGTATTTATTTTATAATTTATTACTATGTGAACTTTACGTTTGTATTTTTGCCTGCTGATAAATGTTCGAAATTGATAATTTTAATTCATATTCTATAATTTGGATTTGTAAATCTTAATCAAAAACTTCTATTTTTGCATGTGTACATCAGTTTTCAGAAAGCTCGTATCAACTAACGGTCGAAAATCAGCTAGAACTAATCATATTATGATGTCTGTATTACTGTGTTTCAGGTAGTTCAAAATGCATTTCAGAAGCATTTTATGGCCATAATTGATACACTTTGTAAATATGGCCGTAACTTTAGGGACTTGAATGAAACAATACATTTACTGAATACGTGCCCTTCACCGGCGGAGGTGACGTGTCGATATGAGTCAAATAATCTCAAGCGGGACGTAAAACAGTACAATCAATCAGATGAATAAGTCTGTTATGACACCGAAGTCTCTAATCTTTATATGATTAGCATCAGTGATTTGTAGTTGCGTTGTACTTTTTTTATTCAGTGCATATGAACACGACAATGAGCAGTTTATAACTCATGAGTACATACAATTAAAATCAGTGTTCACTCAGCTTAAAACCATAATGAAAGCATTGTTGAGAATCTCAGTATGGTTCTTCTCGTATGTACAGTATGATGCAATATATATTCCTATACCATATGGTTTTTTTTTTCATAACCTCTTTCAATTTTACTAAATGTTTCATTTAATTCATTGTACTTTCCTCGAATGCAGAAGTTTTTAAACATTGTCAGTATACTTTTAATTACATAGCATAATTCATACTATAATTCAACGGAAATGCAATGCATCTAAACTTTGATTTATTTTTAATCATTTTAAGAATATAAGCTTTGCGAAAAGTCATGACATTTCTTTGAACTTTTTATAAATCATTTAAACATGAAACTTGTTTTATGTTATTTTTTTCTCTAATGTAAAATAACATGTAAATCCAAAGTTGATCAGTTTCAATACTAATTTAACGTTAAAACATTTCCTGATCTTATTTGTTCTTACATTCATCACGCAACATGGACTTTTAACGTTGGGCAGGGAGCGATCGTTATCGTGCCATACCTGTTGTGAAACGGGGCGTTGGTTTTTGGGATTTCATCCGAAGGACCGCCCCCATTTAATTGCTCTTACAGCAAGAAAGGGTACTGAGGATCTATTCTCACCCGGATTCCATGGGATTGGTAGGAGGGATATCCATAAAAATATACGTGAAAAGATTAAATTGATATAAAAAGAGGGCTTGAATATTTGTAGTATATGAACTTCAAACAGACACATATATAAATAAACTTATGGGATCATATTTTCTTTTACAGACAAGGAATGACGATATCTCATGTTCTACAAGAAATGGAAAGCTTGTGGTCAATTTTTATCGACTTTCTCATCGACGGAGAATCAAACTACCTGAGCCTGAACAATCTTGGAATTATTCTAAAAGCACTTGCTGGTATGTAGTTTCAAAATTTCAAAAAAAGTTTAGCACACCCTACTAATTATATTATTTTGACCGTATCCTACATTAATCATATTCTGCGTATGATCAGTAAATCGAGGTAAGTTACTGAGCAATAAGCTGATTTACAGGGTTTCAACAGTCTTGTTTAACCCTTTCTCTACCGGCACATTTGCGATAGTTTTAAAGATTAAATGACGTTATTTTTGTAATCAATTTAAATCTATATCTGCGCTGATTTGGGTAGACATATGGAATATAATTATGTTAGGAATTAAACAGGGAACAAGCGTTTTTAATTTTAGTCAAAGTATCACATCACCTCAAGGAGATTGTCGGTGCTAAATTAGAGTCAAAATAAAATTCTAAATGTATGAGCTGATATGTCTTCTAAAACACTTCAACAATCGCAATTAACATTATGATGTTATGACAATTTTCATTATACAGAATAAATATTATAACATAAAGGATCACAGAGTTCCTTTTTTCAAGCAATGTAGCACTGAATAATGTAATCCCTGCCAGCTAATGTAATACGATTATATTACATGTGTAATCCTAAATACATTAACGGTTACGAATGCACCTGCCATGTAATTTCATTCCAGTAGATTACACCAGTGGTTGATCATGTGATGCAATACCGGTCTGTTGTATGATTTGATCCCCTGAACTAAGCTTGGAACATACTTATAAATAAATAGCATGAAGCACCCGTGGAAGAGCTTTTGGTGTCTAATGATCTGATTTGCTAGTACAGACTATCATAGGGTTGAATGCTGTCGCAAGTTTTCATAAATATAGGGTTCAAGGCGAGTGTGACTGGTCAACATGGGATGTGTACTCTTCGTAGGCAGCTGATCTCACATATGCTATTTTCTGGCCAGTGTTACCGAAAAATATCTCTTTGATGGAGTATTTTATTTTAAAACTGTAAATGAACTGAAAAAGATCGAATTGATTTAAATGAATCAGATCTAAATATGTAATCTTAATTCTTTCACTGAATTAAATCTACATGTTTTCTCTTTTGGGGGTGGACCTTCGTAGCCGAGTGGTTAGAGCATTCCGCTCAAAATCACAAGGTATCTCACCTCTAGTCGGCGGGGGTTCGATTCTCGCTCGCGTCGATATATGTGAGAAAGTTTACCACTTTACTTTCGGAAGTCGGTGGTCTCTTCCCGGGTACATTGTATCTAGGTTCTCTCCTCCACCAATAAAAAGTTGACGCCAACAGATAACTGAAAAAAAATGTTGAGTGTAGCGTAAAACAATAAACAATCGATCAATCTTTTGGGGGTGGGTGGGTATATTTCGTGATATTTATGTGCTTAATAAATACTTAGCTTGATTGAATTTTGAACTGATTTGTTTTGATATTTATTATATTAGGTGTGTACATCATAGATATCAAGTGCATATGTATCGTTTGCATATGAAAGGTAAATGGCATACATTTAAAATGATTATTGTATGAATCATATGCTCTATTTGTTATATAACCATGTCATTTTGTAAAAGAATATTTTAAATACACGAGTGCTACCATATGCTGTGAGATTCCTACATGGTTTACGCCTTAAGTATTAAATATCAAATGGCGAAGTAAACAATGTGTAAATCGTAATCATAAATCCCCAAGACATATACAAGTTCAAGTGTAGGGCAACACGGACCTCCGTCAAAGCGAAGGTAGGATCAGGTGTCACGGAGGAGTAAGCATCCTCTGCTGACCGGTCACACCCGCCGTGAGCCCTTAGTCGAAATTAGGTAAACGGGATTATACGTAGTCAGTTATTAAACAGTGTTATGCTCAATACAATATTGATATTACTAAGATATTAAAAACATAAAGAAATATATATTCCTTGTATTCTTTGTTTTAGAACATCAGCCAATAATAAGACAACTTACAGAACCTCTGCGGCGTGGGCAACCAAATATATGTCTGTGCAAATCAGGTATGCATATATAATGGATCAAAATCAATGTATTGATTATAAACGGCTAAAGTGAAATGCAATATAGGGATATTGAACTTATATGTGTAAATATTGGCACAATGTGGGTATAAGAATTTGCAAACTTGCAAGCGAATATGTTTTACACCCAATGAGTGCTAATGTTCATCAATGGATGCAAAAATTCAGTAACTCCTTTATCATGTAGTTAACATATTTCAGTTGTTTTACGTTGATATTAATTTTCTTGTCAGTTTACAAGCTGGAGAATTATTGTCACTTTTTTAATTATTGTCACTGGCAATATCACAGTTAGGAAGGAAGGAAGAGTAAATCAAGATTGAAATATTCATTGACACAAAGTAAATATATAATGCATTGATACAAAAATGTATATAATCAAAGCCGACTACCACAACCTTCCAAACAAAATATAGTACTTCATCATGATTTACAACTAGAATCCAACAACGTCAACTTGCATTCTAAACATTTTAGTGCAGATTCTCTTATTTTATGAGAAGTTGCCGCTTGAAAAGGTGAGCTATTGCACACAAAAATTGGTTATAATTAATAGACATTTCATTAATACCAAATTAATAGTAAGGTAATAAAGTATTTGTTTCCTTTTAGGGTAAATATGATTAAAATTGCATCCTTATTATATGCATAATAGTTTAGACATGGAAAAGAATTATTGTTCAATTATCCGCTCTTTCTCTTTCTGTTTTCATTGTTTACCAAATATGGTGGGGACTTGATTCATTATTATGATAAAGAGAGAATATCTATATTGCGTGATTTGATATTTGCTCTATCCAACGAGTTGAAATGGTATATTTGTTCTTGAGGTTTGCCGCACAAATAAATCGCCATGTTAACAAGTTGGATAGAGCAAATATCAAATTACACAATTATAGATGTTCCATTTATCTCATTCGCTATTTCTAACACTTTAGTTTTGAAAGCATCCCCAGTATACAAAATAAAAATAAAAATCCCAGCTGATGTATAATATCCCCGATGTGCCATTAGCAACATTCATGCTTGTTCATGTTCCTACGCGAGAAAAAATATAGTACGATTGATTGATTGATTATATATGGTTTTTTCACTCATATGGAGACGTCACCACTGCCGGTCAAGGGCTGCAAAATTTAGGCCTATGCTCGGCGCTCAGGGCCTTTGAGCAGGGAGGGATCTTTATCGTGCCACACCTACTGTGAAACGGGACCTCGGTTTTTGCGGTCTCATCCAGAGGACCGCCCCATTTATTCACCTTTTTCGACAAGCAAGGGGTACTCAGGATCTATCCTAACCCTGATCCCCACAGGACAAATATAGTGCGATAAATATTATACAGTCACATAGATTTTTATTCATGCCTATCAATGAATATCTTGGAAATCATTTAAATGATTAAACATAGTACTTATTATTCAAATGTCTTTTTATTAAACTATTATATTTCTTTACCGAGTATTTATTGTGTTGATGTGACATCTTGACGCACTGGAAAAATCGTTGGTTGTGACATTTTTAAATCACATTAAAGATCAATGGCAGTGTACTGATATTACTTTAATTGAGATAAAAAAAAACCAACGATTTTAGTGAACAAAGTGTTTGTTATTAGAGATACAGTGTTTTAAAAAGTCAATTTTCACGTGCTATCTTAGATATAAATTTAGGGGGAGAATAGGACTTCCCGAGGCAACATAACCTGGCCTGGCCTGGCATACTGTATGTTCACATTTGTTATTGTTTATACTTGAATGCGATGAATATTTTTGAAAAGATAAAACAAATCATGGGTTTTTATTCGTTTATCCTAATGATAAACAGGAAAGCAAACTAGGGAATATTGAAGCGGAGATGATATCAAACGTAGACTGGAAGTGCTGTATCCAACGCGCGTTTGATAAAGCTATGGTATATCACACTAGCGATACACACCACACGAATGAGATAAAACACATTACACAAGTTAAACATAAAATGGATAGAGAGTCTTGAGTTTGTTCGAATTACATTCTATTCAAGGTGATTTGATCAACAAGGTTTTAACTTTGTATCGCCAATCGTCGCCAAGAAATCCGGATCTGCTACCATTTCATGAAGAAGTTCTTGTTTGCAAAGGGAATACTACCACGGAAGAAGTTAGTTCATATAAACGTTATAAGTCATCAATTTTTTAACTGTATAGGAAAAGAATTTACAAATAATATACAACGCATTCAAGTAATCTTATATTTTCTGAAAATCGGTGTTGTGTACATTAGGTTGAAATATTTTATCGACGAGCCTTCGGGACAGGAGGAAAAGACCGCATATACTGTCTTATGTTTGCTGACAGACTGGAATTTGTAGTTGCGAAGCAAGTGGCAAAATGTCTTGGAGATTTTCTTCAACAAGAGAAGAATAAGGGTAAATGAATTCCTTTATTCATCCATGAAATTAAAAAATAGTAGTTATTAGCATTTCTCGAACAATACAATATATTAATTATATGAGAGATACAAAACTGACTTATCTCATGTGTATTTCAAGTAGCTAAAGCACCGTATTGAACGAGAAAATATCAATACTTGTTTTATGCCTGAATAATTCAAAATATGGAAACCATGCGACACTTTGTTAACAAAAGAGAAGGAAATATAACAAAACGTGGTCAAAAATACAGATTTCACTGTCAGACAGGAAACACAAGTCCCTAGAAACAACAGAAAAGGGACTTCAGCCAATCAGAATACTCGGAATTATTCAATTATATAATAATCTATTTTTTGTCATAATGATTTAGTTTATAAAGTAATAGAGATACATTGGAGAATGTATTACATATTTGCATGTTTTGTTACAGAATTTCAGATGGTGATCTTCTGCAGCTCTGAAAATGAAACAAAGTCTGTCATTGTAGCTGAATTAAACAAATACAGAAAGAACCCACCACTACATATTGATCTGTCAGATTTACGACAGTACGTGGGAAAAAGTATTCTGCAAACGGCAACACCGCATTCGTAAGCATTTGTCGTCTTATAAAAGTAATCTAAAATGTGTTAATTTTCTATATGTTTAAAAGTACTGATGCTGAAGATGATAATTCTCATATTTCTGTATTTCCCAACACAGAGTTAAACTCGTTACCTCGAGAAGACCTGGATTAGGGAAGACGTACTGGAAACATAAGACATCTAAAAGGGACCCCAATATTAATATAATTGGAATACCCCTCTATCAGAAACATAGCGATGTTGACAATGTTATGACTGCTCTTCAAGCTCATTGCTTGAACAATAGAACAAATCTTGTTCATGTCGATATTTCTCCTGAGGTAATTTGAAATATCAAGTGAAATGAAATGTTAACGTTTAACAGCATAAACATTTCTTTTCTAAGATGTGTTATTTTTAGGTTTTAGATGGCGTGGATTACCTTTTGTTTAATTTGGTAATACTTAAAACGCTGATTGATAGCAAAGGTAACACTTGGATTAGAAGATCGAAAGACATTTACGTCATAGAATATCTTCGTGTACATGAGGTAATTAATCACAATTATCTTGCAATTACATCTTTATACAAGAAAAAAGTGAAGATAACAATCTTAAGCTTATAAATCCTATAAAGAATGCAAAATTAAAGATATAATAAGCACGAATCACTGGACACACCTGACTAGGGACTGGGTGTCTAGGAGGAGTGAACGTCGCTTGTTGACTTTCCATACCCACTGTCTACCCTACATATCTTGATAAGGTAAATGGAGTAATCCATACTCAAAATAAGATTCTAGATGGCTGATGAAAGAGACACCACAGCTCATTTTGCTCCAAAATTGTAAAATGACAATTTCCCCAGAGCTTTCTCTAATTTTGTTGCATGGTTGAGCGTATAAACTTTGCAAAAGTAACACATTTCTAAAGTTGAAATGCAAAAATTAAGAGTTTTAAGGCCCTTTTTTTAACAACATTGAGACTTCCGCTTTCAATATAAATATGGGAATTTGTAGATGGAGAAGATTATGTCATCAAGCTAAGTAATAATTAATTTACCAATACAACCTGTCATTAGATACTGTCTAACGTGTTTCATACCAATTGTTAGGTTATTCTTTAATCTATGATTTTGACCAAGGATTACTCAGTTTAATTGATCAAGATATAGGACTCATGACAGGTGTGACCGGTCGACAGTGGATGTTTACTCCTCCTAGCCACCTCATCCCACCACTGTTATATCCAAAGGTCCGTGCTTGCCCTACTCTTTATTTTGCATTCTTTATAAGAAATATGAAATTCATCACTGTTAATTATCTTCAATTCTGTCGCCAATTGAAAGATCAGAGAAATCTTAATTCGATTTTATAGGATGAATGACTGTAAGTTATCACTTTAACTGTACATGTCCTTCCACATTTCCTCCGTGGGTATTGTATATTTTATTTCAAAATATAATATCTAACATTTTCATAGGTAGGACGATTCCACAAAATACTTCAGATACTGCCAGTTATAGAATGTAGATCCCCCACCGAATGTGTCAAATTAGACAGACTTTCAGGTAATTGTGTCTATTATATATTTTAATTTAGAATGACATGGTATACAGCAGCAAATTATAACTGCCAAGAACATATCATGTGATCGAAATATCAAAATCGTTGGCCATGTGAATATCTGTTATATCTAATAACGCTGGAGCAATCATAATCCTCTGCTTTTGATATTTCAAGACAGCGAACAGGGATTTGACAACGCTGCTTTCAAAACGGGTGTTTTCCAGCGACCCTATCAGTATCTAAAGAAATTTCAAGAGGGGCAACTAAGTGGCAATTTCCGATATACTGGGCCCCAGGGAAATACAAAAGATTGCCTGGAAATCCTTTTGCGGTACATATTGATATATACACATGTTTATATCTGTATGCTGGAAGGTTTGCTATTGGGATATTCAGATGCATTTTATATGTAATACTAAGTCAGTTTTCAGGAATATCAGATCTTCAAGAAGTTTCAAAAATTTAAACATTGTTTCACAAGTGAAAGATTATCGACTACCCGCAATATATATTGCTGATGTAAGATATATTTGGTTTTTATTCACATTAACTTCTATTTTCCGTCCCCTGCATAATATATGGATCCATCCATAAGTGGCTCATAAATTGGAAGGATTGTTTCTTGCAGGATGATTGTGATTTAATTTCTTAACGTTAACAGCTACTGTGGAGTACAAGACCCTACATGGTCAGAACTGATGCAGTTTGCTCGATTTCTGAACCGACAACTCACAGATTATGAGATGAGTAACTTCTGTACGGCAGCTTCTGAAGTTGATCTTCCCGGATTCTGCACATTTGTTGTACGCTTTCTGATAAGAATGTCAGAGGTATTATGTTATCAGAGCTCTTCATTGTATCACCCTTAATTATTTATTCGACATTATTAAATATATTCCACATTATTCGTACACGTGACAGTGATTGATATTAGCATGCTCTTTTCTTTTCTGTCGTAAGGATTTTGCCATGAGATCGATTGAATTAAGTGAGCGATTGGGCATAGAATCCAAAAGAAGAACAATGGGACAAGACGAACTGAAAAACTACGAACTACGAAGGTCTTGGGAGGATGGGTATGATAGTTAAATGCTCTAAAAGTAGTCACTAATAGATCAATTTATCAGTTAATATCTTTATATATTTCTTACAAAAAGTTCAGGAATCTTTATTAAGTGTGGATTAAAAACATTGTTTCTGTACAAACAAACCGTGTACCTACATGCGAAAGGTGACGATAAAGAATAGTGACCAATCTCATAAATGCTATAAAGAATTCAAAATTTAGAGTAAGGCAGAGATGGACCCCTGGGTACACTAAAGGTGGGATCGGGTGCTTAGGATGAATAAGCACATTATTCAATTTGATTTACATAAAAAGTAAGTATACTTGAATGAAAAGAAGGAACGTAACGTACAGTAATCACTCTAACAATCCAAATAGAATACAAACACGAGAGTAGGGCAAACACGCACTTTCTGTGAACCATCTATATTGTGACTAAAATTAGTATGAACAGATCTAGAAATACAGATGTAAATAAGGAAGATTTTGTGGTTGCATTTTATTTCAAGTTCATACGAGTATGTGGAATCAATATTTGAATGAAAAGGAATATAGTTAATAGATAATACATCACAATCGTTACTTAACATCGAGTTTAAGGACACAGCATGTGATTTCTTTTCATCATATGTATCTAGAAGTTTGTGGATAATCATATCGTTCCTCGTAAGAATACGCGGATCCGGGTTGTTAGAATACATCCTCAGTACCCTTTGCTTGTCGTAAGAGGCGACTAAATGGGGCAGTCCTTCGGATGAGACCACAGAAACCGAGGCCCGTGTCACAGCAGGTGTGGCACGATAAAGATTCCTCTCTGCTCAAAGGCCATAAGCGCCGAGCATAGGCCTACATTTTGCAGCTCTTCACTGGCAATTGTGACGTCTCCATATGAGTGAAAAATTCTCGAGCGGGACGTTAAACAATATATAATCAATCAATCAATTGTAAGAATACAATAACAGATCAATTGATAAATGGGCACATTCTTTACGTATGGGAATCCCAACACTAAAAGATTCATGTCATGTATCGCATTTTTACGAAAGCCCAGAAGACTCATTCGATATTCAAAATGCAAGATTCGAAATTCGGATTTCAAAATTCAATATGAACATTTAACAATCAGAATATAGTTCGAAGTATTTATCTTTTAAGATTAGAGGTTTGAGGTATGTATATGTATGTAAACTTGACATCTCAAATGTCGAATGAGTCTTCTGGACTTTCAAACATTTGATTTTTTATTCATTCAATAAGGTCACATCCTTACCTTTTCTTTAACCATGATGGTTCCACGTTCACGTTTGTTGGATTTAACATTCACCCTGAAACTTTAGACCTGATAGACGAGAAAACTAATGGAATATTGGAGGAAAAGATCATTACCAAAGAGTTATTTGATGCCCTACAACTCCAGCAGGTGGAATTAAATGAACGAATGTCCTCACTTACCAGGTAGTAATTGATACATATTTACAATTCAGAGATTAGAAAAACACATTCCTTCAAGTGTTCAATTAATGTACCTTCTTTGTAACTGAATGTCGCTAGTAATTTATATTTATGTATTGCAGTATGGACTGGTAGATTCGACCTGCACTTATACAAAGTGTTGAATTTAATATTGATTAATATTGAATGTTTGCAAGAGTTATTCCACGGTTTGGTGTTTAAGGGGTTGCATTTGAAGTCCAAAGCAGAAGTTTCATCCTATCTTAAAGCTAAGGCGAAATGCACGGAAAGTCATTTATTTTCATAAACCTTCTCCTTAGTCAATATTACTGATCGTGGTAGGTCAGTGATAGAGAGTTTGCTTCATAACCGGGAGGTCGTGAGTTCGAGTCCCGCTTGTGCCATGACCGCGTCAAACCTAAAATGCAAATATAGGTAGTTAATGCTCTTTCGCACTCGAGACATTTAGAGTTGAGAATCACGGGTCTTTCAGATATGACCTTTAAAACTGAGGTCCTGTGCCATGGCAGGCGTTGGCACGTGAAGAAAACCCCACCGCTACACGGCTCTGAACGCTAAGTATGGGTCTTAATTTGTGGTACTTCGCCTCCGACTGACCACTTCTAAATATGAAAAACTCTCAACCGGACGTTAAACAATCAACTTTATTCAGTATCGTAGATCTAGAGATAAATCAATTTGTGACGTGAGTAGCATATTGGAAATTTAAAAGATTTCAGCCTGGAGTTTGTATTTAATTAGTGTGAACCCATACTGCAGACAAGAACCCAGAAAGCTTGTTTATTCGCATTAAATGCAGCCCATGGCTTCCCTTAGTAAACCGGTTACTGATATGGTGTATCTTTTTCATTTTAATATCGGGGAAAGCTGCAAGCCTACAATGTAGATTCGTCATTGTATTGCGTTAAAGTATAGTGTTAGTTGTATCTGCATTTCTGTCAACACCCATTCCCAGTCAAAGTAATGAAATGTTGAGCTTGCGAAGTTTCTAGTGTCCTAGTGTACACATTTGTGCTCATAATAAAGTTACGGACATGGACTAAGACACTGTCCAGATTAACATCCTTTTTAGTGAAAAAAATCCAGGATGATGAAATTATACCAGAGAAATTTTATGGCTAGTCAAATGATAGCCAAACACATTGACATAATACAATATATAAAGGATTTTACCACAACGTAACAGAAGTAAAGTGTTCTGAATTATTATTGGTATGATTTGGTATTACAAATTATCATTATTACTATTACAATAAAAACCTATCAGAAAATTGACTATTATCATCAGCTAATGGTTTTAAATAATTCAAATAGGAAACAATTGTTGGGAAAGATTTGGAAAATTATGGGTACATCAGACGTTGGACATGATCCGGACATCACCTATGAATTAACTGCGGACAATGTGAAGAAGATGCTAGCCATATATATGAGATTCAGGTTTTGGATGTGATGCTTAATTTATATGGTCTGCAAGTCCTTGAAAGATATATCAGTATTTGTTTCGAAAATGTTAAAGTGTTGTATGCAAATTAAGTTATATATATATATATATATATATATATATATATATATATATCTGTGTGTGTGTGTGTGTGTGTGTGTGTGTGTGTGTGTGTGTGTGTGTGTGAGTTTGTGTGTGTGTGTGTGAGTTTGTGTGTGTGTATGTATGTATATATATGTGGGGGGATTGACACTATTCAGGATTAGGTTTCGCTTTTATCCTTTAAATACACTCATGTGTACGGTTTAGATATACTTATGTGTACGGTTTAGATATACTTATGTGTACGGTTTAAATAGGATCCAATAAAATTGTTTGTATGGTTTGGGTAAGCCTGTTTTACTTCTTGAATTTATATTTAGTCCCACAATGAACCAGTTCTACTGCTACCATTGCGCGTTTGTCGGTGATCTTTTCATTGTCGTCATTGGCTACACATATGTCTGTCTGTATGTATGTGTATATACTGACAAAGTTGAACACATGGTTGTCTTGAATATATTGTTGTGAAGAGTATCACGTTTGAATTAGTGTAACCTGACTCCACTTAAAATATACTTTTTAATTAAATACATGAAAACAGGCAAATCCAAAGAACATGGAATGATACCTCAATTACCCTTCCGCGCAGTTATGTCTTGAGAAGTTGAATTTTGGTATTCTAAACTAAAGTTCCAGTATAGGAGTTGCCCCTGTTCTCCGCTGAACTTTACAACCTTCGAGCATTTATTATTAATGTATATGTGATCCTATCAAACCATAGCTGCAGAACTACATAGATGTCGGGGTGTGGGGTGGTACTGGGACAAGCTAGAAAGCTACAGATCCACTCTTATTAAAACCTTTGATTTACGAACCAGTTTTTCTACGTATGATCGCTTTCTGATATCGCTGTTTTCTTGCATCGCTACCTCAAAATTATAACATCAAAAGAAAAAACTCCTAACATATTTGCTCACTAAAAATGTGTCGAAGCTACCATCAAAGCTCCGTGTGAACAGAAAACTCACAGCTGCAAATAATTGTGTTCGTTGATTTAAATTTACATGAACAAAAAACATGTTATGGTTCACATTTGATAACAAACAAATAGTTTAATGGTTAAAGGTTTTGCAAGACCGGGGATATCTCCTATCTGGAAATCGTGATAGGACTGTTATAACGTTGAAGTTGACGTAAAATCCTTCATTACAGCCAACAAATCAGATATTAAACATTTCCAATACCGCATATATTGAAATGGTCTCGCTTTTAATTTTGGTGTATAAACTTAACCAAACAATCCCAATGAGTGTTAAAACTGGTTTTTCTGAAAGTTGAATAATGGAAATATTGAATTAATGTAGATACTGTGTAATAACACAGGTCATTAATTTTGAAGGCATTTATATTTTGTATGGATAAAAACAAGCATATGGAATGGCTTTTATAAAAAACAAAAACCGCCCCTTTCCGTTGTATGCAAGTCTTAAAAATCAAGAATAAATAACTCCAAATGCATTGTCAAAACCGTACACCTCTAGTTATCCACACAGTTCACAGATACTTTACATGTTATGTCTAAACACATGTAAAATTATGTTGCCCCCTTGTAAATTATGACTCTCGTCACTGATATATGAATTTAAATTCTTTTGATTTGTAAATTAGAGCTTGGACTTTTAGCAATGGTCAATTCAATAATATTCACCCATTAGCATATCGCAGAGTTTTCTATGGAAGTGAAGTTTTCTTTATTTTCAAAAAGTGAAATTAAGCTTGCCCACTGTTTGTTTACATCGGGTATGTTACCGTTTCGTTTACCATACAGTGATAAGGAACCTTGAGCGATATAAACATTTCTGGCACTTCACTTAAAGCTAATGACGTCTCTGTTTCAGTGGAAAATTTTTAAATGGGACGTAAATCAGAATATGGGCAAACAAAACTTCAAGATCATTAAAATTGTGATTAAGAGTTATTGGCAAAGAACAATCAAATTAGTGTAAAATGTGTAGAGGTCGGTGCAAAATATGTTCTTTATTGATAGAGCCGGTATTCCTGTCATAATTATGGGAGAGACCGGCTGTGGAAAGACAAGGTTAATCAAATACCTTTCACAGTTGCAATGTCCAAGGCAGGATTTCCAGAGTATGATTCTGATGAAGGTAATTTTTAATGGTTGCTTATAAAAACAATAAAAAACATAAACAAAAATACTCCTACTTTTTCCTGATTGATTGTGTAACATTATAAAAATAAGTTATCGTTTTTATCTTACCAAAATTTCAGTTGGAATTTTCTGATCCATTCGTCGTCGGCAAGTGTACCATAGTGACCACAGTGTAGTATTTATTTTCTTCAATGCAATGCATAAAAATATTTACATATAGTTAATTCCGTAAATTGGCAATCGTTAATCAATTATGTGCATTGGAAATATTTGAACATAACACGTGTGGTGACACTTTAGAATGACATACGAGTAGAAACCAGTTATAAGTCAAAGAAATATACAAGCTTATGTAGGATAATAGATAAAAAATGTATGGACTATATACAAGCGGGTAATTGCACGATGAGCGTTACGGTCCATGGACATTTGATTCAAATTGACATAAGTTTACTTTGGATTCATTATCTCTTGCTATGACCTTCAATTCTATATTCAAACTTATCGATAACGTATTATCTATCAACAATGATCATTTTCATTCATATGTCGATTCGATATATCTCAGTGAACTTGAAATAAAAGACACCACTGATTCTTCCGCAACTGCTTCGTCCTTAGATATTTTATTGAATGTAAATACTGACAACAAACTAACAACTCAACTTTATGACAAACGCGGTGATTTCAGTTCCTCTATCGTCAACTTCCTTATCTATGTAGAAATATTTCTTTATCATCTGCATATGGTGTTTATATTTCTCAACTGCATCGATACACAAGAGTTTATTCTGCATATGATCAGTTTTTAAATCAAAAGACAGAAACGTTGATGCTATAGGAATTTGTATAATCTCGTTTAAAGTCAACATTTCCCAAATTTTATGGTCATTATAACGATCTAGTTTGCCAGTACAACCTTCCATTAAGTCAAATACTGTATGACGTGTTTCATACCAATTGTTAGTCCGTTCTTCACACACCGATTCTGACTTCAGATTACGCCGTTTACTTGATCTAAATATAAGGCTCACGGCTGGTGTGACTGGTCGAGTCTTACTCTTCCTAGACACCTGATCCCACCTCTGGTATGTCCAGAGGCCCGTGGTTGCCCATCATTCTGATTTGTATTTTATATCGGAATTACGAGATTGAGTACTTTTCGTTATCTTGCCCTTTTCATTGTACATTCAGGTACATGGGGGAACGACACAGGATGATATCCAACAAAAGCTGTGTTCAGCAAACGATATAGCAAAAGAAAACCGCAAAAAATTTGGCGATCATATGTTCACCGTCCTATTCTTTGATGAGGCAAATACGACAGAACACATTGGATTGATCAAGGAAGTGATGTGTGATAGTTCCTTTCAAGGCACACCAATGGATCTCTGTCCTTCTTTGAAAATCATAGCTGCTTGTAACCCATATCGAAGGTCTTTCAATTTATTTAAAATGTATTAATTCAATTAAAAATATATAAATGAGGCTAATTGTTCAGGAACACGGTAGGTATGATGCTAGCCCTAAAAACCATTACGAAGAATGTATTATAATGAAAAATAATGTTTCTGTTGCGTACAGCATCTCCTTTATCAAAAGGTAATATTTGGTAAGTGTGCAAAATATAAGAATAAAATGTGAAGACCCCCCCCCCCCTTGATTTAAGATTTATATCGCATTAAACATATGGTTAGTATGGGGCAGATACGCGTACTGTCTATATATAATACAATACTCAGTATCCATTCATTGCCTAACAATGAAAATCGAAATATTACAGGCACAGTCAGGATGTCATCAAACGCTTGGAAGAGGCAGGACTTGGGTATCGTGTGGATGCAAAAGAAAGTGTTGATAAATTTGGTAACCATTTCTGAATTTCCATACTAGATGTAGGGCCTATTGATGGGTATGAACAGTGGACAGAGGTTCTTACTCCTAGGCACCTGACCCATCTCTAGTGTGTCCTGGAGTCCGTGTCTACCATACTCTTAATTTTGTATTCTTTAAAGTAGGTATGAGATTAAACACTGTTCGTTATTTTCATGCATCAATTATTGAAATTTCATTTTTCTAATTTGAAAAAGAAAACAAGAGGGTGATAGATCTGACCTGCCATTCACCTTCCAAAAACTAAGGAACTTTGATTATAGTTTGATGAAAAGGTGAAGATGGCGAGCAGTGATCATAATTCCTACAAATATTGCAAAATTAAGAGTAGGAGAAACACGGACTTCCGGACACACCAGAGGTTATCTGGTGTGTAGGAGGAGTAATAACACTGTTGAAAATTCAAGTCCGCCTTAAGCCTTTATCTTGATCAGAAAAACAGAGTAATTCGCAGTCAAAGTCATTGTGTAAAGAATGTCCTAACAATTGATATGAAATACTTCAGACAACATTCAAGCTAAAGTTGGGTTGTATTTGTAGATAATATTCCATCATCACCTGCATATGGTGTTAAGATCTCACAACTGATTCGATATGCAAGAGCTTGTTCTGCATATGATCATTTTTTTTTTTAAAATTGAGGCAGGCTACTGACAAACAAGTTGATGTTACAGTGGTTTGTACAGTCTCATATAAAGTCATCATTTCGTAAATGTTATGGTCTTTATAACGATCTAGTTTGCCAGTACAACTTTCCATTAGGTCAAATGCTGTTTTACGTTTTTCATATCAATTGTTAGGCCGTTCTTGAGGCACTGATATATATATATATATATATATATATATATATATATATATATATAGATGCTTATCTTGGCCTTCATATACCGTTGAAACAGTTTAAAACATTGCAGTTGAGAAAACCGACTGTGTAAATCTGCATATTTGCAGGAAATTTTAATTTTTTTTAAAGTTATCCCTCTTTGGAACATAGATGTTTGACCAAATGTACTTTTTGGTACTGCTCTGAAACCGCTGAAAGGAATTTCATATGGATATGCTGTGAAGATGTTCAAATTTACATGAAATTCTTATTTTATTGTTTTCTGGGAATTATGTCTCTTTTCAAGGCATTATTTTGACCAAAATATGTTATTTGGTGTAACCTGCAAGAAATAGATATAAGATTTTACAAAATTTACATTTACCAACAGATATGTCTTGAGTGTTTCCATCTACTGACGTGGATGGAAATAGTACAGTGTAGCCTAAATACATAAGAATTATTTGTATTTTATTACTATTTGTATTTCATGCATGACATTGTCTTTCACTGTAACATCATTCACAGGAGCGTGGGATATATGAACTTGCTCCTTTTTCTCTCACCAATACTATTTCAATAAATTTTAATAGATAGCCAAGTGAAATATAAGGAAACATTTTAATAACTAAATTGGAATAGAAATGTGACAATGTTCAAATTTCCAATGTTTTACGTACATTTTATATTGATGCAAGACCCTCGTACATTGTCCTTATATAGATCCATGAAAAAGTGAAGATAATGAATAGTGATGAATCTGATAAGTTCCACAAAGGACACAGTATTGAGAATAGGGGAAAATACGGAACCCTAGAAACATGAAAGATATGGCCAGGTACCTAGGCGGGTATGCATCCACTGTTTAACGGTCATACCCACCGTGGGCATTCTCTCTTGATCATGTAGACGGGGTGATCCATTTGTTGTTTGTTGGTTTAATTTGTTTCATGTTCCATAGACAATATTTCACGCATATTGAAACATCACAAACAGTAGTTTAGACTTGTAGTTAGCGCTCAGGGACGAAACAGCGTGCCAAGGCTTGTTGTGACACGGAAATCTCGTGATATTTCACTTATAAATAACAACCATTTGTCAAGGGAGCAATCACTACCAATCTTTATGCGTTATACTTGCAGCATGAGCAGGAGTCGAACTCAAGACTTCTCGGTTATGAAGCAAACGCTCTAGCATTGAGCTACCTCCAACGGTAAAATCGTTACGTATGGAACGGTCTAACAATTAGTATGGAATACTTTAACATTGGATTATATTGTATTTGAAAATTAAATTATTATTACGATCATAGACCATAGAAATACTGCAACTTAAATAAGCTGTTAATGAAACATTTATATGCATTCTAATCCTATTACCCATATAGTCTCACCATAAGTCTGAACTCCTGGCCCAAAAAGCATTGGATTTCACAATTTTGTTTGAAACCTTCGTAAAAGATTGTACCCGTGTATCCAATTTTCATGTCGGATGTCTTATGATAAAGAAGAACACTTTTAAATATTGGTATTACTTCAGAGGTTTAAACACCGCCCGTATTGCCAAAAAGGGCAGTGACAAAGATCTTTTTTCACCTACATCAAAGTATCAAACACAACACATCTGTACAAATTGGTCATGTAGATTCTGACAAAAATTCAGAAACGTTCACAAGCGTTTAATCTGAACGCCAGCAGACGAAATTGTATATCATATGTAACGAAGGTGACCTAAAACAAATAAAGACATTCACTTTATGTTGGAATACATTCATCTGTGCTCAGACATATCTTTCAACTGTATTCAGGCAAAATACCGATGCGGCAACTTGTATACAGAGTTCAACCACTTCCTTCGAGTATGCTGTCATTAGTGTGGGACTTTGGTCAACTTGATTCAAATACAGAGGAACAGTATATAAGACAGATGGCAGCGAAACATGTAAATAAATTTTAAGCATATTACACTGGTATTTCATAGCATTTCTGTAAAATTTTTCAAATTTCTTTGTTCTTTGATTACATAAGAAATGATAATTCAATACAGTTAGTGATATGTTTAGATTGGGGATCAAATCGAAATTTTACGAGGAGCAACGACTGGTGTCAGAGGCGCTCGAATCCTTAAATCTGCAAATAAAATCCAAGATGTGGTGTGCAAAATTCTTCAAGAATCTCAGAACTATATGAGACATGAAAAGGTATCAAATTGTTTACATCAATTAGTCTTGTGTAATTCCCTAGGGAAATTAGTTTGATTACCATTATTATCTACATGCATGTAAACGAATATATAACAATGAATTGCTTAAATGTGTAATACATAGAAATGCCACATTAAATAATGTGGAAAAATTTAATGTCATCAACAATGGGAAAAATAGATAATTTAACTGATGGTTTGCACAAATAATTTAATTTGATAACGATATTCCAAACAATGCCAGAAAGTGACAAGACGAGAAAAATCGTCATTGTTCCGATCAAACAATTGAAATAGAACATACTGTATTTGAAATTTACAATAGATTTCGTAAGGTAAATACGACATTCATATTCATAATATGTATATATATGGGAAACCCTGGACGATTTTTTGTCGAGAGTATGCATTATATTCAATAATATTTGCGTGCAATATATTACATATCAACTTATCCTGTGAAATATGAGAGTAAATTGTCCTTAAAGGTCACTCAGGTGACCTATTGCATTTAATTGTGGTCCGTTCTGTATCGTTTGAACAGATATATAGGGTTATCGGTGAATATTTGCTGAGTTGGGTTTGCAAACTTATAAGTATATATATACTGCGACGAAAATGTGTAATAAACACGGGAGATCTTGATGTGCAGGTAGAATGAACTAATTCCAAACTTTGAATTCACGTGAAATATAGATATATAAGAAAAAGAAATCACTTTAACATGCATGCCGGGAAAACGCCTAGAGTAGCGGACAAGTAGTTACATGGAAGCATTGCCATGGAAATGAGATATAGGTCGTTGTTAATAGATTTTGTTTTCAAAATATACAGTAATATTTTTGTTTGTTTGTTTATTTGTTTTAATAAGCTCCATGTGAGTTTCTGTGGTTATCGCTCCAATGTCAACCTAAGACATTCTCCTTATGCCAGTGAGCTGTATTCAATGACTGAAGTATCAATTGTATTTCTACATTATATAAGCGTCAGTGAAAATGGGGATTTACATACTTTTTTATGCATGAAAGGTATTCGATATTTCTTTCTGAACACCACAATAACAAAACTACTGAAAAGGTAATGGAATGGTATCTATTCAATAGAGTCTGTGAGAATTTCAGAAACAAATTAATTTTATAGAAGGCTTAATGGAATTACAATGCAATGTTAGTCCGTTGTCTGATTCTCAGAGGAGGCAAGTCTTTAATCCCCTAACATCCTACTTAGATGGAAATCCCACAGTGAACCTTTTATACATAGGTCTCACAGAGTTTGATATATTTACAATTCATATTTCGCTTCACATAACTTTATCAGAAAGTTCGAAAGGATTAATTTTCCTATTTTCATTATCTTTTTTAGAATGAGTGTAGCTTTGTGAGTTTAAGAGATGTAGAAAGAACATTAAATGTTATGATGTGGTTCCTCAAACACAACATAATGAACGAATTGGAGAAACTTTCCGAAAACGATCAGAAAGTAAGTTGAATGTAATAAGTCTGATAAAGCAAAGTTATTGGATATATCTCATGATTCATGAATTTGCCAAAAATTGTATCGTAACGTATATCTGTTGACCGAGAATTAGGACCAATGCGAGTCAAATCAGTAAGATGATATTACAAAATATCCATAATCTGATTTTGTAGAAGCTGGATTCAAGCACGAGATCTCTGGTACTGGCGTTGGGTGTTTGTTACCATGCTGCTTTGAAAGATAAAGCAAAATTTAGAGAACATATAGTCCAATATTTCCAGAGGCCCTGCAACCTCCCAGGGGGATCTGATCAATTTTTGATGGAGATATCGAGGTATTTGTATTGACCACTTTTTAAGAATCACTATAACGTTTTGCAAATATCACTCACATAGTTTTTTCATATATACGTGAAATTAGTATGACGAGCACAATTGTTCCTCGTCTCAAATGTTATTCACAAGTCCTTATTTCTTTAAAGTATTTAAGCCTCATTGAACATATATTTATACCACTTAATGTTTTTTTTTAAATTAAGCAGTTTTAATCAATCATACAAATCTTGAGAGAGGGTATACAAATCATGTGATATCATTGGATCGTTGTTATACAACATTATTAGCAACAATGCATCCATGACAGTGTATCATGTTACTAGGATATTTGATGGATTATAATTCACCGGTTCAAAATTTTACATAAGGCTAAATACCATGGAGCAACATTCTAAGTAGACGTTACTTTTCTCTTTGATAATGTTATTATGAAGACATTTAAGGACACATACGAGTTTTGTTTTATTTGTTTGTTTCTTTGTTTTACGTCCCGTCGATAATTTGTCCAACTAATACGTAATTACACTTTAGTCCATTCATCACATCACTGGATATTATACCCTAATGTTTTATCAATCCTTATGCAGGGAATTCAATAACTTTAATGTAAATATATAATAGGGCATGATTCTAGTTTCATTTTGTTGCCTTGGGTGCGGTATAGAGGGTGGATCTGCATATCATAGTACGTAAATATCGGTTCCCTAACCTAATCTTGAGCAAAGGCGCTACACACACACACACACACACACACACACACACACACACACAGAGACAGACAGACACACACACACAGACACACACAAACACACACATACACACACACACACACACACACACACACACACACACACACACACACACACACACACACACACACACACACACACACACACACATTATTTACAATGCAAACGGGAACATGATTTACACTCATTAATATTCACACATATTTAGTAAATAACTTTGTTCAAACGGGGACACAATGTAATTGCTATAGAAAATGAAAATGTTGGTCGTTATAAATGTATTCTATGCTACAGCAGAGTCCAAAAATGCATTTCCAAACGATTTCTTAACACCAATTTTAGTAAAATATATCGATTGTTCTAGTCTTCAGTAACACAAATTGAGGACATATTAATTCATTAATAGTCACACATTTTAGTGAATCATCTTGTCCAAACGGGGACATTTTACAATTGCTTTAAAAATGAAAATGGTGATCTTTGTAAACGTCTAAGCATAGAGAGTTTAATGAAGCCTACAAAAAAATTCACAGTGAAATTGAAAATTATTTCATATGCTGTTAAAGTTCGTTTTCTATTTCTGAAACCAAGCGCTTAAACTGCAGTCGTTTCGTTCACTATTTCTAAAAAAAAATAAATAGTGGGGTGGGGGGCGCACTCAATATATCTTTATTTGTGTATCAAAATAACGGATAATGTTTGTTTATAAAACGGTATCCTCCCCTCAATTTTATCTGCCTGCATCTGAGCATTTGTGCATGCTTTTACGTACGCAAGTAAATATAATTTAACTAAATCAACTCTGAAATATTTCTTTATCACACATTCAAAAGATGTTATGGCAATTTTCTTCTCTTGTCGAGACAAGGAAAAATAAATAATTAAATTTCTTGTACCACGTATAATAAAGATTTCTCCCCTGACAATGTGATTTTGTACTTAGTCATTATAAAGAAATGTGTTTTTCAGGTCTAAAATATTTTTATTGTTCTACCTAGAGGTTTGTTCATGGTGTCATTTTTTTTTGGGTTCACAAATTTTGACATAAAAAATGATACCTTACAATAACTAAAATCATATAGTATTTTTATTGATTGGTGACAAAATACCAAAGTCCACATGGTGACAGTATTTTGAGAATGGGATTGTTATCATTCATCCTAGAAAAAATCCAAATACAGCATTTTCTTTGTCTCATTTAAACAAAGAAAATGTATCAAACACATTAACATAGCCCAATCCATTAAAATTCCATGGCTTAAAAGCTATTCATTTACTAGGCAGGTACATAAAAATTGCATGTAACTGAAATTTTATTTATTAGAGATTTAAAATATGCTTATAGCCATTTCTTTGTCTTGTTGAGACAAGGGAAATTAGATAATAAGATTTTTTGTAACATGTATAATAAAGATTTCTCCCTGAAAATGTAATTTTGGACTGGGTCATTTAAAAGCGATAAAAAAAAGAGCCGAAAGCAATTTCTTTCACTACTAGCCAAAAAGGAAACACAAACGGACAGAGACAACCTGATTCCAGTATACCCCAACAACTTCGTTGTGGGAGGGGGGGGGGGGAGTAGAATTAAACTATTTTAAGTTAAAAATTAAAATTACATTTGGTCTCGATTAAATCAGAATTGTTATATCAACAACTTAAAAATAAATTCAATGAACAAACACGCAGAAATGATAATTGTAAAATAATGGGGGTTAATGACATCCTAAGGATGGCGCATACAATGTAGACGATTTTAAAAGTTTATTTAATTTTAATGCATTTTCACTTTATATCCATGAGATCCTGTGGAGTTTTCTATTTTTGAAGTCAATGACTTGTTTTATATACTTATACTAAGGTTTAAATCATATTATGTTTACAACTGGAAATATGCAAATCTACATATAATGGTACAAAATTACTTATATCAAACTCGTACTTACGTCTTATATACATAACTTCTATCTACAATGTTTACTTTAAAAATAATGTGTAATAATAAGGATCGTATTATAAAACAGTTGATAGCAAAGGATTCTGGAAGAAAGCTCTAGGAACTGCTTTCCCATTTGGATGGAACGCTAATATATCTATGTCGGAAATTTGACTACACCAGGAAATAACGTGAATGTGATGGGGTTTTTCCTAATGCACATAGGCGTGAACGTAGCCATGGACATCGTTCATATAGAAGACCTAGTATACACGATGTCACACTTGACTCGCGTTTACTTTAAGTCAGCAGACTATTAGATCCACATCACATTCGCACAAAACTTTAATCTGTTCCAATGAGAGTTTTCAATATGTTATTTGAAGACACCAAAACTAGTCCATATCTGGATTTTTCTACACCAGAATATAGACTGAATTCTATGATTATGGATGTTACCCATCACAGGTTCTTTAAAGGACGACGGGTTTTGGATTGTATTACTCCCAAATCTAGCCGCCAGTTCCTCAAACTCAAATTTACTAACAAAGGAATTGATACCTTCAACATAAGAAACATTCTTCGTTGGGGATCCAGGTTGTTAGAATAGATCCTCAGTACCCTTTGCTTGTCGTAAGAGGCGACTAAATGGGGCGGTCCTTCTGATGAGAACTCAAAAATCGAGGCCTTGTGTCACAGCAGGTGTGGCACGATAAACTGGGATATATCGAATCAACATATGAATGAAAATGATCATTATTAATAGACAAAGCGTCGTCGATATATCTAAATTTCGAGTGACGCATAAGTAATCTGAATTTGATATTAAAAAGATGCTCATATATTTTCGTAGTATTTGGTAATCAGGTCTTCCAACACGAATTATGCGTTTTTGTTAGTTGACCTGTATTTATATTCCTATGAAGCAGATTTCATTCGAAAGCTTCTACATAAGAATAAAAAAAATTCTTGCTGTGGCCTTCAATTCGACATTTAGATATATCAACGAAATTTTATCTAGTAACAATGATAATTTTCATTCATATGTCGATTCGATATATCCCAGTGAACTTGAAAGAAAAGTCTGCTTCGTAGATATTTTACTGAAAATAGATTCTAGCGGCAAACTAACAACTCAAATTTATGACAAACGGGATGATTTCAATTTCTCCATCGTCATCTTCCCTTATCTATGTGGTAGTATTTCGTCATCACCTGCCGATAGTGTTTAGATCTCCAAACTGATCCGATACGGAAGAGCTTGTCCTACATATGATCAATTTTTAAATCCTAGGCACCTCTGGTATAAACAGAGGTCCTTGTTTGCCAATATCTGGTTTATATTTTCTATAGGAATTATGAGATTGAATACAGTTTGTTATCTTGGCCTTTTCATTTTAAATAAATAATCCCCATGCAGCATTGAGTCAATTTTATTCCATAAAGAATCCTAATATTCGACAAATTTAAAGATTAAGATTTCAACATTCTCATGTAACCAAAAATTTGCAACACGTTGAGACCTATATCTGAAAGGGTGAAAATAGATTGAAATCCAACCAAATGTCAGAACTATAATTTTCCTGATAGAGTAATTTTTTGGGGTTTTGTTTTCTTTCTACTTTTTCGTGAAGAACAATAGCGACCGACCAATGTGTATTATACACTGTACCGGCGCGGAGTTGTCCGGGTGCACTGACTGACTGAATAAGCATATTCTGAATCCGTCAACATCAAAGAAAAAACAAAGCTATACGGAATAAACAAATGAACATCAAAGGAAAACCGAGACTAACGAAAACAAAATCTGACTAACTAAACAGATAACCATAGAAAAGGTTCAGTATATGGCAATTAAAATATAAATTTTGCTTCTTTTGAATTTCTTTATGAACAAATACCCAGCCATTTACAAAAATTGGTTGAAATTATTGCTATTTTTGTAAAAACAAAATTACTTACACTTGATATAATTGTTTCATCATATTTTTCAAAATTGTTACATGTATTTAATCAATGTGATGAAATTCGTTGTACGTAATTATTTACTTGCTTACATGTGCATCTGGTGCATGAAAATTTGTACGTATATGTTTTATATTACAACCACTGGGTCGATGTCTCTGCTGGTGGACTGTTAGTCCCCGAGGGTATGCTCCAGCCCAGTTGATAAGTACTTCGGAACTAGCATGAATTACGTATCAAAATTTGCTGTGATAAAATTAAGAAATTAATTTCTAAATTAAGGATTGTCTCCCTCATGCATAGCTCTGATCCTTTGCCGGATTTGGCTCCACTATTTGGTATTTTTGGTTCTTTCAGCTCTTCCAAGTTTGTTCTTATTTCGGATTTCCAACATTTTTGACCTTAGCATCACTGAAGAGACATTATTCGTCGAAAGCGCATCTGGTGCATGACGATTTGTACCGTATATGTTTTATATTACAATGTATTTCATTTTGCGCTGTAGAAAAAGTACGATCTATGTTTTGTTTTACCAGCCTAACTGCTAAGTACTTCTGTACTAGCATAAAATACGAATAAAAATTTGCTGTGATAAAATTAAGAAATTCATTTTGTAAAATTACGGATTACCTCCCTCATGCATAGCTCTGATCCTTAGCCAGATTTGGCTCCACAATTTGTTTTTTTTTTGTTCTTTCAGCTCTTCTAGGTTTGTTCTTATTTCAGATTTCCAACATTTTTTTATTTGAACATCACTGAAGAGACATTATTTGTCAAAATGCACATCTGGCGCATCAAAATTGGTACCGTTTATGTTTCACATTTAAATGATACCCTAATTAATGGTATTTTCTGCAATAGAACAATACAGGGGACCTAAATGTTATTAACATGATATCGGCATTAGCGATCTATGGAGGTAATAAAACGAAAGGAAGTGGGAAGGAGTAGGAAGGCGGATGTGTTTTCCATCTATATCCCCCGTTATCTATTACAGAGTATATTGAACATTACATGTCATGTCCTGATTTTGTGATATAAAGGAAATTCTCATCAAGTTAAAGAAAACATTTTGCATATTTATTATGATACAGTTATACTTGAAATAAATAGATAATTTTATGAACACCACTTTTACTTTGATATCATAACTTCTATAAGATGTGAAATTCGAGTCTGTTGTCTGAAAGGCGCCGAACCAGAGGGGTTTGATGTTCCCGCGCATTATACTGACTGGATTGTCAATGGAATATGCCTGCCATTCAGTCGACTGAAATATAGAAATGTCACTGAATGGTATCTTTCAGTTTTACTGAAAGGTCTCATTCTTTTTTCTTCCTGTATACATTCTTATCTTCTTTAGATTCTTATCCTCTATATATTGTTATCTTCTATAAATTCGTATCTTCTGAATATGTTCTTATTTTGAATTTGCTGACTATTAAATCCAATAAACAGAATGCACCGGACGTTCCATCAACTCAATGATAGGTCTGAGTAATCCGAAATTCCAGCATAAATCAATTTAATATTCCATTTGTAATAGAGGAAATTACTAATTGCAGTAATGGAAATCAGTTATGTTTTTCGCCGCCGAAGAAACTGAATTCACATAGAGGAATGAACCTAATTATAGGAATATAGGTTCATCGAAGTATGCAATTGCAATGTTATATTCCGTATATATATTTCTGCAGAATGTTTTTCAGTCTCACAATCTGCAATCTACAATCTATTCTAAAACACAATTCCAAGAAATTCTTCTCTAGGGAATATAATCCAGGTTGTTGCATTACCGTTCTAGAACATCAATTCATTTGTTAGTAAAAGTACGTGAATGCATATGTACTACACAAAACTGAAGAAATGTAATGACGTAATGATAACGGGAAAACGTTATAACAATCAATCAAACACATTATGAAATATTAGTGTTTCTCTTTCCTTAGAAATAGCTACTGCTTTTTGAAATATATGCATTTTTATTTGTTGAAGATGCCAGGATCTTATTTTAAACAACGTACGTTTGGACAAAAAAATTGCAAAGAACACAGCCCTGAAGGAGAATGTATTCATGATGGTGATCTGTATTGAACTGAAAATACCACTTTTTCTGGTTGGGAAGCCAGGAAGTTCAAAATCTTTGTCAAAAATGGTTGTCGATGAAGCTATGCAAGGAGACATGTCCCACGGAAAATTATTTCAGTATTTCAAAAAAGTAAGTGCTTTACTACACTATGAATAGAAATAGCTCATTCGAATAAAATATGTATTTATTTTGTTTATATTGCCAAATATGCATTGTACGGATATGCTTGAGAAAAGTGAAGATAACGAAAAGTGATAAATCTCAAAATTCAAATAGAAATACAAAATTGAGAGTAGGCAAATCCATTGAAACTCTATAGTTGGGAGAAGGTGCTTAGGAAGAGTTAGCATCACTGTTGGACCGTTATGAGTCTTATATCTTAACAAGGTAAACGGAGTAATTCCTTATCAAAATTAATATCCAAATAATGGCCTAACAATATGAAATACGTCAAACCGTCTTGGACACAAAAAAGGTCAAGGTAACGACCATAGAATTTGCGAAATGTTCACTTCAAATGAGAGTGTTGGAATCTCCAAAACTTGATCTTGCAACATCAACGTTATATTCTCAACAGTCCTCTTTGGTTTAGAAATTGATCATACGCAGATGTTCTAATATATGAATCACTTTAGCGATGATGATAGAAAATCGATACATACGAGGACTGACTGATACATGTATGTGGTGACCCTCATATGTAAGTGTTTGGATTTTGGGGGACATATTGCAATATTTTCCAACATAATCCTCTTCTGTACCTATACACTTGGGCCTCAATTCCATTTTTAAAGAAGTCCTTTTCTTGTCCGTTCAGAAAGTCCACCACTGTATGACGTCATCGTCTGAGTGAAAGTGGGTACCAGAAATGACTATTTTCAGATTTGGAAATAGATGAAAGTCAGATGGAGCGAAATCAGGCGAATAAAGCGGATGCTCAATCAATTTAAATCCACAGTGGTTAATGTCAGTCATTGCAATGACAGATGTGTAAACAAGGGCATCGTCCTGGTGGAACAACACACCTTACTGAATTTTCCGCGGCACTTAAATTTAAATTTTTCTCGTAACTGCCTCAGAAGTTATGTATAGAAGGTGCCTTTTATTGTTTATCCCTTTTGACGATAATCTACCATCACAATACTACCAGCATTCCAGAAAACCGAGGTCATAATCTTTCCAGCTGAAGAAATGGTCTTTGCCTTCTTTTGCGTGGGTGAACCATGTTGCTTTCATTGTTTAGACTGCTGTTTGGCCTCTGGTGTGAAATGATGGACCCACTTTTCATCCATAGTAACAAATCTCTGAAGAAAGTTACAGGATGTACCACCAAAAAGTTTAGATTAGTACGTGACAAAATACACCTGGTGTACTTCTTATTAACTGTTAAAGTCTTGGTAACCAACGCGCTGAAAGCTTACTCATCGCAAGATTCTCTGTCATAATGGATTGTACTCTTAACTGTGAAATGCCAATTGTACTGGCTATATATCTTTCTGTAACTCACCTGTCAATCATACCAATATCATGGACTTTATTGATCATTTCTGTGGTTGCAACAGTGACAGGGCTTCCAGGATAGGGGTCAAAGCTTTTCCTGTCGCGCTTAAATTCCGCCACCCACCTTTTTACTGTAGCATATGAAGGGACATCTTTTCCTAGTGTTGCTACCATATCAGTATGGATATCCTTAGATGCTAAGCCTTTCTTAGGCAAATATTCGACCACTGCTCTTTCACCGATTCTGTCCATTTTGGAAACGTCGCTTGCCTTGTTTGTTGTAGAGTGCTACCCCGTTGATATAAACCGACCAAATAACACGCGTTTTAGGATACACGGCCTTTATTAGTCAGGGAATAGTAGGGCTGAAAAATGACATCGATGCTAACCCCCAGGCTCACAGCATATCAATCAGCCCTCGTAAATATGGGAAGATTATGATGGAAAAGCTGAAGTCATCCTGTTTGTGTTGACATGTTCGTCAACGTATATGTTAAGTAAATATGTAACTATGAAATAAATGTCAGGAACTTTGTGGTGGTTTTCACTTTAAGTTCATCGGGATATATCAAATGGACATATGAATGAATGTGAAAGGTGTTGATAGATAACATTTCTTCAGTTTTTCTGCCTCATCAGAATACATAAAAAATACTTTTGATAAGTAGCTAATAAATGAGCGGAAGTGGTGTCCAAGGCAATTTTAACTGTCTATTGGAAGATCTAGTCTCCAAATTCTACTTAGATATTGTCAACTCCAGCATTATTTTACGAGGGCGAGTCAATATGTAACCAACATAACTTATTTCCAGTAGAGATCCACCTCTTCTCTTTGATGTAATTCTCCTTTAGTGGAAAATATAAACGGTACCAATTTTAATGCACCAGATGTGCATTTCGACAAATATCTCTACAGTGATGCTCAAGTCAAAGATGTTGGAAATCCGAATAAAAACAAACTTGGAAGAGCTGAAAGATGCCAAAAATACCAAATAGTGGGTCCAAATTCGAGAGTTTAATTGTCATTAGCCCAGAACTGAAGAAGTCGGGTCCTTTCCATTAACCTATTCTTCAACTGCCGTCACGACTTTTTCGTCAGACTGGAAATGGCGGATATCCACAGATATCCTTTTTTCAAGTTTGGGAATAGGAAGAAGTTGCCAGGAGCTCGGTCAGATGAACAGACAGGATGTGGTATTAATTCATAGCCGTTTTGCTCTACAGCATCCGTTGCGACTTTACAAGTATGGACTCTCGCGTTGTCCTGTTGCAGCAAAATACCCTTAGAGAGTTTACCTCGGCGTTTTTCAAATATGGCTGTTCTCAGCTGGTGTAGCAAGTTTTCATAGTATACAAGAGTAATTGCGCTTTTCTTGGGTAAAATGCCCAATATAAATATCGCATTTAGCGTCCCAAACTACTGTGACCATCAGTTGCGTCTTGAACTTCTTTGGCCTCGAGGACCCCGGTCTTTCCCACTGACGACTCCAAGCTTTATGCTCACGCTCATAATAATGAACCCAAATCTTATCTACAGTCACCATACGAAAACGAAAATCATCTTTTGACATAATACGCTTCAACAAGGCGTTGCACACTTATGCTCTGGTTGCAATTTGCTCATCGCTAAGGGATTTGGGGACCCAACGGGCTGTTAGCTTCTGCATACCTAAACGATTATGTAAGATTGTTCAAACGCAAAGGTTTGCAATGCCTAAATCCTGCCCTATTTCTTCCACCTGAATTTGCCTATCATAGTATACCAGATCCCAATCTTTGTTGCACATTTCTTCATCGGTGGCACCCAGTAGGCGTCCAGACCTGGCTTCATCTTCAAAAGACGTTCTACTGCGTTTCAATTCCCCTACCCAGAATTTAACCTGAGTATAAGATGGTGCAGAAGACCTATAAATATCGGTTAACTCGCTGTGTATTTCCTTGCTTGTTTCACCTTTTAAATACAAGTACTGAATTACAGCATGATACTAAAATTTAGGTGCAATGTATGCCTTTACATCACTAGCCATATTAGATATTCAATATCTTATTAAAGAATGACTCGATACGCGTGCAGTTTTGTACCCAGGTATAAAACATGCATTTAAACAAGACATGAAAATAATGACCGTCTCGGACAATCGATAGATGGGATAGGCTGGATACTGATAGACTCGCTCTCGTATTATCAACTTCAGAGCACTTGTGTATAGAATCAATTGTTGTTTAACAAAATAATTCTTCTGATGACTGATAACATATATTTCCGAGTTACGTTTTAATTGTTTAGGATGCCAAAGCAAAGTCTTTAATTATCGCCAAGAATTATTCCATAAATTGGTGAATAGTAGTGTCTAAATAACTAATAAGTGTTGCTACGTTTAGTCTATTAAATGTATCCTCTTTACGTCAGTGCATTGTGAAAACAAAGAAAAAATGAAGATTTTGGAATTCATTACTTCTGGACTAGTTACAGATGCTTCAGGGAGCACAATCATATAGGGCTTATGGAATTGATCACTGTTCAGTATCTTTACCTTTTCATATTGTAAATATAGAACATGATATTTTAATTTGTATTTTACACTGAAACAGTGATTAAAAAAGACCGAATATAAAAGAACAATTTGTTTATTTTTTCTGAGGATAATTGACACTTTGTTCAACCTGTTCATTGCACAGTTGTTGCAGTTTGCCCGGGTGACCGTTTCTCATACAATCCTTGAAATGTTTCTATGTTGGTATGCAATGTTCTCTCAGTACTTCTTTTATGTACTCTGGTTTTACTATTCCTGACCTTGTTCTAAGTGAACAAAATAAGGAGTATTCTTTACGTACTGATTTTTATTACGGATTACTCCGTTTACCTGATAAAGTACTCAAGGAGGGTGTGAAAGGTCAACAGGGGATGCGTAATCCTCTTAGGTATCTAATCACTGCTGGTATTTACAGGGATCTGTTTGCCCTACTCTCAATTTTGCATTTTTTATAGCATCTGTGAGACTGATCACTGGTTTTTTTTATCTTCGCGTTTTGTTTCATTCATTTTGAATCATCAGGAAAATCCCAAACACAGAAGTAGAAATTCATCAGCTGTGATGGAGTATAATTTGCTGCTTTCGAAGCTGATTAAATGTGTAATCAAATATGCTGAGTGATATCGGATGTTTTTGTTTCAATGATGCCAATTTGGCGATTCCGAAATTTAAATACCTAGGTTTTCGTCATGGTTTACCAACTGCCATAGAATTATCTTCATCACCGGTTGCGGTAACTCAGTGATAGATCGTTCGCTTCGTAACCGGGAGGTCTTGAGTTTGAGCCTTGCTCGTGCCATGTCAAACCTAAGACGTTAACATAGGTTGTGATTGCTCCTTCGTCAAACGTTCGGCATATAGAAGTGAGAATCAAGGTTCTTTGAGATATGACCTTAAAAACGGAGGTCGCGTGTCGCAGTAGGCTTTGGTACGTTAAAAAAACCTTCAATGCTAAGCGCTAAACATAGGTCTAAATTTATAGTACTTTTTACCTACAGATGGTGACGTCTCAATATGAGTGAAAAATTCTCGATGGAACGTAAAACAAACAAATTCGTCATCAGATGATGTGTTTATGTAATATATCTTTATGCAATATTAAGTTAATGCAGACGTATTTAATTCCATGGAGTCATAATTTCGCAGATAATCATTTTGGTTTATTCCGCGTGTATGGAAGTCATTTGGGTTGCGTACGACTTACATGAAAATAACCTTACTTCACTTATCCCTTGACTTTTGTAGATGTCGTTGTGGCACCTATAAAAATGTATTCAGTATTTTTCTCCATCTGTTTCTATCTTCCATCACTCTCTGAGATTCTACCAGCCTCAGTCTTCCTGTATGTTCCTCTATGCTATCTTCCACCACCCTCTGGGAGTTTGCCAGCCTTCCCACCTCTTTCTCTATCTTCCATGTCTCCGACCTCCTCTAACTGTATCTTGCAGGATTATTTTTGCAAGAACTCATGAACGGGGAATATGTCCATACAAATTTTATTTTCGCCACTTTATAACAGTGAGGAGGTCATCATCGTGTCCTATAGCTTCCTCGATCTTTCTGCGGACCCCTTCGTTTGTTACATGGTCTGTGTAGTATAAATACTACACAAACAAAAGTACTATGACATTTTCAAATGTAATTCGCATAACATCGTTACTTTACAATTGTAATATTCATTATGATGTCATAGTGCTTTTGTGTGTGTAGCCTTGTGTTATTTTGCTATGTTAAATAAACACGACTGATGAAGACGGCAATACGGTCAAAATAACTCCGATAATAGACTTTCCAGAAATACCAGAAATAGATTTATTCTTCAAGGTTATATCCCCGAGCGCCATGCATATGTCAGAACTTAAACATTTCTCCTAAACTGATAATAATGATGATGATGATGGTAAAAACTTATATCGCACCTTATCTTTAACTCTAAAGCATTGTACACATATGTACAGCAAATAGCATGAAAAACAGAATTAAGAGAAAACAAATTATTTAAATCTCTGGTATGACCAGGCGTCCGTGTTTGCCCATATCTCTGATTTGTATTTTTTATAGGAATTACGAGATTGAATACTGTTAGTTATCTTTGTCTTTTCCTTTATCTATAAAAAGAGTCAGTCCTAATTCAATTAGTCAATAAATCAATAAACTTGTTTACATCTCACAAAATGCTTTTTAAAAAAGTAAGGGGGGGGGGGGGAATGAGTTCTCTTTAAAAGCTTTGTGGTTGTCAATTTTTCTCAACTTCACTGGAAGTTCATTCCGAAGAGATGGTGCCAGTCTGTCAAAACTACGGTCACAATACATTTTCTGTCGGACTCGGGGCATAATCAATTGGTTTGGCGGTGGGAGCGAAGTGATCTCATGGTCGGTATTCGCAAACTAGTTGTGATAGATAGTCCTGTGCTAAACTATGAAGTGCTTTGAAAACTTAATCCAATAGTTTATATAGCACTACATATTTAACAGGAAGCCAGTGTAGTTCGATAAGGATTGACTGAATATGTTCACATTAGCATGACCTGGCAATACGTCGATCAGGGGTCTTTTGCACCCTTGCAATCTATTGATGAACGTGTTATTAATGTTATATAAGATCGCATTTCCACACTCCAGTCGTTATTATTTCACACTTCACTTTTCGCTTCTACTCCAGTGCCATAACTTTGAGCCATTCATGGCGCTTCCTTTCCACTACCAGTATTGATTTGTGTAGATTATATATCGAATGGTGAAGTAAACAATGTGTTAATCGTAATCATAAATCCAAAAAACATATACAAGTTCGAGTGTAGGGCAACACGAACCTCCGACAAAGCGAAAGTAGGATCAGGTGCCATGGAGGAGTAAGAATCCTCTGCTGACCGGTCACACCCGCCGTGAGCCCTTAGTCGAAATTAGGTATACGGGATTATCCGTAGTCAAAGTTAGTATGAAAAAATGACAGTCTGACAAAGGGTATGAAACCAATCATTCAACATATGTCTCAGAGACACTTTGTAATCGCAAACAAGGTCATTACAGCGACCGTCAAATTTGCGAAATAATGACTTCAAACGGGATTCGTTATAACCCTGCAACATCAACTTTTTTGTCAGTAGTTGACCTCGCTTTAAAACATTCTCATACGCATGGCATGCTCTCGTGTATAGAATCAACTGGGAGATATACACACCATAAGCAGGTGAAAGTGGTATATTATTATTATTATTATATATATATATATATATATATATATATATATATATATATATATATATATATATGGAAAGTTGATGATGGAGTAGACTAGTAGAAAAGTAGAATAAAACACTGTACATGGTAGAAAAAAGGTGTGTTTTTTTCAAAATCATGTTTGTTACAATAAACATGATTTATTGTAATATATAGTATATTGTGGAAGCAGTTTCGTCAATTTATTTTTATTTTCAATTCATTAGGTGTTATATCAATTTCAAATATTAAATATCAAAGTTAAAGATTAAAATATGAAATCATTGTAAAGTAGAATATCATCGCAAACATTATAGCATTAAAAGGGAAAAAAGTTATGTATATTTCCAGTACATCAAGAAGACACGTCTAGTTATGTGGATATTGTAAAGAAATTGAGATAACTAAAAGTATCAATTTGGATTACAGTGAATAAAATCTCTTTGTACATTTGATATGTCATTACTGTCAATACTGATTAGAATTGCTGAATTTCAGATTCAGATGATCTCCTTCCAGTGCAGCCCGTTGTCAACTGCAGGGGGGATACAAAACACTTTTGATCAGGCAGCAAATTTTCAGATGGGGAAGGATCTAAGAACATTCTGTTCTGTTGTTGCTTTAGACGAAATCGGTTTGGCGGAAGAGTCCCCTGCCATGCCACTGAAGGTAAATTTCCAGGAATTGCTGTCAACATTTTCACTTCTAGCAACCGAAATTGGAATGACTTGATTATTTTGTCAAATATGCCAGTATAATGGGACATGAATTATCTATAACTATAACTAAGATGAAACCGAATGTAGTATAGGAGAGGATAAAATATGTGATTGGAGCGGGACTCTAACCCGGGGCCCCTGCATTACTAGTCGGGTGCGCTGACGACTGAGATACCCAGACCGATATCCATGGTCCGTATAGCCCTAGTTACTACATTCCTCTAAATTTGACCTCGAAGACATAAAACCCAGATTCTTATTCCCCACCCAGGACTTGCACCTGCACGTCCAGGGTTGTAAATCACATCAAATGTAAGAGGAAGTGAGAAAATGCAGTGAGTGTATGTGTGTGTGTGTACAGTGTCAAACCAGGACACTTGTTTCCTTACACACCTTCTAACCGGGACATCCTTCCAACCGGGGACGTCCCGGTTAGCAACGTCTCTCACAAAATTCGGGATCAGCATCCTAAAATTACCAGCCTAGGTCGAAAAAAATGCACATTGAACCCGATGACGAAAAGTCCCCAGTTTGATAAGATAAATCGCCTATGTGAGTTTGAACTCTTCCCCATCCTCGGTAAACCGTATATGGGCTTTACACACGTATCCACGTTTGTATAGTGAACAATCATATCACGTGATTTTAACGATATATCATTGAATTTATTTTTAAGTTGTTGACATAGCAATTCTAATTTAATCGAGACCAAATGTAATTTTTAACTTAAATAGTGCAATTATGCCAACCACCGCAACGAAGTTGTAGGGGTATACTTAAATCAGGTTGTCTCCGTCCGTCCGTTTGTCTGTGTTTCCGTTTTGGCTAGTAGTGAAAAAATCGCTTTGGCTCTTTTATTTTATTTATTTATGTTTTAGCTCTTTTTACTTATTGTAAGACATGATTGTCTTTACATCTCAATTTGCCTCTCAATGAAGCAAATAAAATGACACCGTGAACAAACCTTTAGGTAAAACAATAAAAGTTTTAGACCTGAGAAACAAATTGCATGGCTAGCTTTAAAATTACTTAGTCCAAAATTACATTTCAGGGGATAAATCTTTATTATACATACTACCAGAAATCTTATTGATTTTTCCTTCTTTTAAGAAGACAAAGAATTTGTTATAAGCATCTTTTATATATATAAAAAATAAAGAAATTCAGATTTGATTTAGTGACTTGTAAATTTCAGAGTATATTTAGTTACGTGTAATTTTTATTTACCTGCCTAAGAAATGAATAGCTTTTAAGCCATGGAATTAGATTGAGCTATGTTAATGGGCTTGATACCATTTTCTTTGTCTTAATGCATTTTGATGTTTTCTAGGATGCAAAATGAAAATTCAGTTCCCAAAAAACTGTAACTATGTGAACTTCGACATTTTTTTTCACCAAGTAATAATAATAAGAAATGCTTTTTGGCTCTTTTTACTTCTTGTAAGGCATTATTGTTTTTATACCAAAATTTGTACGTAAGATGACACCATGATCACACCTCTAGGTAGAACAATAAAGTTTTTACACCTGAGAAACGAATTTCTTGGAAAGACCATGATAACTAACAGTATTCAATCTCGTAATTCCTATAGAAAATACAAATCAGCCAGATGGGCAAACAGGGACCCCTGGTCATACCAGAGGTGGAATCAGGTGCTTAGGAGGAATAAGCATCCCCTCTCGACCGGTCACACCCGCCCTGAGCCCTATATTCCGATCAGGTAAACCGGGCAATCCATAGTTAGAGTCAGTGTCAAGAACAGCCTAACAATTGGTATTAAACACATCAGACAGCATTTGACATTGTAAGTTGTACTGTCAAATTAGATCGTTATAACGACCATACGATTTGCGAAATGCTGACTTTAGACGAGACTGTACAAACCTCTCTAACATCAAGTAGTTTGTCAGTAGCCTGTTTCAATTTAAATACTGATCATATGCAAAACAAGCTCTTGCGTGTCGAATCAGTTGGGAGATATAAACACCACATGCAGGTGATGATGGAATATTGCCACATAAATAAGGGAAGTTGACGATGAAGAAATTGAAATCATCCCGTTTGTCATAAAGTACAGTTG
Organism: Ostrea denselamellosa; assembly: GCA_024699665.1. NCBI lineage: Eukaryota > Metazoa > Mollusca > Bivalvia > Ostreida > Ostreidae > Ostrea > Ostrea denselamellosa. Next base: position 283,950 of record JAMZEH010000022.1, read on the forward strand.
TTAGTTTGCCGCTGGCATCTATTTTTAGTAAAATATCTAGGTACGAGGCAGAAGTGGAAGACTCAATGGTGTCTGTTATTTCAAGTTCACTGGGATATATCGAATCGGCATATGAATGAAAATTATCATTGTTAATAGACAAAACGTCATCGATACATCTAAATGTCGAATTGAAGGCCACAGCAAGAGAATTTTTTGTATCATGTAGAAGCTTTTGAATGAATTCTGCTTCATAAGAATATAACAAAAAAAAAAAAAAATTGGTCAGCTAATAAAGGAGCACAATTCGTGCCCATGGGAATTCCAACAGACTGCTGGCAGACCAGATCACCAGAAACTACAAATATATTGTCAATGGGGAACTCTAGCATCTTTTTAATATCAGCTTCAGAGTACTTGTGCGTGAAGTCAGAATGGTGTTTAACAAAATAATTTTTGGGATGACCAATCAGTGAAACCGATCACGGTGGCTCAGTGGTAGAGCTCTCGCCTCGTGAACGGAAGGTCGTGAATTCGAACCCCGTTCGGGCCGGCCGCGTCAAACCTAAGACGTTAAAATAGGTAGTGATTGCTCCTTCGCCAAGAGCTCGGCATTAGGAAGTGAGAGTCACGGGTCTTTCGGATGGGACCTTATAAACGGAGGTCCCGTGTCGCAGCAGGTGTGGCACGTAAAAGAACCCTCACTGCTAAAAGCCATTAGTGCTAAGCATAGGTCTAAATTTGCAGCCCCGTCACCGGTAATAGTGACAGTCGCCGGATAGCTGAAAAATTGCTCAGGCGACTATAAATAAAACAAACAAATAAACAAACGAAAAACCAATCAGTGAATATGAATATTTCCTTTTATCATTGTTGATCATGAACCAACTCTCTATGATATCAAAAAGTCTATCGTACGTTTTAATGCTGTGAATTTGAGAAAAGTTTGTGATTTCAAATTCACTGAAAGTTCTTTAGAATTTTTAAGAATCCACATCTCATTTACACCACTTCCGGCATATGTAGTGGCACAGTACTTTTGTAGTTTCTCCTTCAAAGTAGTTAATATTTTCGTAAGGAGCTGAGATACGGGTTTGGTAGAACATTTATTGGATCCAACAATGTATCTTTATTTATAAGGGTTTTTGTGGAGTTTGGGGAACCAGTATAGGTACGATAACTCATATTCATCCGCTTCATTGACTTCGATATTAAATGTATAGATGACGAAGGACAAGATACGTAGGTGGATTGAGTATAATATGGTCTATATCTAGTCACTGTAAAGTCTGTTCGTTGATTGATTGATTGATTCGGGTTTTACGCCGTGTTGGTAATATTTCAGCCATTTTATGGCGATAAGTATGTTTGTAGTTAAAAAGTTTGGAGACAATAGTGGAAGTATATCTGTAGGAAATACAAGGTGTAGAATGGAATTTAACCGCTTGATGTTAAAAATAGAAGACAAATTTTAACAGCATATCAAATAATTTTCAATTTCCTCGTGAACTGGACGTCTACAAGGATCAGCATTTTCATTTTTAAAGCAATTCTATTCTATTCCCGTTTAGACAAGATGATTCACTAAAATGTGTGACTGCTAATGAATTAATATGTCACCATTTACAGTGTAAAATGTGTGTGCTAGAACAATCAATATATTCTACTGTTGCGGTATGCTATAGCATAGAATACATTTACAACGACCAACATTTTCATTTTTAAAGTAATTATATTGCTTCCCCAGTTGGACAAAATTATTTACTAAAATGTGTGAATATTAATGAGTGTAAATCATGTTCCTGTTTGCATTGTAAAAGGTGTGTGACTTAAAATTAAGAAAATCAATATATTCTACTAAATTTGGTGATAAGAAATCGTTCGAAAAGGCTTTTTTGAACTCTGCTGTAGCATAGAATAAAAGATAAAGAAGTTCTCGGTTAGATCATATCCAACGCCCATCCCCGTTTGACACGGTGCATATGTACGTGTGTGTGTGGGGGGGGGGGGGGGGGGGGGGGGGCTACTCAATTATCCCAATTATACGGCTAACATAATTTGTCAAACTTTCGAGTAAACCCAATCATTCTTCAGGAACCTTACTGGATGCACATAATTATAACAAATGAAAAATACAGCACTATTTCTCAAGTGAAATAACTAATTCTAGTATCTACAAGAACTAGACAAAATATGAACTTCACGATATACATCCGATCAGTCGATTATTCTATTTGGTATGTCTATATGAAAAGGTTCCAGACGGGCATACGAGAATCCCGGAACAGCAAGCTTAGGATCAGATGCAATGAAGTAGTTAGCATATCCTTCCGGTTGAGCCCAAAGGCTAATTGATTACGTAAATGGAGTAATCTGTATCTAAAGAGCGGTCTAACGCTCGATATAATGACAGTTTGTACAGTGTATATAGATAATTATAGCGACAATATCATTTGTATAATGCTGAATCTGTTGGAACCCCATGAGCCAATATGTCGATAGCAGTTGAGAAATTAAACGCCACATGTAATACTCCATTATAACTTGCATATGTTTTTATGTTGTTTATGTTTCTCGGCTGAATAATTTCTAAGTATAATGAATAATCATATTCGATCAAGATACATCAAGGCTATTAACAAATAAGTTGATGTTACAGGGATTTTAACAGTTTATTTTAATGTCAGCATTTTACAAATGGCCGCTATAATGATACTAATTTGATTGATTGATTATATATGGATTATATATTGTTTAACGTCCCACTCGAGAATCTTTCACTTATATGGAGACGTCACCATTACCGGTGAAGGGTTGCAAAATTTAGGCCTATGCTCGGCGCTTATGGCCTTTGAGCACCTGCTGTGACACGGGGCCTCGGTTTTAGCGGTTTCATCCGAAGGACCGCCCCATTTAGTCGCCCCGTACGACAAGCTAGGGGTGCTGAGGATCTATTCTAACAACCCGGATTCCCATGGCTGTGTGGCGTGTTTCATAGCAAGTGTTAACCGATAGGTACAGTTCCATTAAAGTCAGCATTTCGCAAATTCTGTGGTCGTTATATCAATGTAGGTACAACATTCCATGAGGTTTAATGCTGTCCGACGTGTTTCATACCAATTGTTTTTCCGTTCATTGTGTCAAGAGCTGGAGCAGCTTTTGAATAAATTCTGGCTCATACGAACATAAAACATGTCAGCTAATAAAGGAACACAATTTGTGCCCATATGAATTCTAACACACTGTTGCAATACCTGATTACCAAAGATTACAAAGATATAGTCAATGAGGAACTCTAGCGTCTATTTATTTTCAACTTCAGAGTGCTTGTGCGTGGAATCAGTGTGGTGTTTAACAAAGTAACCTTTAGATGACTGATCACTAAATATGAATATTTCCTTTTTCCATTGTTGATGAAGCACTTTTCTATGATGTCAAGAAGTCTAGTCTTTACTTTTCGTGAGGAGTTACAATTCAAAGTGTTGAAAATTCGTACGTTTTGATTTTGTTGATTTTAGAAGTTTTAGATTTCAAATTTACTAAAAGTTATTCAGAGTTTTTGAGAATCCACATTTAACGTGCACCACTTCTGGCATTTGTTGTGTTACAGTACGTTTGAAGTTTCTCCTTCACTGCTGTTAATATTTTCTTGAGGAGCAATGATAGGAGCTTGGTAAAACATATACTGGATCCAGCAATGTATCTTTGTTCAAGGCGTTTTGTTAAGTCAAGGCAGACTACTTTTGAATAAGTTGATATTTCAGGGGTTTCATAAGTAAAGTATAAAATGAGCAGTTCGCAAATTCTATGACCATTACAATCATCTTATTTACAAATACAACCTTTCATACTTTCGAATACTGTCATATACCAATCGATAAGTCGTTCTTTTCATATTGGGTTTGAGTGCAGATTACTCGGTTTATTTGATCGAGATATAGGGCTGATTGCAAGTTTTATCGGCCAACGCGGATAGTTACTATTGCTGGGGACCTAATACTTCCGCTGAATTTTAATAGAGGGTGGTTGCCATATACTTTCAATTGTCTTTATGGGGTTGAAGGAAATAATCACTGTCCGGTATCGTCACTTTTTATACAAATTCATGTATTCGTCTGAACTACTAAGAATGTATCCATCACGTAAAAAGAAAGCTAGATATAATTCGCGTATATTTTCAGTTTTGAAATTCGACATTTTGTATTAATCAACAATTTAACTTTTTTTATTATTGCTGCTTCAGATTTTACATCCATTACTGGAGGACGGTTGCAAAGATGATTCACTGGAAAATGATGACGCCGTACATAAAAAGGTGTGTTCAACTACCTAATAAGTTATCAATTTTTTTCTCGTGAAGTCAAATTAAAGTAATTGCCGTCGTTGTTTTAGGTTTCGTTTCTTGGTTTGTCGAACTGGGCATTAGATCCTGCAAAAATGAATAGAGGCATACTTGTGCAAAGGGATGTGCCAGATGCAAATGAACTGGAACACAGTGCAAAGTAATCTCTTCTCTCACTCTTTGTCTCTCCCCCATTAATTCTAGAAAAATAGTACGTAATGGTATTGGCAGCAGTCGAGATAGTGTTTCTTGAATGTAAGATTAAGGTCAACTATTTTGTAGGGAAATATGTTTTTCAAAGAAAACGAAATTGCTGAAACGTATGGAACATGTCATAAAACCAATTTCTACAGCGTATCTTGAAATATTCAATGGTCGACATTTGGACACTGAATTTTTTGGTCTTCGGGATTTTTATAGGTAAACAATATTTGGATTTACGATATTTTTCAATTTGTTTGTTCAATTTATACCACGGATACTATATTTTAATAACATGTATTTTACTTTGTAGTATGTTGAAAATGCTTTACAACTTTACAAAAAAGACAAAGAAAAGACCAACTCCCAAACAGCTAGTACATGTCATCAGAAGAAACTTTGGGGGTCTTGAAAACTTTGATCCTGTGGAAACGTTTTCGAAACACCTGACGGAGAATATTGCAGAAATAAAAGATGATGTAATTATCCTTTATAGTATCATATTTTTCTCTCTCAATGAAATTAGCATAATAAATCCATAGAAATTTATTTTTAATAGCCAAACGAAGAACCGGATTGCTCACCACTTGGCTTGGTGTCAACGGCCCTTGATTCTATTGTTTCCAAAGCTAATGGGTAAGAATAGCCAAATGGTTAGAATAAAAAGTAAAACATACGTTCTTCATTCCATGGAAGCACAATAACAGTGAACAAACTAATCAACTTTGTAATTCTAAGATATTAGGGTTTCATTTTTAGCATATCTATCCTTTTGAATTACGCATTACACACACACACACACACACACACACACACACACACACACACACACACACACACACCTGAGATATGCTATTTCTGTAACTAAATTTACTGTTTGGTACTCAAAACAACACACGGGGGACATAATTTATGAAATATAGCTTTATTCACTCCTTGATTTGTTTTCTTATCGAGAGAATAACCAAGCGATACACATCCAAGTGAACACTTTCATTTACACAAAGGCAACCAAGCACTGAACAAGGTAGTACGCGTAAGATAACGCAAAATGTTCCTGTAATAAAGGGCAGAAATCCGGTCTTGGACCTCCTCAGTTACATCCATCAGCTTTCATTAAAGTAAATGTTTTAAAAATAGATTGGGAAGACAATGGATATTTTATGAAACAGGTTTATTAACAAGAGGTAAATGAAAAGGCTAAGATAACCAACGGTACCCAATCTCGTAATTCCTATTAGCTATTTGGCATACTTTAGTACTGTGTAAAGTATATAATTCAAATTTAAGAAAACCAAACAAATGACATTTCACGACATATAGATTCAACAATACGAGTATTTCAAATATTCAACCTAGGGATTTCATTTTAATGGGTATTTTTTTTAACCCCCCCCCCCTTTTCGATTAATAAGAAATGATCAGCAGATCAGTTACATTCTATACCAATGTTCAGGTCGTTCCGAAAATTTGACAGTCTAATTGTTCCTGTTGATGGCCAATTTAGTGCTTTCAGGTGTTTTTAATATATATTTTATTACTACCCCGCCCCCTTTCGATTAATAAGAAATGATCAGCAGATCAGTTACATTCTATACCAATGTTTTGCTTTAATTGTCATGCCTTATTTTACTTTTCATATCTATTTGTTTAGTGTAGTTTTATTGCTAACTGTTTTGTATAGTTTAGCCACCTTATGCAACACTTTTCGTTTCTTCTGAGGAACGATCAGGTCGTTCCGAAAATTTGACAGTCTAATTGTTCCTGTTGATGGCCAATTTAGTGCTTTCATGTGTTTTTAATATATATTTTAATAATCTTTATTTACTTAGTTCTGTGAATCATTTGCATTTTGATGATGTAACGTGCGATTAAGATTGTCTTACATGTACTTTCGTTGTGAAAGATCTAATATTAAAGTCTATTGTAGAAGCAAAAAGATACATGATTTTTAAGACAATTTCAATATTCATAATTTACAAGTTTAAATAAAAATTATAGGGAGACGAGATACCTACTTTTGCTAACAGAGAGTAATTCTCTGCTACCAGTTCTAACGGAAAAAATTCAACACATCAAAGATTTCAAAACTATATTTGGGAGCGGATTTCCTCGAGATCAGGAGTATGCACAAGTAGGTGAATCCCCGTGTTCTATTTAGGGTTTGATTGTAATTTAATTGATAAAATTAGCATGCTTATAACTATAATTTTGAGTGAGACAAGTTAAGAAAAATGCTATATTTTGATATTTATATGCTATATTTCTCTTGATATCAGTATTTTGCGTAATTAATTGAGATTAATTGTTAAGTGAATAGTAATAGTGAAGTTGTTATACATATAAAACATTGGAGCCTCCGTGGCCGAGTGGTTAGAGCATCGGGCTCAAAATCACAAAGCCTCTCACCTTTGTCGGCGCGTGTTCGAATCTCGGCCGCGGCGTTATGTGAGCAAGTTTGCCAGTTTATTTGCGGAAGGTCGGTGGTCTCTTCCCAGGTACATTGTATCTGGGTTCTCTCCTCCACCAACAAAAACTGTACGCCACCAGATGACTGAAAAATTGTTGAGTGTGGCGGAAAGCAATAAATAATCAATCAATCAATCATATAAAACATAAAATTTACCAATTTTGTTCAAATGCAGGGCAACGCCCTGTTCCAAAGGGGGTATAATAGCAAAATAGCAAAAGTGCACTGAAAATATTAAAAATCTTTTCCAGAACCACAGCGACAATTTCAATCATATTTGGTACGAATCATCTTAGGTAAAGGGGATTCTATTTTGTTCAAATGAAGGTTGGTTGGTTATATCAAAACGTTTTCACTCAAATGGAAACGTTACCATGCCGTTGAAGGGCTGCCTGCAAAATTTAGACCTAACCTCGGCCCTTACGGTCTATGAGTAGGGGAGGATCTTTATCGCATTTTAGGTAAGCGATATGAGCCATGTGCCCCTTGTTCTATTAGCTGTTCTTTCAAGGTCAATTGCATGTAATTTGGCGAATAGATCATTCCATAACAACAAAAGCATAGTTTAGTATCAGTCTACACCTCAAAATGTCTGAGCACTAGCAATGTTCGTGATCTATGGTTCTGAGGCGGATAGCAAATGAAGTCGGTGATCGTTTATAACCATGTGTGAAGATTTAGAGAAATGTTACCTAAATGTCTGTTTGTGGTTGGAATGTTTTGCTGTAAAATTGTGATTTACTATTTCAAAAACATAAATAAAATTACGCTTTATAAACGTTGGATATTAATGTTTTGTTACAAAACATTCCAACACTCGAAATGAAGCAAAATTTCGTTATTGCCTTCCCGCAAAATTTCTGCTGAATGCTACATATTCAATAAAACCGAAATGTTTACTTTTAACGAAATCTTAAGCTTACTTTTCATTTTATCAATAATTATGGTGAAAGTTATATACAGCATAACCACATTTTCACAACAAAATAAAATTTTCTGATTTAAAGTTAATGTAGCGAACAGAAAAGAGGGATTTTCTACTGCCTCGCTAGTGAGCTAGCTTTTCTAGTGATGTTTCTCTCCTGATCAAGCAAGTTAGGCAACAGCTATCATGGTTAGCATTTAGATGGGTGAAAATCTAAAGTCTCTAAAATTGACAGCATCAGAACGTATGATTTCCCCGCACTTTATACAACAATTACTCACGATAAATTAAAACCATTCTGTAATGTGTAGAGGTCACCCATCTAAATGCTTTAAAATAATTTAAAATCTAGACTTTTTTCAGATAATAGATAATTGCTTTTTGAACAAAAATGGCACTCGAAAATAGAAATTTCTAGTGATTGGAAAATAAGGTACATATTTGTTAGACACCACTCCGATAGACCGCAAACGTACTCTGAAGCAGACATTGAGAGTAAGATTGGTTTTCTTGTAGATAACATTTACGTAGTGTTTGGAGATCAAGTCTTCCAACAATCCATTGGCATTCCCATGGGCACTAATTGTGCTCCCTTATTGGCAGACTTATTTTTATATATTCATATGAAGTGGAATTTGTTCAAAAACTGTTACAGGAAAAAAACAAAGAAATTGCCGTGTCCTTCGAGCGTATATATAGATATATCGATGACGTCTTATCAATCAAACCCCGTGTGGATCCGGGTTGTTAGAATAGATCCTCAGAACGCCTTGCTTATCGTAAGAGGCGACTAAAAGGGGCGGTCCATCGGATGAGACCGCAAAATCCGAGGCCCCGTGTCACAGCAGGTGTGGCACGATAAAAATCTCTCCATGCTCAAAGGCCATAAGCACGGAGCATAGGCCTAATTTTTGCAGCCCTTCACCGGTAATGGTCACGTCTCCATATGAGTGAAATATTCTCGAGCGGGACGTTAAACAATATACAATCAATCAATCAGTCCATTTGATATATCCAGATAAACTCGAAATAAAGGATACTGCAGAATCTGACGTGTCTGCTTCATATTTGGATATTTTACTTAATTTTGACTCTAATGACAGACTGACAACTACATTATATGACAAGCGTGATGACTTCAACTTTGCAATCATCAACTTTCCATATCTATGTAGTAATATACCACTTTCGCCTGTTTATGATGTACATATCTCTCAATTAATTCGATACGCGAGAGCATGCCATGCGTATGAGAATTTTTAAAGCGAGGTCAACTACTGACAAAAACATTGACGTTGCAGGGTTATAAGAATTTCATTTGATGTCATCATTTCGCAAATTTTACGGTTGCTATAATGACATTGTTTGCGATTACAAAGTGTCTCTGGGACATATGTTGAATGATTTGTTTCATACCCTTTGTTAGACTGTCATTTTTTATACTAACTTTACCTAATTTCGACTAAAGGCTCACGGCGGGTGTGACCGCACATTTTATGGTCGTTATAACAATCTAGTTTGCCAGTACACATTTCCATTATGTCATATACTCTCTGATATGTTTCATACCAATTGTTAGGCGGTTCTTGGCACACTGATTCCGACTACGGATTACTCTGTTTACCTGATCAATATATAGGGTTCACAGTGGGTGTGACCAGTCGACAGGGGATGCTTACTCCTCTTAGGGACCTGACCCCACTTCTGTTGATGGTCTTGCTTGCCCATCTCACTGATTTGTATTTTCTATAGAAATTTCGAGACTGAATACTGTTTGTTATCTTGGACATATCTTCACATATTCAGAAACGAAGGTTTCTCTCTTACTGGATAACAATTATGAATACTAACAACATTATTTATTGCCAACAATATGGAACTTTTCAAAACCACCATAAACCGTATGTTTTAAAGTGCTTAGTTACATGTAATTTGCTAAGGAGAAGTTTTACAATCAGCCTCATCTGGATCTGAAATAAAAACTTCTTAGGTTTCGGACCTGATATATTTTCTTTCAATATGGAGCCAGGGATAAAAAGGAATATTTTAACAACATTGATTAGAATTTAAAGATGATGTAACAAATGTGGTGGAATTGAATCCCGTTTCTAAATGTTGAAGATGACCAATTGAAGATAACGAGCAATCTCATAATTCATATAAAAGATACAACATTAGCAAAAGGGCAAACACGGATCCCTGGTTATATCAGAGATGGAATCATATAAGCATCACACGTTGACCGATCACATCCGCAGTGACACCTTTATTTTGATCAGGTAAACGGAGTAATCATAGTCAAGAAGTGACTAACAGTTGGTATGGAGCAATTCAAACAGCATTCGACACATTGATAACTTGTATTTGCAAATTAGATTGTTATAACTACCATGAAATTTGTGAAATGTTGACTTTATACTACTGAAACGTTTGTACCATCAACTCATTAGTCACTAGCTTGCATCGATTTAAAAAGTGAGCAATGCACGGAACTTGTCATTGCGCATCGAATCAGTTGAGAAACATAAATACCATATGCAGGTGATAATGGAATACTGGTACACAAATATGGGGAATTAACGATGGTGAAGCTGAGTCACCTTTTAGGCAGTTATCACCTTAGATTTTCTCAAAGAAATTAATCCCGTGTCTGTCGTTGCCATTATTGCTCTTTTCACATTTTCATCTTGTTATCTGGAACTATTGAACCAGTTGTAAGCAAACTTGACACAAAATAGTATTGAGTACTGGGAATCGAAGAGTGTTCAAAGAAATCCATAAGTATAACATGACTTCTTCCGAACCAATTAAAACATTTAACAATACTTGGTACTTGTGTATAGAGAAATAACGTTTATTCAAATAAAAGGTAGAAGTGTCTTTTCAAGTACTAAATCAAGATACGGTTACTCTTTTGAAAAAAATCTCCATAGCCACTGAAACAATCTTATCCTGACGCAAAATATTCTTAGGTAAAGGGAAGAGAAGCTGATTCAAAATTAGAGCTATAATTTTCCAGTATCAATCAAACTTGAAACGAATGATTAATTTTGGTTATCGAATGTGACCTATGATTTCTGAGATTATTTGTCTTACAAAAAGTAGGCAAGGGGAGATAATTTTTCATCTTTATGTCTTACGGGTAAATCCATGAATTTATGGAAAGAAAGTTAACAGAATACTACTTCTTCATTTTTCAACTGCACTCAGTGCACTGCGTGTTTTTCTACATCCACTAGATCTGTAGAAACATCAATCGTATAAAGCTGTGCATGGAAGCCGGGAAAACTGTCATTTTGCTGAACCTTGAGAAACTCTATGAAAGTTTATACGACGTACTGAATCAGGTAAGGGAAATATTCTTTTTTTATGATGTATCACAGTCTTTGTATACTGCTTTACATTAAAATAAAAAGTTAAGACGTTAACCACTGAAAATGAAATGCATTAATCCTCAAATCTAGTTGTCATTTTTACCTTTCCTTAATAGTACTATGTATCCTATGGTGGAGAGAACTATGTTGACTTGGGACTCGGAACGCATCGAATCAAAGTTAAGGTTCATAGTCAATTCGGGTAAATATGTATTCATCTCTCACATTCTCTTTTTTCTATTCTCCTCTCTTATTTTCTCTCTATGAAAATGATATATACTGTAGATTCAAATTCTGCATATCAAGAATCACATTCAATATTTACAATGAGAATATGGAACCAGGTGGAGCAAGGGCATAAGTAAGACTATTGAAATGTAAATTCTACCATATTCCAGTCATATTTGAAAAAAAAAATAACGTCAATGAGTTAGGTATGAAAATTCTCTTCATTATAATACTATAATATATAGTATAATGTTTAAAATTACTATTGATACACTTTAAAAACAATTTGATATTACATATATGATGAGGCTGATTTAAAGAAAAATGATATCTAAACTTATAAAAGTTGAGGGTTTATATGCAAAAAGTTAAATATCAAGATATTTAGCTCACCAGTGAACACAATGATATTCTCATTATTCATTTCTTTTGACGTAGTTTTTTTGTTTTTTTGGTTGTTTTTTTTTTTGTTTGTTTGTTTTTTTTTTTTGTTTTGTTTTGTTTTTGTTTTTGTTTTCTTATGATCTTCGATAATGTCAAAGCAAATGTATGTTTTGTGAACAATTTTGGACGAAAGTACATTGACCCAAGTAAGTTTATGTTGATGTTTCTGACTTATCGACTTGTTATATCTACAAATACAGATTGATCGTCATTGCAAAGAAGCAAACTGTCTATGACACATTTCCGGTTCCACTGATAAACAGACTGGAAAAGCATTTTCTAAGAGTAGACACACTATTGACTAAAGAGGATTTGGATCTTGCAAATAGGATTCAGCAGTGGATGAACCGGTTTTTGTGTGTATCTTACTTTTTCTATAATTTAGAATGTAATTTATATGGCTCACACACAGAACGAGGGAGAAATAACGTTTACCCTCAGCAATCATATCGTTACACTGACTTTAAAAATATAAAGTATTACTAGAATTCAGATGAATTATATCTAATCGGCGATCAAATCAATTAAATTTGGACTAAAACACTTAGATAATGGACGCAAGTGACACCACTCAACAATAAACATGTATACATTCATTAGTGCACGTAATACCATAAGAGAATAGAATGTACACTCAGGATGGCCTTTCTGTATAACAATAACGATCTATCTATTTGTGGGTCGGCAAATAAAGAATTTAAATAAAACCCAGATAAACGAACTGGTAGTCTTCAAACAGTGAGATGGTGAGAGTGTTATCAATTATTTTTCTTTGTGGAAACAACAAGCTTCTCGAGTTTACTCATGAACGCGAATGATTGTATCCATGAGCCCTTTTACAGTTACACTAAACTGTTTTCCTTCACACATTTCATCATTTAACCCAGTATCATTATGAAAAGGTGACAAACGTTAATCAATCTTATAATTCCTATAAAGAATAAGAAATCAAGAAAAAGGAAGCATTTACGCCTACGCGCACCTGGGATGTAATTAGGTGTCTAGGAGGGATAAACGTCCCATGCTAACCTGCCTTGACCATTATATCTTGATCAGTTAAACGGACTAATTATTCAAAATCAGTGTGTAAAGAATGGTCTGAAACACGGCAGACAATATTCAACCCAATGACAGGTTGTATCGGCAAACTAAGTCATAGAATTTCCAAAATGCTGACTTTAAACGAGATTGCCGTACCTCCTGTAACTTATTCGTCAGTAGCCTGCCTCGATTTAAAAACTGATCATACTCAGAACAAGTCATTGCGTATCAAATAAATTGAGAGATATAAACACCATTTGCATATGAGAATGAAATATTTCTACATAAATACGGGAAGTTGACGGTTAGAAGCTGAAGTCATTCCGTTTGCTATTCATAACTGTACTTATCATACTTCTACCTTCTGCTGAGTTTTTCTTTGTATAAGCGTAATACGATAGGCCTTTCTATTTTCCTGAAAGTGTGCCATTTCCCCTTTGCAAGGACTACTTCCTACAAAATTGGCGTCACTCCCTGGAATTACTCCCCTTATCAATATTTATTTATATTTATGACCAATTAAAATGTTCGGTAGACGGAGCAATCGTAAGACCTGTGACGTAATATTATCAGCAGATGCCATAACAGACCGACTGTAATGAAGGCGGAAGTGAAATCTGTTATTCTCACCAAGAAGAAGTACTTTCGATTATGGACAATAAATCACGTCTTAACGTCAATACATGTATAAGACGGCGCAAAAGTCTATTTAAAACTTATTTCAGTGAATTCAATTCAAATAGTGGGAATGATTTTGCTAGTTTTCAAATATCTCATGAAATGAACTTTACACTATTTCGGTATAATAAAACAGTCGAAGAATGGATGGCTCGGGAAATAGTAAATGTGTGGTCCTTCTCGACATCCTTTTATAATGCCATCCCTGCTTATTGCCTGAAAATCCTAAAGAAAAAATTTTGTCCAATGTTGACACCTCCCCCCGTTATAAAGCAAACCCTGCATAATGCCATATACCACCGAATTTCACATTAATGGTTAAATAAATTTTATAGGGTTTACCCTCGATAATACTGCCAGTTACCTGGCACCCATCGGTAATCACACCAGTACTTTAAGAGCGGTGTGATGAATTTTGATAAGGTATTCATGTGGTCAGGTTAATTACAAATAATTGCTGAATAAAATTCTAAATTATCCATATGTTTATACAGAATGTACCCAAAATAAATTACATAACTGAATTTCTCTTGACTGCTCAGTACATTGTCAGTAAAGGTGAATTCGATGCATCACCACCCCTGCTTTATTCTTGAAAAAAAGTTGGCAATATATCGACGAACTACTGTAGCTTATTTCTCGAAGGGACTAAAAATTGATATTTTCGTTATACCTATTCTATAACTGAATAATGTTTTCTTCATAGTATAAAGTTATATTACAGATTTTTCGAAATGTTTACTTTAAAAGAGACTATTGGAATCCCTGTAACAACAACTTTTGTCATTGGCCTACATCGGTTTAAAAATTGGTCTAACGCAGAACATGCTCTCAAATAACGAACCAACTGTGAGACATAAACACTGAATGCAGATGATAATGATTGATTGATTGATTATATGTTGTTTAACGTCCCGCTTGAGAATTTCTCACACATGTGGAGATGTCACCACTGCCGGTAAAGGGCTGCAAAATTTAGGCCTATGCTTGGCGCTTATGTACGGAAGCCCATATAGGACCTATCAAAAAATATTTTTGAATTTGTTATAACGAATTCTTGAATTTGTTAAAACGAATTTAAATCGTTATAACGAATTGTTGAATCCGTTATAACGAATTTAATTTGTTATAACAAATTTTAGGAATTCGTTATAACGAATTTAATCTGTTATAACAAATTCGCTGAATTCGTTATTTCAAATTTTGAAATCTGTTTTAACAAATTAAATTTGAAATAACGAATTCTTGAATTCGTTATTTCAAAGATTGAATTCGTATTTTCGGTTTTTTAAAATCTGTTATAACGTATTTTCATCCAATTCGTGATAACAAATTAAAGAGTGTCAAAATTTCAATGTTATAAATCCGTTATCACGGACTGTGATCTGTGATAACAAATAAATAAATTTGTTATAACAAATTATAAAATTGTTATTTCAATCTCCAATGCAATCTGATGAAAATACGTTATAACAGATTTTAAAAAACCGAAAATACGAATTCAATCTTTGAAATAACGAATTCAAGAATTCGTTATTTCAAATTTAATTTGTTAAAACAGATTTCAAAATTTGAAATAACGAATTCAGCGAATTTGTTATAACAGATTAAATTCGTTATAACGAATTCCAGGAATTCGTTATAACGAATTTAAATCGTTATAACGGATTCAACAATTCGTTATAACGATTTAAATTCGTTTTAACAAATTCAAGAATTCGTTATATCAAATTCAAAAATATTTTTTAATAGGTCCTAAATGGGCTTCCGTACTTATGACCTTTGAGCAAGAAGGGATCTTTATCGTGCCACACCTGCTGTGTCACGGGGCCTCGGTTTTTGCGGTCTCATCCGAAGGACCGCCCCTTTTAGTCGCCTCTTACGATAAGCAAGGCGTACTGAGGATCTATTCTAACACCAGGATCCCCACGGTGCCAGATGATAATGAATTATTGTTATATGAATATGGGAAGTTCAAGAAAGAAATGTTGAAGTCACTCTGTTTAAATTTATTTACCGTTCATGTATATGTTCAGTAAAATATCGAAATATGACACAGATGCTGGATGTATAGTGACATGTATTAAGAAAACTGATATTAAGTATATTAACTATTATGCATAAGAAATACAGTTGAAGGGGATTCATATTACATTGAAATTACTTGGTTTTAGAGTAATATCAGACAGACGTATTCCTTCAGTAAAAGATGCGTTCATTGGATTCCATGATGATATGCCAGCAATTATTGTCATCAAAGTTACGAACGAAGTTAAAACTAAAGAAAACATGGATGAGGTCAGTTTGAGCAGAGTCAATTAAACAAAAACAACAACGATGAAAGCTAGTTTTTTGTTTTTTGTTTTTTTTGTTTTTTTTTTAACAAAAGATAGATAGTATTAAATATTATACCTCCAGATAAAAAAGATATTGATTTTAAATGTACACTAAAGCGTGTCCGCATTCCTAGAATTTCATCCCTGTTATGTTTTTTTATAAATAGATAATTAACAATCACTGAAAAATGTAATGGTTTATTTCTCCTTCTTATAAATATCCTTAGAATATTATCTGGACTGAGTGAATAATTGTAGGTTCTTAATGTATGCAAAGAACTAGCCATATGGTCGGCAAGTCCGGATGCCATGTACCGAATAGATAAGACCTCTCTAAAGCCCGAGGCAGAAAAATGGAGAAATATCTACTTTCAGAAACAGAACCACAGAGGTATTGTGACGTACCTGCAAAATTCCCCTCGAGCAAGTGACCAATCATTAGTACAGGTATTAATATTAGCGAACATGTTCAATTATTATGAACGTATATTTTAAAACCGCAAGAGGTGACATCGTGTTCAGGACGTTAACATTTATTTGGGTTTTATTGTGTGTGTTTTTTCGTAGATAACAACGTACTCAAATCTGCTTGCCGACACAGACAGAAAAAGCATTGAAGAGACTCTCAATAAAACAGTCAATATTACTCATCTGAGATCCTTTGACACGGAAAGAGAATTCTGCAATTTTTTTCGGTATGGAATTGAAAATATTGGTTCTCTTCATACGAACCCCGAACATGCATATTATTGCATTGTAATTATTACTACAAAAGTAAATTGACGTGCATAATATAAGTATATCCACTTAAGTATCAAGAACAGAACAAGGTAAGTAAATTTATGATTATTATGATTGATTGATTGATTATATACTGATGGACTTTAAAAACGCAACACAAGTTTTTTCTTAATTTATTCATTGAAAACATTACATATAAAACTTTTATTGCAAAATTTACCCAACATATATCGTATTGATTTTTAAAACCCACCTCTTGATTTTCCTGTGTTCATTGTTTACGCGTTGTGAGTAGCATCGCACCAAATTTTCAGGGCTTTTTTTCAAAACACGTGGAAAGGTAATAGAGGAGTTTTTCGCGATAAAACAACTTTGTTGGTGAAAGCATCTGCACCATTAACAGAATAAATTCAAAACCAAGACTACGCCGCGCTTAAGCAATGAATTGCGCAATCAGGCACTTGGTATGCTGCAAGCAGCCGTTAATCAGCGTGAAATTGCAAGGCATTTTAATGTATCGAATGGTGAAGTTAACAATGTGTTAATCATAATCATAAATCCCAAAGACAAGTTCGAGTGTAGGGCATGGAGGAGTAAGCATCGTCTGCTGACCGGTCACACCCGCCGTGAGCCCTTAGTCGAAATTTGGTATACGGGAGTATCCGTAGTCAAAGTTAGTAAAAAAAAATGACAGTCTAACAAAGGGTATGAAACAAACCATTCAACATATATCTCAGAGGCACTTTGTAATCCTTGTACAGTTAGCCGATTTGTGTCATGATTCCATCAGACAGTATCCCTAAATGATCGCCCAAGACCTGGTCAACCGTTTGTGACAACGCCACGGCAACAAGCGTTCATACGGCAACGTGATCTGCGCAATAGGTTTACGGTCACTGCGACCACGGCGATAGAAATCATTGGACCTCACGGAAGGCCTATTCAGCCTAGAACCGTTTCCAGAATTTTGAAGCCACACGGGATCCGCTGCAAAAGACCTTATAAGGGGCTACAGCTTAAACCGCATTACCGACGGTACAGATTGCAATAGGCAAGGCACCATTTGACTCAACGTCAAAATTGGTCACATGTTGTGTTATCAGATGAGTCCAGATTTAACGTTAGCAACGCAGACGTCAGATGTCGAGGTTACCGTCGTTTACATGAACGTTTTGCAGACAATTGTGTCCTCGAGCGCGACAGGTTTGGAGTTGGAGGGGGAGGCGTCATATCTGGAGTGCGATTAACCACAATATTCACAACTGGTCGTTTTAAATGGACCCTGACTGCTAGGAGATATGTGGACGAAATTCTGCAGCCTGTTTTAGCGCCATTAATGCAACACAGCAATATAGGCACGGAAATGGGTTGAATTTCCAATAGGACAATACACGCGCACATACAGCATGATTTACACAAAACTTTTTTTCAAACGAGCACCATTGACGTCCTTGATTGGCCCACTATGTCCCCAGACTTGAATTCAATCGAGCATTTGTGGGACGAGCTGGGGAGACGTGTGCGTAGCTGCCAGCCTCAGCCTCAGAATCCGAAAGAATTAGGTAGAGCCTTGTTGGAGGAATGGCAGGCAGAATATGCCTCAGTGGACCAACCGAAATGTTTGTCAATCAATGTCGAGCTGTCATCACTGCTAATGGAGGTCAGACCCGGTACTAGTGAGCAAAACCACATTTTTGACACACCCCTCATTGACATTCATTTCAAGTGTAGCCTCTTTTTGAATAAAATGATGTTCAAAATCAAATAATAGTGTTCAGTTAACATGATTTATAATATACAACTATGAATTTGTTTATTAGATATATAAACAAATTTACAAAATAAAAAGTTTTGCGTTTTTAAAACTCCGTCAGTATATAGCGTTTAACATCCCACTTTAAAGTTTTTCACTCATATGGAGACGTCACCTTTGCCGGTGAGAGGTTGCAAAATTTAGCCTTATGCTCGGCACCTATGCCCTTTGAGCAGGGAGGAATCTTTATCGTGTCACACTTGTTGCGATAAGAGACCTACGTTTTTGCGGTCTCATTCGAAGGACCTCCCCCATTTAGTCGCCTCTAACGACAATCAAGGACAGGTCGCGATAGTTCAGTGGTTAAAGCGTTTGATTCGAAACCCGAAGATCATATGTACGAGCCTCGCTGGTGCCATGGCCGCGTCAAACATAAGACGTAAACATAGGTGGCGATTGCTCCTTCGCCAAACGCTTGGTAGTTAGAGTGAGAATCACGGGTCTTTCGGAAATAAACTAAAAAGCTGAGGTTCCACATCGCATCAGGCGTTGGCATGTTTAATAACATTAACTGCTATGGCCCTGAGGTCTAAGCGTAGGTGAAAATTCGTGGTACTTCACTTACCTTTGGTGACGTCACATTATGTCCTTAACGAGGAAACATTTCCAAAGAAATTCATCACCCAAACACATCAATCACACTCTCACGATCTACACGGGATACTGCTGATGATTAAGGATGTTTGCCACAAATTTGCATGCTTCTGAATTGGAAGGTTAGAGCCACTCTAAAGGAAGATTTTGAAGATAAAGCATCAGATTATCAGTAGTTGAAGTTAATTAAACAGATACAATACGCCGTCTAACACAGGATGAGAGGTTATGTGCCCTTGGCATGCTACAGGTTGGCACAAGACAGGTCGCTATGGCAAGGGCGATTAATGTTTTCCAGTCCGTTATCAGCAGATTATGGTCTTGGCATCGTGCTACAGGGTCTGTTCAGGATATACCACGATTCAGTCGACCAAGGGCAACAACTCAAGCTCAGGACAGATTTATCAGCGCTGTTACCATGAGACATCGTCTGGTAACAGCAAATCAGATGAGGTCTCAACTTTAACGGGATACTGGTTTGATAGTGAGTGGCCAGACCATCAGGAATCGACTGCACAGATTTAACTTTCACGCCCGACTTCCTCGTGTCATTCCCTGTTTGAGGGATCGTTATATTAGGGTCCAACTCCAATGGTGTCGTCACCATCAACGATGGGATAATCGCCGATGGAACCACGTAATGTTATCAGATGAGTTGAGGTTCACTGTGGACTTCCTGGACAGACGCAAGAGGGTTTGTTCCCGATTTAACGAACGTTTCGATGACGTTAACGTCATTAGACACGATCGGTATGAGGATGGATCTGTAATCACTGTTGCCGGCAGAGCAGACTTGCATGTTGTTGCTAGACGTGTCACAAGGCAGTACTACCGGGACAACATCTTGGCACCCCATGTTGTGCCCTTATGACCGCCGTTTAATTTTCCAAGATGACAATGCCAGATATCATAGGGCCAGGATCGTTCCAGATTATCTCCAACAGCAGAATATCACTATATTACCATGGTCCGCACTTAGTCCGGACCTTTCCCCTATCGAGCATGTCTGGGACATGTTTGGACAGCGGCTACGTCAACGTCAACAACCTCCTGCAAATGTCCAAGAATTTGCTGCAGCATTACAACAGGAATGAAATAACCTTCCCCGAAATGACCTGGGACGTCTCGTTAGAAGTATAAAACGCCGAATGCTTGTCTGACCAACCGAGGGGTTTTACCCGCTACTGACTGTGTTTCACAATGGTGGTACATTTGCTGTGTGACCCCATGTTGGTGTCGACTCTTATTCTGGAGAATCTGTTCTCTTCTGATTGTATACAGAGTTTCGAATAAATTGACAAATGTTTCCTTAACGTTTTTTTTGTCATTTGTTTCCTTCCTGACCTCATGATCTGCATTTCATTCCCTTTGTAAATCCAATATCACCTACTTCTTTTAATGGTATATATGCTACGAAAATACGTGTATTCTATATATACTTTACACAAAACAGTTGTTGCACTCCTTCAACTTTGGATGTATTTACATACATTGTATATAATTACCGTTAATTTTTCAGAACTTTTTACAAAAGATTTTTTTTTTTGCAAAGTGTGCTCAATATTTTTTTCCATTGAAACATTTGAATAAAAAAAATATTATGAAAGTGTATTAAAGTCAGTGGAACATTACACATGCACGTGTATCTTATGAATATTTATGCAAACTTGAAGACAACGTATGATTATGATTAATACCCTTAACTTTGTTTCTTCTTCTTTAGATCTTGCATGACTGATAATAGCATATTCATTGTACAATGTGATGCCTCAGCAGTCACTTACAAAATGATAGAATGTGTTCGGAATACAATGCAGGATGATTTACTGGACAGAAAAGTTATCATGATCGTAGTTCTTATTCTTCAACTTTCCCACAGCGAGGGCGGGGAGTATGCAGAATTTCAGGTTGTCGATATTGTATTTCGCATTTACAATATGTTCCTTGTTGTTCGATATAGATTTCAAATTCTACGCAGGTCGTTATCAAATATATTCCAACTTCAACGAAGACAATTTGAATTTTCTATTTTAAAATCATTGTCAACCGAAACTTCAAAAGACGTGTAAAGTGAAAAGATGAAGACAACGAACACTTATTAATCTCATTACTCCTATAAAAAAATCAAAATTAAGAGTAGAGCTAACACGGACCCCTGGATACCAGAGTTATGATCAGGTGCCTAGAAGGGTCAAGTGTCCCCTGTTGTTCTGCCCTGTATCTCGATCAAGTAAAAGGGGTAATCAGTAGTACAAATCAGTGTGCAGGGATCAATCTCATAAGCATTTTACACAAACAAATATTAAAAGAGGGGCAAACACGGACCTCTGGATAGACTAGAGGTGGACCAGTTTCTTAGTTCCTAGAAGGAGTGATCATCCCTTGCTGACTGGTCACCTGTATCTTAATCAGGTAAACGCAGCATTCGTAGTTAAAACCAGTATGTAATGCATGGTCTAACAGTCAAATAGCATTCAATCCTGCGAAATCTTGTATCTGCAAATCAGATGATTATAACCACCATAAAATTTGCGAAATGTCGACATCAAACGAGACTTTTGAAAACCCTAAATATTGACTTCTTTGACAATATCCTGTTGTCTTTTAAAAATTGATCATAACTATGGAATTGATATTTAAAAAGATGCTAGAGTTCCTCAATGGCAATATTTTTGTAGTGTTTGGTGATTAGGTCTTCCAACAGTCTGTTGGAATTACCATGGGCACGAATTGTACTCCTTTGTTAGCAGACCCGTTTTTATATTCTTATGAAGCAAAATTCATTCAAAAGCATCTACATGAGAAGAAAAAGCTCTTGTTGTGGCCTTCAATTCAACATTTAGATAGATCGACGACGTTTTGTCGATTAACAATGATCATTTTCATTCATATGTCGATTCGATATATCCCAGTGAGCTTGGAATAAAAGACACCACAGTCTTCTACTTCCGGCTGTAAACTAACAACTGAATTTTATGACAAATGGGTTGATTTCAATTTCTCTATCGTCAACTTCCTTTATGTGGAAATATTTCATTATCACTTCCATATGCTGTTTAGATCTCCCAACTGATTCGATACGCAAGAGCTTGTTCTGCATATGATTAGTTTTTAAATCATGGCAGTCTGCTGACAAAGAAGTTTATGTTACATGGGTTTGTACATTCTCGTCTAAAGTCAGTATTTCGCACATTTTATGGTTGTTATAACAATATAGTTTGCCTGTACAACTACCATTAAGTCAAATGCTGTATTATGTGTTTCATACCAATTATTAGGTCATTCTTGGCACACTGGCTCTGACTATGGATTACTCCGTCTACCCCATCAGAATGTAGGCCTCGAGGCGGGTATGACCGGTCGACATGGGATGCTTACTCCTCCTAGGCAACTGATCCCACCTCTGGTATGACCAGGGGTCCGTGTTTGCCCATCTCTCTGATAATATTTTCTATAGGAATTACGATATTGGATATTGTTAGTTATCTTGGCCTTTTCATCATATACTCTTTAGTATGCTTATCGAATCATTTGGGAGACATATACACCACATTCAGGTGACAATAAATATTGCTACATAAATATTAGGACGTTGATGATGGGAGACCTTAAATTACCTCGTTTGTCATAAAGTGGTGTTGCATCTATGTGAAAAAAATGTAAATATGAAGCTGATATATACATCGTTGTGGTGTCTTGTATTTGGAGTTTATTAGGATGTTTCAAATTGACATATTGATAAAAATAAGAATTAGTAAGAGGTGAAATGTAGTCAATGATATATCTAAATGTCGAGTTGAAGATCAAGGCAAGATTTTTTTTTCGTTGAAACTTTCGAATAAATCCTGCGCCATGATACAAAAAACAGGTCAGTAATGAAGCACGATTTGTGACCAAGGAATTCTAATAGAATATTGGAAGATACTATGACAATATTGTCAAGAAGGGCACTCGTGATCTTTTTTATATCAACTAATATAGATCAGGAAAACCTTGTTATATAGCAGGATCACCTTCACGGAATACATATTATAGCAAAATAAACTCCAAAGAATATAGTAGAATTATCATCTTATTCCATTCGGGTTAGATTGATGGAGTACTACTTTTATGTTTAAAATCAGCAATGTTTGCGAAGATGTCAATTCCTATCTTTGTGAAATCAATCCATTAGTAGTTATTCTGTTCAATTTCCGTAAACGATGCGGATTTTGGGGGGTGTTACATTTATAAAATGCCACGCAAGATCCTAAACTAATTCAGTTTTTTCCTTTATTACAACCATTTAATTTCCAAATATTTCAAAATGTGGACGGCTACTTTAACTTCAACCAAGGAAAATAAGATTAGATGTTCAGAATAACTCTTTTCAACATATATTTTAGTAATTGGTGATATTTTTATTTGTATATCGATTCGATATATCCCAGGGAAATCAAAATAAAAGGTACCGCAAAGTCTTTCACTTAGATACTTCATTGAATATAGATATTAACGCAAATTAACAACTCAAATCGATGACAAACGGGATGACTTCAGCCTCCATCGTCAACATCCCATATTTATATTTACGGAACGATATTCCATCATTACCTGCACACACACAGATATATATATATATATATATATATATATATATATATATTGAAGGTATCCCCACTTTTATTATTGTATTATGAAGTCTTTTCTCAGAATATGTACACCAATGCACTTCGTTCATAATAATTTTTAAAAAAAATATCCAATATCGATCAACAATGCAGGTGCTTAACAACACTGGTCAAAATACGGTAAAAACTGAATAATTCAGTTGAAAAGCATCATAACAAGAGTTTTACAAGAGTATTTCCTTAATTCGTGAATTACATCCAGAAATCGAAAACATGTTACTATGATATCTTCGTACAAACAGTGAAATATGTACGCTGAGTTGGTCTCTATAGGCTGTAATTGTAATTTGTAACGCATCATACTATCTAGGCTGGAAGATGGCAAACTTTACATATGGATGAGTTGCGGGAAAATGTAGGAATGGAACGCAGAATAAAACATCTTCACCAATTTTCCTTATATGAATACCTGAACAAATGTCGTTATCCGACAGACAACGAGGACTGTAAGTGTGATTTCAACGCTCTCTTGTTGAACTGTCTGCACGCTGCGGTTTCTAAAGTAGAAGTCCCAGAGGGTCAGGAATCCAGACCACTTATAATAATAAATATATTATTATTATTATTGAGGAACCAAAGAACGGAAGGTAACTTTGAAAAGTGAGTATTTATTCGACATGAAATTGACGTAATGCACTACATGACTGTATACTTTTGCTTTTCCAGATTTAGATTTAGTACTCTCTGGTGTCGTTGATCAGATCATGGTTATTCAACGTATGAAAGAGGAACAATTTGGGACTTTGCGTCGTATTACATTAAATGGCGCCGAAATCGACAATGTACAACGCTGTGGAACATTCAGGTACTGATGAAATCGTCGGAATTTAGCATTGAATAAAGTTTCTAGGTTTCTAGTGAATTTTAACGGCTATATACAAAACGCTTACTGTAGTTGATATGTTATTGCGTGAGAGTACGTTAAATTGTATACCATACTACATTTGATATAAACACAATTAGTGATCAACATAATTCTTAAAATAATAATGTAATTATTTATTTATTATCTTGGATTGTTACAGGGAGTCTGTGCAATCATGTCTCGAGGGTAAAATAGCAATTAATTTTGGCGCTGTGTTGTCAATTGTTGATACGAATAACAATTTGGATATTCTCAAGAAGTATCCAAGTACGAATCACTGGCAATTCCTACTCTGGGTGTCTCTTTTACGGAGGGAAGACTGTTTGAACTTCAACTTAAAAGTGCTTTTAGACGACCGCATGTCGGAGGTAGAATCATTTGTAAGTCATCGATCGAAAACGAATGGAATGGTGTTCTCTCCCGAATTTCCATTTTCGTGGTTATATTACGAAACCATTGATAAAATCCTATATGAATCAAAGAGTGAACCAAGCATAGGTAAGTTACGTTTGTGCGAACATTGAGTGTATACTTAATAAATAATTTGAACATTTTGTCATTCAGTTTATTTCTATCATTATAGATGATCCTGTTGAAAACGCCGTCAATCTTTTCCGCAAAAAACATCCTTTGGCACTGCTTCTTGATGGCTGTGTATATGCTAGAGCAAAGGATGTTACAGAAGCTTATGTACATGACTTAGTTTTCATGAAATTTATTTGTAGAGACGAAGCCTCATGTACGGTAAAACATGTTTTGTTTTGATAGACACCTGATTTCACCTCTCATGTCTCTTGGAAACCGCGTTTGACCTACTCTTAATTTTGAGATTAACCACTGCTTATTATCTTCAACTTTTCCGAAACAACGTTCATCTTAAAACGACATTTTTACTCCATTTTTATAAATGATAATTTCAAATTGTTATATATTAACATTAGAAATCTAGCATTCATTGAAGCATTTAACAAATCTGTTATCATTATTATGTGTAGTATTTCGCATATTTATATGGTATTTTCTATTTGAGAAGGTATTAAAAGCAATGATAACGGGAGCATTGGAGGAAAATGCGGATATTTTGGATGAATTGATAAAAGATATGGTTGCTGTGCACGATATTTGTGATAAGATGAAAATCAGGTTAAAGAACGTTTGCGATCTCCTCCAACACGATGCAAATCTTCCCAGAAAATTACAAGGTGTTCTATACGTCCGAAACATAATGGTACGATTATTCATGTTCTTAACGTTAATCCTTGTGTTTGTTTTATTATGTGTTTCAAACATATAGAGGGGACATATCGTAGAGTGTAGTTCCACATATTTCTATTAACAAATCATATATTCAAGTGAATGAGAGTAATAATACATTGCGCCAAAATAGTTAATATCTAAAATTTATTAATCATAACGTGGTTCATGATCTTTTACTTTGCATTGTGACCGAACGAGGGTCTGGGACAAGAGCTGGAATACAGTTTGTCTATTCTGTTTCGAAATGCTGATTTGTATCTTCTTAAACAGCAACAAACGTTACGGAAATTAATGTTGAAAATGATTATTGATATAATTAAGCAATATCTTTGTAAAAGGTGCCAGCAGAATAATAGGCAATCTGTACTAAGTTTTTTATTACTTGTGATAGACTGCTAGCCAAACAGTACGTAAAAATTTCGGTTAATACATTACTTACAGAAATATCAATTTGTGCTCATTAAAACGTTTCGATAAATTAATATTTCTATTAGACAACAGACGCTTTTGCTTTACTGGAGTTAGTGAAACTGAAAGAAGATGAATTCCTTCAAGCAGCAGAAATGAACGTATGGCTAACATCCGTCCAAAAAAGCAAATATATCATATCAAAAAGTCTTCAGACATTACGTGAGCAGGAGCAGAGTGGACCTGCGAAGGAAATAATCAAAGAGATATGGTATCTCTGTCTCTCTCTCTCTCTCTCTCTCTCTCTCTCTCTCTCTCTCTCTCTCTCTCTCTCTCTGTTTCTCTGTGTCTCTCTCTGTCTCTCTCTCTGTCTATCTCTCTCTGTCTCTTTCTGTCTCACTCTGTCTCTGTCTCTCTCTCTCTCTCTCTCTCTCTCTCTCTCTCTCTGGTTTTACATATTTAAATAAAAATATTTTATATTATACCCGTTCGTACGTTGCATTGCAGTTCGAAATGGGAACGGATAATGATCGTATCCGATTTATATCAACAAGTGTTATCAAGATTTTCAAATGAACAAGGAGCATACCGGCTTTTAAATGAGGCAAGTAGAATTTCGTGCTTTGCGAAATGTTTTGGTATGTAAAAAGGATTTTCAATTCCTAAAACTACAAGTCTCAAAATCACCGTGCATTTAAATTGCTTCTCGTAGTTTACTTTCTTTTAGTTTAAATTCATTTTCTAACTTCACTTGCATTTGTGTATATTTAATCTTTGTATAACATTTCAAAATTGTTCTTGACAAAATTATTTGTTGATAATATATCTCGTGTTTCATGGCAAATAATACACTTTAGAAGATAGGATGTGTTAAAACATTTTATGCAAGTGGCTGTTCAATTTAATATCTTTATACATTTATCTTTACTTTTGAAGTGGAAAATAACCGACACATTCCGAATTAAAACTACGGAGTAAATTGTTGAGAGTACTGAAAATGCCAGATGTGTTCTGTATTGCTTATGAGGTGGACAATAAACCTGTATAAATGCATGATGAAATTGTATATCAAATAATGTTTGTATGTAAAATGTTAACTCTTGTCATTTTAGATATGGGGTCAACTGAATAATGTTGATATGAGAACAAGAAAATCCATAGACACCTTAAAACGATGTTTACTAAAGATTCAAAGAACATACCAAAATATTAAAAGGTGTGTTTCCAGTGTGTTGTATCTCAGTTTCAGTTGTATCTCAATCTATCCGATATTTTTTTCTTGTCCGTCATATGTTTTTCTTACCTATTGAAAATAATTTTACGTCACTAATACGCTGGATTACATAGTCACTATGAAAACCTATTAAATTTCTTAACCGTTTTCAGTATTAAACACACACACATACATACATACATACATACACACACACACACACACAAACACACAGATATATATATATATATATATATATATATATATATATATGCAGTAATAATCGTTAAAATTAAAAACGCAGGAAACTATCTACCGGTCGCGGTAGCTCAGTGGTTAGAACGTTCGCTTCGTAACCGCGAGGTTGTGAGTTCGAGCCCCGCTCGTGTCATGGCCGTGTCAAACTTAAGACGTATATATAGGTAGTGATTGCTCCTTCGCCAGACGCTCGGTATTTAGAAGTGAGAATCACGAGTCTTTCGGATATGATCTTAAAAACGGAGGTCCCGTGTTACGGTAGGCGTTGGCACGTTAAAGAACCCTCCCTACTACGGTCCTGAGCTCTAAGCATAGGTCTAAATTTGTGGTACTTCAACTACAGCTGGTGACGTCTCAATATGAATGAAAAATTCTTGAAGGAACGTAAAACAAACAAACAATCAACTATCTAGATACAAAATACTTTAACATTATTAGCGCTTTCTCGATTTTGTGAGGATGCGAGTTGTTGAATAGATCCTCAGCACCCCTAGCTTATAATAAGAGGCGACTGAATGGGGCGGTCCTTCAGGGTCCCGTGTCGCAGCAGGTGAGGCACGTTAAAGATTCCTCCCTGTTCGAACGCCATAAGCGCACAGCATAAACCAAAATTTTGTAGCCCTTCAACGGCAATGGTGACGTCTCCATATGAGTAAAACATTTTCGAGCGGGACGTAAAATAATATATAATTAATCAATTAATAATCGATTTTAACATCCATCCATAGGTCAATACACATTGAGTTGCTTCATATTCACCTGAGGATGGATTTGAAAATTCTGAAAGCGCTAGTGTCATGGCCGCGTCAAACCTGAAACGTAAACATGGGTAGTGATTGCTCCTTCGCCCAACGCTCGGCATTTAGAAGTGAAACTTACGGGTCTTTCAGATATGACCTTAAAATGAGGTTCGTGTCGCGGCAGACGTTGGAACGTTAAAGATCCCTCACTGCTACGGCCCTGAGCACTAAGTGTAGGTCTAAATTTGTGGTGCTCCAACTGTTGCTGGTGACGTCTCAATATAACTGAAAAATTTTCAACAGGACGTAAACCAAATAATATATATATATATATATATATGTATATGTATAAAATTGTTTTACAAATGATACTTTCAGGCACCCTCTAAACATGATTTGTGACCAGTTTTTCATGAGTGCCCTTTCAAACCTGAGTTTTGCGAATGATAATCCTCCTTCTGATGAAGCTATCCAAACACTGTTACGTTTTATTATTGTTGATGACTCAAGTGCCGGAATGCCTGGTAGGAAGACTAGACCTATGAGTGCAATGGGAAGAGGGCGCGATCGATCACCGGTTGCGAGATCATTTCTTCTACAACTCTTACTTAGGACAAGGTAATAAAGGTGTTGAGCTTTCTCTATACATAACCTTGCAGATTTCCATGGCCTTAAGGTAATTTTCACACACACACACACACACACACACACACACACACACACACACACACACACATATATATATATATATATATATAATATAATATAAACGGTACTAATTTTGATACACAAGATGCGCATTTCGACAAATAATGTCTCTTCAGTGATGCTCAAGTCCAAAAAATGTTGACCATCCGAAATAATTGTTGACCATCCGCAATAAAAACAAATTTGAAAGAGCTGAAAGAACCAAAATACCAAATAGTGGAGCCATATCCGGCAAAGGATCAGAGCTATGGAAATGACTTTTTTAATTTTAGCAAAGCATATAAGTATATATATATATATATATATATATATATATATATATATATTCATGGAAGTATGTATGATTGGCGTTATGAATTGAAACTATAATATAATCTGTTACTTTTAGCTATATGCTGTGTAGTGGGCATATTCATCATTTCATGGCCTTTAACTCCATCACGCTTAACCGATCTCCGAGGCCGCCCGCGTGGCGCAGTGGTTAGAGCGTCGGGCTCAAAGATCTGACTCCATCACGCTTAACCGATCTCCGACTTTGGCTACAAATGTGATGTATTTCGGAATTTGAATTCAATTCTTTACTATAATAAAAAATGATTTGGGTATTATCGTATTGTATATTGTTTAACGTCTTCCTTGAGAATCTTTCACTCACATGGAGACGTCAATATTGCCGGTGAAGGGCTGCAAAATTTACCCCTATACTCGGCGCTTACTGCCTTTGAGCAAGGAGGGATTTTTATCATGCTACGGGTAGTCGGTTTTTGCTATCTCATCCGAAGGAATGAGCAAGCAATGGGTACTGAGGACCTATTCTAACCGGAATACCCACGGGATTTTTTTGATGATGCACATTATAATAGGAATGGATTGTATTACACAAGGTATTCGTTCCTCACAGGAGTATCATATTTTGTCTTTGCTGAAATAGTAAACAAAATATTGAACTTTGGCATATATGCTTTTTTGTTTGAATGTAGTTTAATGTTTCACAAATACCACAAAATATATCCCATGAATGATGCTCAAGACAGAAGGCATGAGAGTTCTCTGTCATGCCGACTCCTGCCGTAAACATGGTCCTTACCTTTGCAAAAATATATCTGAAATACCCTTGATATTTAATCACTATATTCTTTTTCATTCACTTTTTCATTATCATACTGGCCTCCGTGGCCGAGTGGTTAGAGCATCGGGCTAAAAATCACAAAGCCTCTCACCTCTGTCGGCGCGTGTTCGAATCTCGGCCGCGCTGTTATGTGAGCAAGTTTGCCAGTTTACTTGCGGAAGGTCGGTGGTCTCTTCCCAGGTACATTGTAACTGGGTTCTCTCCTCCACCAACAAAAACTGGACGCCACCAGATAACTGAAAAATTGTTGAGTGTGGCGGAAAGCAATAAATAATCAATCAATCATACTGGGCGCCTGTCGAGGGAAAAGGCAACGTTAAACGTCGTAGGTTTGACGCTGCTTTGTTGCAGAGCAAACGCCCTAATTACTAAACTACTGCAACCGTTGATGTGTGTTATTGTTTAGTAAATTTCATAATTACAATAATGAGCTTTTATTTTCTAACTACACATTGACATCAACACAGCCATGGACATCGTTCACACCTAGTATACATAATGTCACCCTTGACTCACTTTTACCTTACGTCAACAGACAATTAGGTCCACGTGATATTCCCACAAAACTTTACTCTTTTTCATTGAGAGTTTTGAATACGTTATTTGAAGAAGCCAAATATAGTTCTTAAGTGAACACCAAAATATGGACTGAGTTCTATGATTATGGATGTTGCCCATATTAACTGTTGTGAAGGAGAAACTTTTAAACGTACTGTGTCACTACATGTGCCAGAGGTGATATAAATAAAATTTGGATTCCAAACAATTTTAAAGAAGTTTTAGTAGATTTTGAAATCGTAACACAGTTCTCAAATCAGCAACATTAAAACGAAAAGGCCAAGATAACTAGCAATATTCAATCTCGTAATTCCTATAGAAAATATAATCAGGGAGATGAGCAAACACGGATCCCTGATCATACCAGAGGTGTGATCAGTTGCCTAGAAGGAGTAAGTATTTCCAGTAGACCAGTCACACACACCGCGAGGCCTACATTCCGATGACGTAAACAGAGTAATCCGTAGTCAGAGCCAGTGTGCCAAGAACGACCAAATAATTGGTATGAAACACTTAATGGTAAGATATAATGGCAAACTAGATTGCTATAACTACTATAAAATTGCTAAATGCTGATTTTAGCTGTCCCTGTACAAACCCCTGTAAAATCAACTTCTTTGTCAGTAGCCTACCTCGATTTAAAAACTGATCATATGCAGAACTAGCTCTTGCGTATTGAATAAGTTGGGAGATATAAACACCTTATGCAGATGATGATGGGGTATTGCCACATAAATAAGGGAAGCTAACGATGGAGAAAATGAAATCATCCCCATTGTCATTAAGTTAGGTTGTTAGTTTGCCACCGGCATCTATTTTCAGTAAAATATCTAAGTACGAAGGAGAAGTGAAAGACCAAAAATATCAATAACAACAACTGAAAGATTTATCAACGTATGTTGAGGGGTCTCTGTGGCCGAGTGCTTAAGAGCATTGCTCTCAAAATCACAAGGCCTTTCACCTCTAATCGGCGAGGGTTCGATTCCCGCTTGCGCCGATATATGTGAGAAAGTTTGCCAGTTTACTTTCGGAAGGTCGGTGGTATCTTTATGGGTACACTGTATCTGGATATCTCCTCCACCTACTAAAACTGGACTCCACCAGATAACTGAAAAATTGTTGAGTGTGGCGGAAAACAACAATCAATCAATCAACATATGTTGAAGTACGAATGAGATCTGGAATGCTGTGGTGTATTTTCTGTTGCGTTCACTGAGATGTACAGAATCTTCTTATGACTGAAAATGCATAAAACGTCGTTGTTATATCAAAGGTCGAGATGAAGGGCACAGCAAGCGATATTTTTCTCGTCATGTAGCTTTTTAATGAAAATGTAAAGATAACGAACATTGATCAATCTCTTAATTCCTATAAAAATACAACATAAAGGGTAGAACAAACACAGACCACTGAACACACAAGAGGTTGGAGCAAGCATCCTGTGTTAACACCTGCCGTGACCCCTATATCTTGATCAGGTAAACGAAGTAATCCGCATTCAGAGTCAGTGTGCCAAGAACGGCCTAAAAATTGGTATGGAACACGTCAGACAACGTTAGACCGATTACAGGTAGTAATGGTAAATTAGATGGTAATAAAAACCATGTAATTTGCGAAATTCTCATTTCAAACGAGTCGGCTGAAACCCCTGTAACATCGACTTATTTTCCAGTACCCCGCCAGGATTTAACACTGATCTTACAAAGAACATACTCTTGCGCATCAAATCAGTTGAGGCAAACACAATATGTAAGTGATAATAATTGCACCATAAATATAGGAAGTTGACAATGGAAAAGTGAGGTGAAGTCTTTTATCATAAGATTGAGGATTTAGTTTACCATTGACATCGCCAATATAGATTCAGTAACGTTATAAGTGTGGAAACAAGAAAATTCACTATTAGTCCTATGTATCGTTATGTAATATAATGAGCACTAACGTTTTCTTTATATGAAATAATTGATGAAAGTAATTTTGGTTCATACAGGAATGACTCCGTCTCGCAGCATATAGAAAGGTTCATGGAACACATCCAAAACGCTTTTGGAAACACTGAGAAACTCGTAAAGACTTGCCAGATGATAGTCCACTGTATAGAGGTATTTTTTTTTATAGGTTTGAATGCTTTGAAATTGTATTATGATTGAATATAGATCACACACCAACCATAGGGATATGAAGGAGGGGGTATTGAGGTCCATTGTTTGATGCAAAACAGTATGTATGGATCTAAGATTTAAGAACAAGAAAGTCAAATTGAAAAACAAGTGTACATATCATGTATCAAAATTAGGCTTTGGCATTAAATATAATATGCAGTCAGAAGTGTATTTTAAGAATCTTCTCAGAAACGAAGAAGATATACATTGTATTTTTTTTATTGTAAACCCAAGTTTTGTAAATCCTTCATTATGATGACACTTTACGAATGTTACATTCTATGTTACGGAGGAATCCGCATCCACTGTATAATCACCACCACCCCAAACCAGGATTGGATTAGTAATTCCTCTAAATTTCCACAAGAATAAAAAGATGTTTTGGATATCTGTTTTTAAAGCGAAGTCAACTACTGACAAAAAAGTTGACGTTGCAGGGTTATAACGAATCTCGTTTGAAGTCATCATTTCGCAAATTTTACGGTCGCCATAATGACCTTGTTTGCGATTACAAAGTGTCTCTGGGACATATGTTGAATGATTTGTTTCATACCCTTTGTGAGACTGTCATCTTTCATACTAACTTTGACTACGGATAATCCCGTTTACCTAATTTCGACTAAGGGCTCATGGCGGGTGTGACCGGTCAGCAGAGGATGCTTACTCCTCCATGGCACCTGATCCTACCTTCGCTTTGTCGGAGGTCCGTGTTGCCCTACACTCGAACTTGTATATGTCTTGGGGATTTATAATTACGATTTACACATTGTTTACTTCGTCATTCGATATTTAGAAATTAGATAATTTAGAATTTAACAAACTAATTCAAACACATGATTTTGTCTAATAGATACTAGAAATCTAATGATTTATTACGATCATAAAGTAGCACAAAAGTCATACAGAGTGCGATTTGTTGGTAATAAAGAAAGCAAAGGAAAATATTTAATATGTTGATACAAAATGCTCAGAAATTTAAATTATGGTTTCCAGAGAGTATAAAGCAAATAAACTTGTATATTCCAATGAAATATATGTAAAGAGCATTATAATTTGTTTGTAAATGCTATTACGTAAAAGCAGTGTATATATATATATATATATAATGAATTTTTTAGAATGCACAAGGGTGTACGTATGAACTGCGACGTTTTACGCTGATATACTTTAAGGAGAGCTTAAAGATATCTTATATTAACATTCTATTTTCATTTCTATCGGAATTTTCAGCCGTTGCAATTGGAATAGACGTACTATATATTTCAAGATTCATACAAACATTGTTTACAACTAACACGGGTTCGTGAGGACATAGCTGTATTACAATTTGTAAATATGCAAGATCAAGCCGCGCTTCTAAAGACGTGCAGACCGTGCAAGATATTCTGCTATGGGATCTGGACATTGGACCTTGGTGAAAATTCAAACAATTATTTAAATTACTTTACGGTGCAAATTCAACTGTAAAAAAGATTACAGTCAACTTTTGAATGCCCATATCTATCCTAATTGAAGAAATATTCAATGTAAAGTACAGAAAACTAAGCTTGAACTCGCGACCTGCGGAGCCAAATCTCGTAGTAGTGTGTGGCTAGGGCGCTAGACCGTTCCATCATCTAGGCAGGTCTACGAAAAGTTGTTTTCGATGACAATGGACTTCTCATCAAACTGTCATTCGGTACAAGATCATTGACAATATACATCTTGGTTCCACAGGTCGTGATTTCAACCATGGACAAGTCAAAAGTCGGTATCCGAGTATCCAAGTATCTATTTCAATATACTTGTTTGATCGCGTTTGTGTTATTCAATAAAGATCTTTTTCTTGAACTGTCTGGAGGAATCGATTGCCTATGTATATCTTGTACATTTTAGTTTTGTACAATATCAAATTCCAAGTTTTTGTGCAAAATCCGTGTATTTGAAATTAATAACAGATTTTTACTGAAAATAGACCACGGCAATAGAGACATAAGAGAAAACTTGAAACATATTTTGCCATAAAGTATGACAAGAATAGTGTAAATCAAATGTGAATTCTAAGAAAGTTTTAAAGAACGTTTAGAAAATTTGAAATCCCAAAACTTTCCTCAAGTCAACATCAAAACATATGACGTTTTAATGCCATATTTTTACTATGGTGTCCAACTTTCTAATTGCATTTTCAGTGCCTAGATATAGCGTACCATGTATCCTTCTGTGTTTAGTAAGTCAGAAGTGATAGACGAATTAGATAGGCTGCATGAGGGATATGTTTTGATTCCAGTTAAAAAGATTTTAACAACATTGTCATTGTTTATAAGGCTTATTATTACAACTGTATTTTAAATGAACTTGGCATTAATTCCACATTTGGTAATCCTACTTATAGGATGAAATTCTTTAAAAACATGTTTTAGTTTTAAACACATTTAATATGCTAGTCAATGGGACGGATGATTATGAGTTTCAGTTCCTATACTGTACTCCTAAACTTACAATACCTAGACTGGATTCCTAAACTTCACAAATACCCTTACAAATATAAATACGTTGCTGGATCTAGTAAATGTTCTTTGAAACCCCTATCATTTCTTATTACGAATATATTAACAGTTGTGAAGGAGAAACTTCAAAAAAGTATTGTGCCACAACATATGCCAGAAGTGGTGTAAATCAAACGTGGATTCTAAAAGACATTAAAAACATTTGAAATCACCAAGCTTTTATCAAATCAACAACATGAAAAAGTATTACTTTTCAACACTTTACACGACCATTCCCTCCGATAAATTAAAGACTAGACTCTTTGACATCATAGATTATGGGAAAGTAAATATTCTTATCTTGTGATCAATCATTCAAAACATTCTAATTGTACTCACAAGTACTCTGAAGATCACAGTAAATTAAGGATTAAACGTTTTGACATCATAGACAGTTGTTTCGTTAAAATGTGATACACAAATGTTCATATCTAGTGGCCAGTCAACCCAAAATTTGTTTTGTTAAACACCACATTGACTCTACGAACAAGTACTCTGAAGTTCATATTAAGAGATTCATCATTGGCAGCAGTCTGTTGGAATTCCT
This sequence comes from Ostrea denselamellosa, assembly GCA_024699665.1. Taxonomy (NCBI): domain Eukaryota; kingdom Metazoa; phylum Mollusca; class Bivalvia; order Ostreida; family Ostreidae; genus Ostrea; species Ostrea denselamellosa. The sequence goes on from JAMZEH010000022.1 coordinate 320,156, forward strand.
ATGGGCACGAATTGTGTTCCTTTGTTAGCTGACCTGTTTTTATATTCTTATGAAGCGGAATTCATTAAAAAGCTTCTACATGAGAAGAAAAATGTCTTGCTGTGTCCTTCAATTCGACATTTAGATATATCGACGACGTTCTATTTTCTTTCATATGTCCCAGTGAACTTGATATAAAAGACACCACAGAATCTTCCATATCTGTTTCTGAAAATAGATGAAACTTCTTTGTCAGTAGCCTGCCTCGATTTAAAAAAATGATCATACGCAGAACCAGCTCTTGTGTATCGAATCAGTTGGGAGATATAAACACCATCTGCAGGTGATGATGGAATATTTCCACCTAGATAAGCGAAGTTGACGATGCAGAAATTGAAGCCATCCCGTTTGTCATAAAGTTGAGTTGTTAGTTTTCCGCCAGCATCTACAACATGATATACAATATAACATAATACAACATAACACGGCGTTGTTTGAAAGAGTTCATGTCATAGTAGGGTATTCGGATAGCACAGCGGTGGCACTCTCACTTCTCTCCGCTTCGATCCTAGTGCGATCCTGTGGTTATATATGAGAGGGTATGGTGGTCGCTCACTTGCACACGTGAGTTTCCTCCGAGTACTCCGGTTTCCTCCCACATAATGATCCTCTAGTGCCAACATCGTGGATCATACGATCCCACTGGAGATAAACTTTTGAGGTTCCATGAGTTATTCATGCAACTGTATATATATATATATATATATATATATATATATATATATATATATATGAATTTGTATGTATGTATATACCGAATAAATATTCACAGGTTGGGAATTTCCCTTTCAGTTACCTGAATAGTAACCAAATCATCACTGATAAAGTACTTTTCAGTCACATTTTAGTAACCATTCCATTATCATTCAGCTCACTGAATGGCATAAAAATTTCCGTGACCATAAAGTCAGGTTTCGGTGACCATTCAGTCAGGTTCCAGTGACTATTGTGTCAGTTTTCCATGACCATTCAGTCAGTGTTTCAGTGAACATTCAGTCAGGTTTAAGTGACTTTTCAGTCAAGTTTCTGCGACCATTCAAACAGGTTTCAGTGAGTATTCTGTCAATTTTCCGTGATCATTCAGTCAGGTTTTAGTGACCATTCAATTGGGTTTCAGTGACCATTAGTGACCATTCAGTCAGTTTTCCGTGATCATTCAGTCAAGTTTTAGTGAACATTCAGTCAGGTTTCAGTGATCTTTCAGTCACGTTTCAGTGACCATTCAGTCAGGTTTCAGTGATCATTTAATCATTTTAAGTGACTATTCAATCGGGTTTCAGCCCATTAAACCAGGTTTAAGCAACCATTCTGTTAGGTTTCATTAAAATTTTAATAATTATTTTTTATGTTTCAGTGACCATTAAACCAGAAATCTTTCTGTAGTTGTTTACCTACATTATGTTTAGATTTCTGACATTATATTTGTCTCTGTAATTAATTGTTCAGTTGTGTTTGAATGATATATGGTTTATTTTATTTAAAGTTTGTTCTTTATACATGACCTTCCAGAAATGTTTCTGTAATTGTTTATCTACATTCATGTAACTTTCAATTTTCAGTCACACACACTTCTTCAGCATTCATTTCGTGAAAGTTCAATACAATTCCGACAATTTGTTGGTATCACATCTCATATAAATAACTTTCATTCATAGATTATCTAACTGTGTTGCAAAACCACAGAATGAAATTTCAAGCAATATTTATTTATTCCCTTTTCATTGGAACAAAGCATTTTTTCACTTTTATTAAACATAGTTAGAACAGTTTTTCAGTCAGTTACTTATTATAAGTTCATTTTCATCGCATTCTGTATTCAGATTGGTCTGACGAAACGTTGGTAGGAATCAATTTCTCATTCGATTTCTTTTTGACATTCCCAGTAATCAGCCATCATCCAATGTTTGGAGAATCATCTTCAGTAGATCTTGAAGTTGTCTATAAAAAGAGAATATTAAATGAATATCTGTACAGCTATATAACACCAACAAACAGTTGATTCACACACACACACACACACACACACACACACACACACACACACACACACACACACACACACACACACACATAATAATGATAAAATGGCGGATATTAATAATTTCCCAAGAATGTAGAAAATTCTAAAAAAATATTTGAATTTAATGTATTTTCACTTTTATCCATCAGAGCCCCGCCCAACAGCCTGATCCTGTGGAGTTCCCTATCTTTAAAGACAGTGACATGCTTATATATATATATATATATATATATATATATATAGATAGATAGATAGATAGATAGATAGATAGATAGATAGATAACCTCTATTTACAACGTTTGCTTTTAAAAAAAATAACTTGTAGAGTAATAATGAGGATCGTATCGTGCTTTATTTCCATGCAGAGAATCCTAATTTTCAACAAAAGAAATACAATTAAAATTTCAACATTCTCATTAGCCAAAAAAATATATGTTTAGAACCCCTCCCCGTTACTCCTGTATTTGAATAGGTGAAAACAGATTAAAATACAACCAAATGTCAGAACAATAATCGCTCCGATAGAGTAATTTTGTTTTGTTTCTGCTTGTTCAAGAAGATCAATAGCGACCGAACAATGCGTATAATACGCAGTACCGACGTGGAGATATCCGTTTGCACTTGCTGACTGAATAAACAAAGTCTGACTCCGTGAACATCAACGAAAAATAAAGCCTGACTTAATAAACAAATAAACATCAAAAGAAAACCTAGTCTGACTGAATAAACAAATAAACATTAACAAGATTCAATATATGGCATTTAAAATTTAATTGTTATTATTTTTGAATTTCTTTCGCCCCTTTTTAAAACAACTACCCAGTCATTAGTAAACACCGGTGGGTTTTGTTGCTATTTTTATATAAAAGCACTCACACTTTATATGATTGTTTCATCATATTATTCAATACTGATATATACATTTATTCAATGTGATGAAATTCGTTGAACGCAATTATTTACTTGCTTACAATATATTTTATTTTGCTCCGTATAAATATGAAAAATAAGTTCTATTTAAATGGTATCCCAATTAATGTTATTTTCTGCAATTGATCAATACAGGGGATCTAAATGTTATTAACATGATATCGACATTAGTGACCTCTGGTGGTCATTAAACGACAGGGAATTGGGGAGGGGCGGCAGATATGTTTCCATCTATATTCTCTGTTATCTATTACCGAAATATTGAAAAATACAATACCATGTCCTAATTTTGTGAAAATCTCATTAAGTTAAAGAAAATGATTTGCATATTTATTAGTGTAGTTATACTTGAAATTAATATATATATATATATATATCATTTTATAAACACTCCTTTTATTATTATATAAAAACTTTTATAACATATGAAATTCTTTTATATAGTAGTACTTACGTGTCATAGTCCTTCGGCTTTCTTTCGACAAATGACCCATGAAATTTGTTTCCCGAAAGGCGCCCAATCAGATTGCTTCGATGTTCCTGCGAATTCAACGGACTTAGTGATCAGAGAATGGTCACTGAAATGGGTCTGCCATTCAGTCGACTGAAATATCACTGAAATCTCATTGAATGGTACTTTCCGTTTAAACTGTGATTTATTCATTTATTTACAGTAACTATTGTCTTACATTTACAGGATATATCTGAAATTAATATTTATATAAGTTGTTATTCTTATTTTTATTTCCCCCAAATTTCTTAAAATGACAATATTTTCCCGATTTCCCGAAAATGTTGGGTTTTTTTCCCAAATAGGTACTTTTGCCCTTTCAAAAGATGAAATCTTCAAAACTATGCTTCAGTTTTAAATGCATTTAGTATTCCAGTCAATGGAGAAGGTGAATATGAGTTACCCGTACCTACATGTATACTGGATACCCAAACTCCATAAAAACCCTTACAAAGATACATTGCTGGATCCAGTAAATGTTCTACCTTCTCCTCACGAAAATATCAACTATTGTGAAGGAGAAACTTCAATGTTACTGTGCCACTACATAGACACCAAATGGTGTAATTCAAATGTGGAATCTAAAAAATTCTAAAGATATTTTAATGAATTTGAAATCACAAAATTTTTCTCAAATTAACAACATTAAAACGTATTAATTTACAATACTTTACACGACCATACCTCACAATAAATTACAGACTAGACTTTTTGATATCATACACAGTTGCTTCGTTAACAAAAATAGTAAAAGGAAATATCCACATCTAGAGATCGCTCATCCCCAATATATTATTTTGATAAACATAACTTTGACTCCACGCACAAGTACTCTGAAGCTGATATTAAAAAGATGCTAGAGTTCCTCGTTGATAATATTTACATAGTTTTTGCTGATAAGGTCTTCCAACAGTCTGTTGGAATACCCATGGGTCGAATTGTGCTCCTTTGTTATCTGACCTATTTTTATATTCTTATGAAGCAGAATTCATTCAAAATCTTCTACATGAGAAGACAAAATGTCTTGCTATGTCCTTCAATTCGACATATAGATATATTGACGACGTTTTATCTATCAACAATGGTCAGATTCATATGTCGATTCGATTCGATATATCCCAGTGAACGTGGTATAAAAGACACCACAGAGTCTTCCACATCTGCTTCGTACTTAGATGATTTACTGAAAATAGATTCTGGCAGCAAACTAACAACTCAACTTTATGACAAACCGATTGATTTCAATTTCTCGATTGTCAACTTCCTTTATCTTAGTGGCAATATCCCATCATCACCTACATTTGGTGTTTATATCTCCCATTTGATTCGATACGCAAGAGCTTGTTCTGCATGTGATCTTTTTGTTTTTAAATCGAGGCAGGCTACTGACAAAGAAGTTGATGTTACAGAGGTTTGTACAATCTCCTCTAAAGTCAGCATTTCGCAAATTTTATGGTCGTTATAACTATCTAGTTTGCCAGTACAACTAACCATTAGGTCAAATGCTATCTGATGTATTTCATACCAATTGTAAGGCCGTTCTTGGTGCACTGATTCTGCTTACGGATTATTCCGTTTTCCTGATAGGGATGTAGGACTCACGGCGGGTGTGATCGGTTGACAGGGGATTCCTAGGCACCTTATCCCACCTCTGGTATGACCAGGGTTTCGTGTTTGCCCATCTTTCTGATTTGTATGTGGTATAGGAATTACAAGATTGAATACTATTAGTTATCTTCATCTTTACACCCCTGATCAATATGAGATAGCCCCATGCAATGCGTTTTCGTGATCACTCTCAAAATGGATAACTTCTACAAGAAATACTGTGGTAGTGTCAGAAATTGTTTAGAAATTTCAACTTCTGATATCTGTGTTTCACCCTTGTAAAGGCAGGTGAGATTATTCTATCCCATAAAAATATAACCAACTAAATATTTAACATTATCAAAGCCACGTTGTTAGTTTTATATTTCAATAATTTTTTGAAGGTTTAGCATTGGTAAAGTAAAAATGAAAACGACTGGAGAGGGCAAACAAGCATTTTTGAAGGTGTACTAAACCAAGTGTTAGTTTCTGATGATTTCATCGTTAACTTCATTTGAAATCACCTACCGCCCTATTGTGCCTATAATTGTCATATTTTTACTTTAATGTAGGAAACGGATGTATACCACCTAATTAAAGATGGGAATACAACCAAAGAAAAGGAATTGTCTAAAGCATTTGAATACCTGAAGTTTGCAGATAGATTATTTGAAGAACGTCTGTCATTCCGATCTCTGACAAGAGTGGCGAAAGTTCGTTGGGCGATACAAACTGCTAGCAAATATATTTATCAATGTATGGTAGAACATTCTGCGTCAGCCAAAGACATAAACCCACTTCTGTGTGAACTTGAAGAAATTTGTGGCAGAGAAGACAGAGAAAAGAAAAACATGAGGTAGGCTATTTGGTTTTACATGATCTGGTACCATCCGATACTTTCTCAAACGTGTAACTGGAGCACCCCTTTTGATGCAATTCTGACAAATTTTAATCTGTACATGTCTCTCAATGCTGTATCAGGTAGAGTTTCAAAGTTCCAAAGCTCCGTTTTAATGTCAAAATCAAAATACCTATGACTTTACTTTTAATGCAGGGCTCTTGGAGATTGATTGATTGATTGATTATTTATTGCTTTCCGCCACACTCAACAATTTTTCAGTTATCTGATGGCGTCCTGTTTTTGTTGGTGGAGGAGAGAACCCAGATACAAATGTACCTGGGAAGAGACCACCGACCTTCCGCAAGTAGGCTCTTGGAGAAGAAACAATCAATTACCTATGTTAAACCTTTTAAGTCGAGAATCAAACACAGGCCTCACGGCTGCTCGGTACATATAAGTAAATATCATAACTTGTATTGCAAATGTTAGTATATATCAGTACCGAAAGAAATTACCAATCTCAGTTATAAAATTATAAGCAGTCATTAGAATATATCAGTACCAACAGCAAGATGTCAGTAACCATTCATCAGTGAAAACTAATACTCTTAGTATTGTTTTTCCGTCCAGCTCTATCACACATAAATGAAAATAAATATTGACCGTCAAAGACAACGGTAAAGAAACATAACTTGCATTCAAAGAAAATCCAGAATGACACACCACTACTGATTCATATGATATATGCATACAATGGAACTTACTTTACGGCTTACTGTTATTTTTATTGTGTAAAATAATGCATCACTTCTGCCATGTACTAAAATGCACAAATATTTTTGAATTCTTATTTTAATGACTTCTTTATTAATGGTTTGCTCATTGTTCTAACTTTTGTGAGTTTGAAATGCATCGCATTAGTTTGTTTTTAAATAAGGATATAGTTGTAAAACAGTGTATGTTTTCGTCTAATTTAGTATGCTGCTGGCTGTCCTGAATACCCAGGGTAACTGGTTATTCTAAATGGATGAAATCAAAATTTAAAATATAACATATATAGATATTGCCATTTTTCGTGTGTAATTATGTTCGATGGTTTAGTGTTAATAAGATATTGTTCTTGATCGTACTTGACTTTCATACTATCGAGGATTTGAATTCCTATAGTATAATCAATGAAAACAAAGAAAATCAGAAGTCATGTAATGTTTTCTCATTTCCTTTTTCAGAAATTTTTTCATCCAAGAATTATGTAAAACATATGGTGAGGCAGTATTTCATGATGTTTTACGAGAATGTAAAACCGAAACTTCTGCACTTAGCCTTGCTTGGTTGGATGTTGGTTTAAAAGAGGTAATTTTAGCAATCGTTCTTGTCTGAAATTACAACTAATTAAATTATAAAATATGAAGCTTGTTATCGTGGTACTTTCCAAATTCATTTGAATTTTTTACGTTTCTTTCCTACTTGAGTTGGATAGAGTATCGAAGGGTGTAGGAAAAACAAAAAAAAGTATTGACATTGGATACGCTGCAGCTGGTGGGTAGGGTCATTATCTTACCTGAGGGTGCGTTACGTGTTAAGCTTCACTTAAACCCGTGTCTATGCTTAGAAGGTAGTATCTACAACACTAGGCAATTTGATCAGTAGAAACAGTAGAAATGGTAGATAACAAAGTGTAATCCAAGCAACAGGGTAAAACGCCTGTGAAAAAAATCCACTTGAGGGTGAACATTTAGAAACTTTACAAGCGTTTAGATTACAAATACGGATAAAACTTTGCTGTGATAAAATGTAGAAATTCATTTCAAAATTAAGGATTATCTGCCTCATGCATAGCTCTGATTCTTAGCTGGATTTGCCACCAGTATTTGGTATTTCTTGGTTCTTTCAGCTCTTCCAAGTTTGTTCTTATTTCGGATTTCCAATATGTTTGACTTGAGCATCATTGAAGACACGTTATTTGTCAAAATGCGCATCCAGTGCATCAAAATTGGTACTGTTTATAAATTATTTTACATGAAAATACAAGTTATCCCCGCATCGAATGTTGTCTAACGTGTTTCATACCAATTCTTAGGCCGTTCTGTGCACCCTGACTCTAACTATGAATTACTCTGTTTACCTGATTAACATATAAGGCTCACAACGGGTGTAATCTGTCAACAAGAGGTGTCTACTGCTCTTCGAAGAAGGCGATATAACATTTCATATTTTATGTGGACACCCTTTTCTCTAGTTCGAGATCTTGAAATAATATTTTTAAAAAATACTTTTTCTAATTTTAATTTGACCACAATAAGCATCTAAAAACATCGGTATAAATGCTTACACTCACTTAAATCTTGACCACATGGGACATTTAAACATTACCTGGCCAGCGATTGATGACGGTGCACCTACTTGCAATTTAACAATCTTTATAATTCTGCTGGATTATGCAAGCGAATGACATTTTGATTGGCAGACTCTGTTTACAAAATAATGGTGAAATTTAAAATATGCATGTTTAGATTGTAAAGTGTTTTATTGTATGAATATAATAACGATTTTATTTGAAATTAAAGTATCTGATTAGTAATGATTGTAGTAGGTGAAGACTCAAGTGGGTTTCTCTGATCAAACTTCCCGCCGTCTAGACGTTGTTGTCTTCGGTGTCGGCGTCGTCGTAAACTTTTCACATTTTCATCTTCTCCAGAACCACTGGACCAAATTCAATCAAACTTGACAAAAATTATCCTTTGAGAAAGGGAATTCATTTTTATAAATGAGGTCAACGCCCTTCTGGAAGGGGAGATAATAGTGAAAAAACACTGACAAATTTTGAAAATCTTCTCCAGAACAACGGAGCCAATTTCAATCAAACTTGCTACAAATCATCTTTGCGTGAAGGGGATTCAAGTGTGTTCAAATAAAGGGCCATGCCCTATTCAAAGGGGAGATAATCACAAAAAATAGAAAGGGGACATTTAAAAATCTTCTTTTCGAGAACCATTGGGCCAGAACAGTTTCAATTTACTTTGAAGCTTCCTGTCATAATGGGTCCACAATAGGGGATAAAAGTTTTATATGCGAAAATAGGGGACAAAATCTTTTAAAATTTTCTTCTTAAGAACCACTAAGCCAGAAAAGTTCAAATTTACATGACAGCTTTCTGACATAATACAGATTGAAGTTTGTTAAAATCATGGCCCCGGGGGGTAGGGCGGTGATCAAAGTTTTAAATACGAATATATAGGCAAAATTTTTAATATGGACCAATGTGACTCGGGTGAACGATGTGTCCCAGGGGCCTCCTGTTTTTAAGTTCTGAGATAATTGCATTTTGATATATTGTTTGTACCTCAGGAAAGGAACACCCCAGACGCCTTCCTTGTGATTAAGAAGCAGTACATGGACATGAAGAGAGCCTTGCAAAATGACCTTTCTTCTAATCAGCAAGAAAAACCAAATTTACAGAATGTCAACTCACTTTTACAGGTGAATTATCCTAGTAAAAGTTACAAAATTACAAATGGTTATAATAACCTATGACATGTCATCAATTGCTTTCGTGTACAAGAACGCTCACAATGCTATACATAAGGAATTCTCGCGTGACTCTATATACTACGTAATCAACGGTAAATATCTCCGTCTCACCCTCGTTTTTCAAACACTGCAGTCAATATTGCATGTAAAAAAGTAACACATAAACAAAAATTCTATTCTATTTAATTTAACTAATGTAAAGAAGACAATTTTTTTTCACATAAGGTATCTGAGGTATCGTAATGCTTCAGATACCAGATAAATCATTCCAAAAATTGAGCGATTGAGAGTGTCTACAAAATCCTGACCAGGTAAACGAAAACGCACACGTACGATTAACAATGATATGCATAGTCATTTCTTTAAAATATCGTCCATTCCATTGAACATTGTGAAGGTTTGGAATCCAGTATAGGATTCATTTGTCTCATTGACTGGGATATAGAAGAGATCTAAAACTGAAATATGATTTTGAAAAATTTCTTTAAAGGAGACATGTGAGTTTAAAGTGGATTATCAGATAATTGTATAGACCTTCAATCTCGTGATATATCTTCTTTCTCTGAAATACGAGTCAAAAATACAACCTATCCATGTGGTCACATGGTATATAAGCAAAGAGATGACTTAAAATGAAGACGAAATCCCTTGCTCTGTAATTTTGTTCATTTCAAATCTAGAAAATCAAATTTGAAGAGTTATTATTATCTATAGAATCAACCATATTATGAGAGTAACTGAAATCTAAAATGATATCATATTGCAGAGCAACAGTACTACTGACCTAATTTGTGTCGGCTTGAGTTTATACAGAATTGTGACATTTACATTCCTAAGTGAGAGCGTCTTTGGAAAACTCTCAGAACGGGTAAATATAGCATTTTCTTTAACGAAAATAATTCATAATTATACAACTATAGCAAATAACTGTAATGTCAAAATCTATTTTCATTTTACAGGTTATGGAAAGTTTAAAACATAGAATAGCTCGGACCGAAAAAATTCAAAACATGAACAAGGTAATATTTTCTACAAAACAAAACACTTGTCTGGTCGTTTAAGGTCACATTCATTATTAAGTAGGATTATTGGAAAATTGGTTACCAAAGAATTTCAGATAATCTATCCTTTCGAAAATATTAACTGCTGTGAAGGAGAAACTTCAAACGCAATGTGCTACTACATATGCCAGAAGTTGTGTAACTCAAATGTGGATTCTTAAAAATTCTAGAGAACTTTTAGTGAATTTGAAATCACAAACCTTTTCTCAAATTCACAGTATTAAAACGTATGATTTTGCAACACTTTACAGGACCATACATCACGATAAATTAAAGACTAGACTTTTTGACATAGACAGTTGCGTTGTTAACAAAAATAGTAAAAAGGAAATATTCATATTTAGTGATTGGTCATCCCAAAAAATATTTTGTTAAACACCACTTTGACTCCAAGCACAAGTAATCTGAAATTGATATTAAAGAGATGCTAGATGTCCTCATTGACAATATTTTAGTGTTTGGTGATCAGGTCTTCCAACAGTCTGTTGGACGTTCATAGGCACGGATTGTGCTCCTTTGTTAGCTGACCTATTTTCATATTCTTATGAAGCAGAATTGATTCAAAAGCATCTACATGAGAGGAAACAAATCTCTTGCTGTGGCCTTCAATTCGAAATTTAGATATATCGACGACGTTTCGTCTATTAACCAATGATCATTTTTATTCATATGTCGATTCGATATATCCCAGTGAACTTGAAAATAAAGACACCACAGAGTCTTCCACTTTTGTTTCGTACTTAGATATTTTACTGAACATAGATGCCGGCGGCAAACCAACAACTGAACTTTATGACAAACGGGATGATTTCAATTTCTCTATCGTTAACTTCCCTTATTTATTTGGCAATATTACATCATCACATGCATATGGTGTTTATATCTCCCAACTGATTCGATACACAAGAGCTTATTCTGCATATTATCAGTTTTTAAATCGAGGTGGGCTACTAACATATAATTTGATGTTACAGGCCTAAAGTCAGCATTTCGCAAATTTTATGGTCGTTATAACGATCTAGTTTGCCAGTATAAGTTACCATTAAGTCAAATGCTGTCAGATGTGTTTCATACCAATTGTTAGACCGTTTTTGACACACTGATTCTGACTACGGATTACTCCATTTACCTGATCAGAATATAGGGCTCACGGCGGGTGTGAACGGTCGACAAGGATGCTTACTCCTTCTAGGAACCTTATCCCACCCCTGGTATGATCAGGGTTCCGTGTTTGCCCATGTCTCTGATTTGTATTGTCTGTAGGAATTACGAGATTGAATACGGTTAGTTATCTTGGCCTTTTTTTTCTGGAAATGAATAAAAGATTGTTTTACAGGTTGTTAAACATAAGACTTTTGGGTGGTAGATAAAGTTATATCCTGACATATTTTCTTGCTTTGTGCATTTTTGAGAGGAATCAAATTATTTACTTACCTGACTTTAAACATGAATGAAAACAAATTGAATTGATCTCTTACCGCAACATTCCCAGTTAATACGCTTATTTGGTTAGTGACCAAACATCATTCCTTAGATACAGTGTTGAAGGAGATAAAGTTACCTATATATATATATATATATATATATATATATATATATATATATATATATTCAGGAAAAAACAAAGAAATTTCATCAAAGACGAAGATCCTTATCCTTTATGAAAATCTAAATTAAAGATGAAGGTTCTTAGTAAAATCTAATTCAAAGGGTCATACATTAAGCCGAAAGTCAATGAGTAATTCAGCAATTGTTTTGAATGTAGTAAAAGTCGTATACATTTTACATGGAAGTCATATGTTAGTATTGATGTACTTGTTAACACTAAAAAAATAACCCGAAGTCAATGTTTATGCATCTTACCCATTTAATGTCGTTAAAGCGGAGACGAAACATGGAAAGGAAGCTTTACGATAATAATCTTCCTCGGACCACTAAAACCCAAAAGGTTAATAGAAGACTAAATTTTTTTTTATTTCCAATTTTTATAAGATTTATGGAATATCTTTGGAGTAAGGGGAACTAAGATTGAATTTCATGTTCACCGCAACCATGGGGTCTTGGTGTTCTACCAAGGATTTCGTGGCCCTAGGGTGAAAGGTTCTGGTTCTAGGGACTTTATCCAAAAAAAAAATATATTTAAACATTTCCTTTACATCTGCACACCTTGAAGAAAATTACATTCTTGATTATAAAGAACATGGATTTGTCTACCAAAATTGTGAAATTCATTACCCGTGTCTAATAAATCAGACTGTACTATGTGGGCAAAAAAATGTATACTATAAAATGCATTGACTCTCAAAAATGGGGAATCAATCCTGTGCATTATCAAAATTTATAAAAAGCATGTAATTTTTACCAAATGGTAAACTTCCCTGCCCTTGGTCCTAGGGATCAAGCGGAGCTTAAATTGATATACAGTGAAAATACATTAAAAGAAATGGCAATGACTTGTACTGAAAATTTTCAAAATTTATGTTTCCATTTTTAAGGTCTAAAGTGCTTAATTAAGGTATTTCTAATGGCCAGCAAAAATCTAAATGTCGATTGTCGAGTTACACAAGACATACAGAACTCACAATTCTTTGTTACGTAAACAAGGTTCAAGTCATGTTTTCGTTTATATGATAAAAATACCAGTAAAAGTAGTTTCTTTTAAAGCAGATTTTTAAACTTACAATTATTTCTGAACACAATTAAATAGTTTCAAGTGTTTATCACATCTCATTTTGTTTAACCATAATATTTTCCTTAAGGAATCAATATGTAAACAAATAAATGACACGATCCTGGTTTACATAACAAAGAAATGTGAGCATTGTATATCGCTTGTAATTCAACAAGTGACATTCACATTCTGCTGACCATGATATATACCTAAGTATCAATATTAGAAATGAAAAAAAAAAATTATATAAAAAATTTAAACTCAAATCGTGTCCATGCCCCTTTAAATCTTTTTTTTTTACTTCTGTGTATTGAAAATAAATACTTTATACATGGATATGAAGAAAATGTAGCCACTCCGCCAATATCGTTCTTAACCTTTCAATTACATAATGATAAAACAGCTCATATTTATCCGGTTTATTTTCACCGTTTTTGAGCAATATATTTTGGTACAATCGTTCGTGGTTGGTTGGTTGTATATTGTTTGACGTCCCGCTCGAAAATTTTTCACTAATATGGAGACGTCACCACTGCAGTGAAGGGCTGCAAAATCTAGACCTATTCCCGGCGCTTAAGGCCTTTGACGCCACCAGATAACTGAAAAATTGTTGAGTGTAGCAGAAAACAACAAACAATCAAACAAACACTAATTTGCTAGTATTTTCAATCAATTGCTAATTAGAGATACTTTATTTTTTCAGTTGCTGTTTACGAAAATCTCAGAAAATGATATTGCTCCATACGTAAATTTACTGCCAGGGGATGATATGCAGAAACAAAGCAAGAAATGCCTGCTGATGCATGTTATGCTGACCTTTCATCTTTTCCCGCTGGGGTTCTATCTTCCTAAACCACTGATTGACATAGCACAAGGAAACACTCCACTACCTGTAAGTTATATGGTATTGTTGTAAAAATTATGCAAGCATGAAATCAATTATGTGCAAGAGGATTCCGTTGTCTGAATCAAAATCTATATTTCGGAGTTTGGCATTCGCTTTGTAGTGCAATAATCCTGGTTTTGTCAGAACTTTTCTGCATATTTAGTGAATCGTTTATTTGTTTATACTATTGTAAACAATTACCAGACATAAATTACATAGAATTAATAGATGATGTGATTATGTATCATAGGTGTATCTTCCAACAATGCCAGGTGGAATCTCTATTCGCGATGAACTTGAAAAAGTTAAAAGCGACAACTGGCATAGCCCTAAAGCCTTTAGTAAGTTGTTCGTCTCAAGTATATATGAAAGTACATTTTATTCTACTCTTTCTATTCTTACCATGTCATATCAAATTACTTTATAATGGAATACATAAAACACAATTGTTATAGACAGCGATACTTGCATTTAAGGGGAAAAAAACCGCGTACTTCCATTTTGCACAAGACGAATGTAGATTTCGTTAATTATTAATTACAGTACACATTGATACGTTTGAAAGTAATTTGCATTGAATGATTGTGTATACAAAATTGCTCATATTTCATTTTGTTGAGTAAATATTTTATATGTATTTTTTTATGAATAACATAATTTTGAATCTGAATTAATTTTGAATTGCAGTATGCCAAAACGGACATATTTATTTCGTTGGAGAGGTAAGCAAAGTGTAGATTTGTGGTGATTTTGTTAAAGGTATTCAGAGGAACAACACCCGATACATTCAAGTACAGGATCCACAAAGTAGATAGACAAGGAAACATTCAAAATTAAAAACTACTATCAGGCACAAAATCGACCAACGACCAAAAATATATGTTCATAGAGATCAACGGAAATTGAAATGATATTGTGTTCGATTGATCGGGCATATTTTATAATTCTCTAGCTTTATAAAAAAAGCAATTATATAGTTTGTTGCAAACGTTAGCTTGAATTAGTTAAGACAAGTAAAGGAGAAAGTGAATTGTCTTTCACTTAAAGAAAGGATGGGTTGTCATGAAATTTGTCACCAGAAAATTTCATTGTCCTTGTCAGTGGATCAGCAGAGTGAATCTCATTAATTACATAAATATACAAAATACAGAGATGATAAATACAGACCTTGGACATACCAGAAGTTGGATATGGTGCCTAGGAGAAGTAAGCATTCTTAGTCAAAATCAGTACGAAAAAGTCCTAACAATTGGTATGGAACAGCATTGGATCCAGTGACAACTTGTATTTTAAATTAGATCATTATGATAGACTTAGACAGGTTAACTTTAAACGAGACTGTTGAAGTCCCTTTTTGTCATTAGTCTGTCTTGATTTAAAAAAAAAATGTTCATACGCAGATCATGCTTTTGAGTATCGAATCAGGCATTCCTCCTAGGCATCTTATCCCATCACAGGTGATTCCAGAGGTCTGTATTTGTCCATTTCAATTTTATTCTTAATAGGTATAACGTTTTAGTTTTAAATGGGGCGGTCCTTCGTATGAGACCGCAGAAAACCGAGGCCCCGTGTCATAGTAGGTGTGGCGCAATAAAGATCCATCCCTCCTCAAAGGTCATGAGCCGAGCATAGGTTTAAATTTTGCAGTCCTTCATCGGCAATGGTGACGTCTCCATATGAGTGAAAAATCCTCGAGCGGGACGTTAAACAGTACATAATCAAAAGAGAGAGAGACAGAGACAGAGGCAAAGACAGAGAGAGACACAGAGAGAGACAGAGAGAGAGAGAGACTGCTTATAGTTTACAGCTTTGCTGTCAATTGCCTTCACAGTGTAGTTAAGGCGTCCCGAGAAAAAATTACAAAATGTAACTCAGTGCACTTCACATTAGTTGACGTCATAATATAAAAGTGCATAAAGGCGTACATATCTCTAGTTGTATCCCGGGGCTAATGTCAAAATATGTTGTTGTCATTTATTAGCGTTATCAAGTGTTCAAGCTGTATATGTGCAAATCTGCATGTCAAATGCTTTCAAATGATTTGTTTCAAATTTTTCTTTGATAATACATAAGCATCCCATTTTTTTTTATATTTAGTATGCGCTACAGCAATGTTGTACTGTTACCTTGAAATCGCTTCCATTTTCAAAGTTAAATTGTCGAGAGAGTTAATGTAGTAAAAATTAAACGCGATTGTACTGGTGAAAGATGACTGTATTTTCTGTCGATCGAGACATATTTCAGAAGGTAACTAATTGTAGATATAAGATTTTGATACGGAAGGTAATTATTAAGAACGAGAAGATATCGTGTCGGTCCGGAACACCTTTTAAATTTGTTACATCAATATCGATATGTTAAGTCCAAACTGTAAGTGATTTGAGTGCATATTCCACCTGTACCGAGGTTATAAACAACCGAAAGTCTAGAGGATAAAAATAGTTGTACGTCATTTGCATGGTGACGTAATGGATCAACGAGGGTTTTCCCCTTGTGGCATGATATTTGTTTAAAAATTGACAAACGATTATTAGTAAAATATGAGACGCTAAGTAAAATTTTACTTCAATTTGATCGTCCTGTTATCACTTGCTAATTTTACTGTGTTTCTTTCTCCCTTTGATTTGTGGTCATTTCCTTATCAGTGTGGACAAACAATGCAAAGATCCAAATGTCCAACATGCAGATGTGATATTGGCGGGGAGCGCCACAGAGCAGTAGAAGGGAATCGGCCTCTTAATGACGAGTAAGATTTTGTTACGTCTAGTGTGGTAATTGCAGCAACGGTTTCTCTTACGAAACTTGCAATCTCTTTAGAGTTTCCTTGCTTGTAGTAACTATCATTATTGTTTTGAGGATTTTGAATCTTGGAATAACTTAATAGCTATATATTTACATTTGATATATGATTATCTTATTAATATACATTTTTAAATTCATATTTCAATGTAACCTAAATTAGTTGACAGTATTTGGCACTATCCCAAGCCACGATCCCGTGGTATAGGTGTCAAACGTGGAATTAATATATTTGTATGTTGTTTCAAACAATAAAAAAACCCACTAAAATAGAAATTAACTGTATTCTTTTTCATTCATTTATTTTTTCAGTTGGTATGGAAGAAGTGTTGTAGATCAGATCTAGATTATCATCTTTTCCGCTAGTAAATTTGAAATCACAAATGTTTTCCAAACTCAACAGCATGAAAACTTTTTCAAATATTTTCTCTATCATATATCTCTATCATGTATCCGACAAATGAAAGAATACACATGTTGACATCCGAACCAACTTACATGTAGTATTCATCGAAATGGGACTTGAAAAATTTATATTTGGTGATCAGTAGTTCAACATACTACTTTTTTAAAAGGATATGGGCACGGATTTTGTACAAAACATATTTAATTAATAATACGATCCATATAAAAATAGCAATAAACTTAGATTTGAAAAACGAACACCAAGATGTATCTGAAATATCTAACCTTTTCATTCTTATGTGTTATAGGTCATAATAGCCCTAAATAACGCTGTATAATTCTATAACAAAGGCAATTCAAAAATTAACAGAATTTATTTACAATTATTTGAAGGAAAATATAACAATAACAAAATACTAACTTGTATACAAATGGAAAGTCCGTTATGGGTTTGAATGTCGAGCTGAATTCACACACAAAACTGTCACAAATCGGCTGTGAAACATAATTCCTGAAGTCTTTCAGATACATTCAATAGCTTTTAATCACCAATGATTAAAGTGTTTGTCTATCAGAGCTTAATATCACAGAATTAAAGTGTATTTACACTAGAAAGGAACTTTCTAGAGAATTCATGAAAGACAGTGTTATGCAATATTGACACCAAAACAAGCGTTCCGTAATCTTTCTATTTGAGGGACAAACATATCGAACGTGTAGAAAACTCTAGGTCACAGGTGTTATCGAGTACAAACGCACTAAACAACATATGTTACGTGAATCAACAAACGCAGTTAGGGCTTCAGTGAAAAAAGCTTTTGTAAGGAATTTTTTTTTGTTCTTTCTTATTTGTGCTTGTTAGCTAAATTTATTTATAATTAAAGTATGTTGAAATGTTGAATGCTTTTGACATAATTGTATAGAAATCTTTGTGTTCTCCCCTCCGCACGTGGTTTCCTGGCTATGACAAACGTGTCGATAAACGCGATTTGGGAGTCGAATTTTATGTAAATACAAAGTATACACTATTTAACAACATTTCCAATCTTCTTATTCATAATAGATCTTTATTTCTATACAAAATAGTTGAATTTCAATCGTGTCCATGTCACTTTAAAAGCCACTCTTATTCTACACTGAAGTTGATATTATAAAGTTACCGCAGTTCTTTACTGATGGTATCTATGCAGACGTTTGAATTCGGGTCCCCATGACCAGAATTGAGATCTTTATCAGCTGATCGTTTTGTATTCTTTTTAAATTTATTCAAAACCTTCTACATTTAAGTATTTTGCTGTAACCTCAATTCGACATTTTATTTTTTTTTTCTGTTAACAATATTCACGTTTACTACGACGTATTATCTATTAACAATACTCATTTTATTCATACAGCGCTGCCTCAAAAGTGTTCGCGGAAAAACAAAATGGTGGCGTGATTTCTTTTAGATATCTAATTTTCAAATGATCTAAAATTCTTCGTTTGTTCACTAACTTAGAGTTATCGCCAGTACACCTATCGCATGACTAATCACCAGACCAGATGACGTATCAATGTTGTCGTCTGCTATTTTTATGAATCGATGTTTTCCAACATGGCACGTAAGTCGATAGAAATTAGTACTGAGCTGAAACCTCTGGTTGCTGGTTTAAAACGGGAAGGACACAGGAATTGTGACATTGAGAGATTGTTAAATATACCCGAGTCAATAATTCGATCTATATGGCAAAAGTTTTGTATGACGGGAAATGTGGAAAATTTGCCCCGTTCCGGGAGACCTCCAAAAGTTACCAAACGAGCGGAGAGTAGGCTTTTACGCTCAGTAAGAAAAACCCGTGAAAGATCATTACGGGACATAACACAGGATTTCAATTTTGGAAGTGCAGTAAATGTTCATCACAAGACTGTCCAAAGGATATTGCACAGGAACAAGGTTTTTAGGCGAGTTGTAAGGAAGAAAATGGTGGTCAGGGAGGTAAACAGACAAAAGCGACTTTCATGGTGTCTTGCAAGGAGAAAATGGTCATTCAAAATGAATGGAAGCAAGTCATATTCAGTGATGACTCACAGACTGTGATTGGCCAGAATAATCGAGTGTATGTGTGGCGTTCTGCAAATGAAGCTTACCGTCCTGAATGTATGTGCCCCTCATTTCAGAAGCGAGTGACGGTAATGATATGGGGTTGCATATCTTGGCATGGCGTTGGAACTTTATGCAATGTAAATGGAAATATAAATGCCGTGAAATATCAAGAAATTCTTGAGAACAATCTTTGGCCCGTTTTAGCTCGTCATTTCTCCTATAGAACTTATCGTTTCCAGGATGACAATGCCCCTGTACCTCGAGCACGAATTATCGATGAATACAAACGCGATAATAACATTAACTGTTTGACCTGGCCTGCCGAGTCACCAGATCTAAACATAATTGAAAATATATGGTTTCGTATTAAAAGAGAACTTCAAAATACTGTCCGACACATAAGGACCCCTGATGAACGTTTTTAACGCCATCAATGAGCTGTGGACTTCTTATCAACCCCAATATGTCCAAAATTTGTACAATTCCCTTCCAAGGAGAATACTGGCAGTTATTCGATCCAAAGGTTGCTTGACGAAGTATTAAAGTGAGTCTGTTTATCATTTTCAGTATTTATTTCAGCCTTAAACTTTGAAGCAGAGTTTGTTTACAACGTCCGCCATTTTGTTTTTCCGCGAATACTTTTGAGACAGCGCTGTATGTCGATTCGACATATCCTAGTGAACTCAAAATAATGATACCACACGGTCCTCCTTATCTGTTTTATATTATAATGTTTTAATTGATGTAGACATTTACAGCGAACTAACTAATCTTTATGACAAACGGAATGACTTCGCTTCTCCGTCTAGAGCTTTCCATTTTTATGTAGCAGAAGACCATTAACACCTGCATATGTTGTTTAGGTCTCTCAACTGATTCGATACACGAGAGCACGGTTTGCATACGATCATTTTGTTTTTTAAATCGAGACACTACTGATAATATGGTGATGTTATAGGGTTTGTCTGGTCAATATAAAAGTATGTGATCTGTCAACAGTGAATGTTTAAAGCTACTAGGCACATGATCGCACTCCTGGTGTTCCCATTGGTCAGTGCTTTCTCTGCGTTCAATTTTGTATTCTTTAAAGCCTTTTTGAAATTGATCATTAATGGTTATCTTTACCCTTTTCAATAAAAACATTCATACTTTTTCTGTCAATCGACCTCTCTTTATTATTCCATTCAATGTTTTCAGGTTACCTACCAAGATTGTAAATATACACACTATAGACGCGTTCTACTGTCAATTCAGTTCATTGCTTAAATGCTATCCACTTGCAAGACAAAAATCACTTTGAAGTTTAGAGAAATCAGCTATCAAAGCGCATTTGTATATCGTAAAATACAGTACAAAATTGTCATTGTCAGATTACTGTTTGTGTTATTGACATTTTGTGTTTCATATGACAATATTTGTGCAGAGAAATTGACAGATGGGAAGCAAGAGATAAAGGACACAACATTGGTCCAGCAAGCAAACAACGTAAGGTCCCAGAAAGACAGTTGACATTTGCTACGAATGCGATACTAAGGTTCTTCCTTCATGCATCAATGTTATTTGGTTGTAAAAAGAATCGAAAGGTATTTTTTCTAAATATTACTTCACCAATATCCATGTACCAGATATCGACTTACTTTAACAGATGTTCTAATTAAAGATCATGTCTCGTTTAACATTTTAAAAGGAAATTGAGATGCTAGTGCAATCTAAGACGAACGATATTGAAAAATTCTGCATACAACATATCGATGCAGATCTGTTTAGAATACGGACAGAATTGTCGCTGACACAAGAGGACGTTTTCTTGCTACTGCACAATATGACAAAAAGAATTGCAGAAACTACTAAAGGTATGCTTTGTTGCGAACTTGATATGGTTGTATTCATCTCAAATATATCGAACTCAAACTGAATAAATTCCTTTTAGATCGATCGGCAGTAAATTTGAATTTAAATACAAAAGAGTCTCGAGAGGAATGGGAAAATGTGTTTTGTCATAAAATTATTCTGCCAGTCATAAAGGTAAGTTTCGATTTGAAATCAATTTCTATCTTTTCATCCTTCTGAAGATGTCGCTGTCTTACAATCACAACTTTACTTGTATTCGTGTGTCGTTTTTCTATGATATTCTTATGAATATTCTTATAAATATCAACTATACGT
Source organism: Ostrea denselamellosa (assembly GCA_024699665.1). NCBI lineage: Eukaryota > Metazoa > Mollusca > Bivalvia > Ostreida > Ostreidae > Ostrea > Ostrea denselamellosa. Next base: position 341,686 of record JAMZEH010000022.1, read on the forward strand.
TGTTCAATGTTAAATACAAAGCTGATATACGGTATTATAATTCTTCTTCAACATTACCTGCAACTTCACTTGAGATTTTCTGATCACCTTTGTCCTTTCGATCCTTTATTTTCAAACTTTACACATTTTCCACTTCTTCTATAGAAGCACTAGGGGCAATCCTAATCAAACTAGGTACAAAACATCTGTGAGTAAATTTAAGGAATGTAAAATTGTTTATATAAGCAAGATATATATATATATATATATATATATATATATATATATATATATTGCAGTCCATCACCGGCAGTGGTAATGTCTCCCTATGAGTGAAAGATTCTCAAGCGGGACATTAAACAATATATATTCAATAGAAATTTGCATCTCTGCATCATATGTTTCTGCTGGTGGACTGTCAGTCCCCGAGGCTTTTACCTGTATATATATATATATATATATATATATATATATATATATATATATATATATGTCTATCTATCTGTGTGTGTGTGTTTGTGTGTGTGTGTATCTCTCTCTCTCTTTCTCTCTGTGTGTGTGTGTGTGTGTGTGTGTGTGTGTGTGTGTGTGTGTGTGTGAAAAGGCCAAGATAACCAACAGTTTTCAATCTCGTAATTCCTACAGAAAATACAAATCAGAGAGATAATTCTCTAACCACTTTGGTATTTTTTAAGGAGAGAGAGGCATAAATCCATAGACATACTATACACTAAGAAGGAATGACATACTAATAATTTAAATTGAAAAGTAAAACATTCTAACGTAAGGGGGTTGATTGATTGATTTCATATTGTTTAACGTCCCGCTCAAGAATTTTTCATTCATATGGAGGCGTCACCTTTGCCTGTGAAGGAGTGCAAAATTGATTCCTATGTTCCGTGCTCGGGGCCTTTGAGCAGGGAGGGATCTTTATCGTGCCATACCTGCTGTAACACGGGACCTCGGAGTGCGGTCTCATCCGAAGAACCGCCCCATTTAGTTTCCTCGTACGACAAGCAAGGGGTACTGAGGACGTATTCTGACCCGGGTCATCAAATGCAAATACTAAATGACTGCAATGTTTTGATACCGGCGTATCTGTTAAGAATACACAGGGATGTATTACGCAATCACAGTATGTGTATATGTAGTGTATGGTATCATATTTGATCAAGTCATGGTTCTTTAGACTATGTGAGGCTAAAATGTGGTATTCAAAGTTTTACGTTAGAATATGTAGGAAATTTTTTAATAATCCTTTTAAAACTAGGACGGCAACACTGTATCATATTATATGGAATAATTCTGTAGTTGTGTTGATTAAGTTTTTATTTTATTTTCTAATTACGGAGCCTGGTATATGTAGTAATATTGGTACTGAAGCATTGAATAGATTAATGTTCGGTTGTGATGACACCGAGGAGCTGATGTGGTGTCATAATATGGGATCAATTATTTCGTATGAAAAAAGAAGGTAGAAATCTTTTTTAAATCTTCTGAGGAATAACACATTCAAGGTGACTCAGGTTCTGAGAATTAGCAGGTTGAGGGTTACTCAGGTGAACGCTGTGGCCCATGACACTTGTGTGCTGTTATTCCGTAAATGCAGCATGGGTAAAGGTAAATGAGTTTTAGTGAAAAGAGCATAACCAAAACAGCTCTAAACAGCAATTACTTTATAAAGAATTATATTTACATCATTATAACTGATTTCTGTGTCAGAGGTTTAGTGTACAAATTAATCAATTAATAAAGCATAAAACGTATGAGAAACAGAGAGAAAGTGCTTTATAAATGTATACTGTAATCATAATTGTAAATACACATGGATATTCTTTTGTCGCAACCCCTGAAGAATGTACGAGGACTTCTAGAGGATATGAAAAAAGACTTGACATCAGGGGAGTCAGGTAAATCTATCATTGTTTTTCAGTTCGCGATTTAGAATGATTACATATGTATACATGAAAAAAGTTTTTTAACAACAAAGTTACATCTTTATAAAAATTTTTAGTAATGATTTTGAATTCAGTTAGGTAATTCAGCGTGATCTATATATGTTTACAATATACTTGTATTCAACTGTCTTTTGTCTATTCTGTTGGCGAGACTTGCTCATGCGATTATTGTACTCATTTTCAACAGAATTGTGAATTTTGTTTGTACACATTGCTTTCCTCTTTTTTAACCTGTATAGTTTGGCAAGTCGAGTTTTCTTGCACATTGAAATTATTGGTCCTCCGTAAGTCTTAAATGCAATCCGATGGCAGATTATTAGAATGAGAGAAGCAGATAAATTGGGCATCGCGATGGTCATCACCATTCATCCAGCTATATGTCCGTCGTTGGTGTTGTCGTCGTCGGCGTAAACCTTTCACGTTTTCATCTTCTTCTTCAGAACCACTGAGCCAATTTTAATCAAACTTGGCAAAATGCATCCTTAGGTAGAGGGAATTCAAGTTTGTTCAAATGAAGAGCAGCGTGCTTCTCCAAGGGGATATAATAACAAATGAGGAAAAAAATACTGAACAAATTTGAAAATCTCTAAAACCAACAGGGCCAATGTCAATCAAACTTACTATAAATTATCTTTGGGTTAAGGTATTAAAGTTTGTGCAAATGAAGGACCATGCCCTCTTTAAAGGGGGAGATAATACAAAAATGTAAAAATAGGGTGAGGTCATTTAAACATGTTCTCTCAAGAACCACTGGGCCAGAAAAGTTCCAAGTTATATTGCAGCTTTCTGACATAGTGAAAATTCAAGTTTATTAAAATCATGGTCCCCAGGGGTAAGGTGGGGCCACAATAGGGGATTAAAGTTTTATATGCCAAAATATAGGAAACAATCTTTAAAATGTTCTTCTTAAGAACAACTAAGGCAGATAAGTTCAAATTTACATGACAGATTCCTGACATAGTGCAGATTGAAATTTGTTAAAATTATGCTCCCAAGAGGGGGGTAGTGGGCCGCAATAGGTGATCAAAGATTTATATGTTAATATACGTTGAATATCTTTAATATGGGCCAACGTGACTTCGTGAGGGATGGGGCCAATGAGGCTCTTGTTTCTACATATCATTGATAGACGAGCGTGTGTATGGTGGCATCCTAGAACTGCATATGCTGGATGAATCCGTTTGGTGGTAGATCAGTTATGGTGTGGGACTGTGTTTATTAGTACTGTAATCTGGATCCTGTCACACTTAGGACAACCCTGATGCACAACTTATTAAAGAGACATTTTTGTTGAATGTGTTGTACTTTATTTTGACAATCGCCCTCTTCAACCATAGTCAGTGGTCATGGATGACAATGTCAGCCAATATCGTGCTCG
>JAMZEH010000022.1:350000-552500 GCA_024699665.1 Ostrea denselamellosa
AATATAAAGCCCCTTCAGAAATACTCTCATTAAAAAGTTGATAAAAGGCATCTTCATGCAGTATAGGTTCATGTAAAGTTCAAACTGTGTTGCTAGGAGTTACAGCGGTGTTTTCATGTATATTCAGACGTCACCAGTTGAAGTACCACACATTACACGTATACTTTGCGCTTACGGCCGTAGCAGTGAGGATTCTTTAACATGCCAACGACCGGTCGCGGTAGCTCAGTGGTTAGAACGTTCGCTTCGTAACCGGGAGGTCGTGAGTTCGAGCCCCGCTCGTGCCATGGCCGCGTCAAACCTAAGACGAAAAATAGGTAGTGATTGCTCCTTCGCCAAACGCTCGGCATTTAGAAGTGAGAATCACGGGTCTTTCGGATATGACCTTAAAAACGGAGGTCCCGTGTCACGGTAGGCGTTCGCACGTTAAAGAACCCTCACTGCCACGGCCCTGAGTGCTAAGCGTAGGTCTAAATTTGTGGTACTTCACCTACAGCTGGTGACGTCTCAATATGAGTGAAAAATTCTCGACAGGACGTAAAACAAACAAACAAACCAACTCCTGCTGCCACACGAAACCTCCGTCTTTAAGGTCATATCCGAAATATTAGTGAATATCACACAACAGTACTGTTTCCGGGTTCATAATGCAGGTTCTTAAAACCGATAGGAACTCGTAACACTGGTTAATAACAATGCAAAGTATGAAGAGTCGTATGAGGTCAGCGCGTGCTGGCATAGATACAAAACGCTTACTACAAAAGTTCTTCCAGCCTATCATATTTATTGCCGTTCATTTGCTTTTATTATATAATGATATAGCTGATAATTAAAATCCAAAGATTGAAATTTCAATTTAGCTATAGCGTTGACGTGTTTATCTTTATATCTCAATTCTTCCGCTCAAGGACATTTTCAGACGATGCAAAGAGGCTGAAAATCACTGCCTTATACAGAAATATAAAATGGAAAGTAACTAAAATATGCATTTGTTTATAATTTATAGTTGTGCGATAAATAGAATCTTATACTCTTGCTTATGACAAATGAAATTTATGAAATTCGTTACCAGATTTAAATATTTCCCTGACCTGACCAATCCTCGGGAAATGTTAAATATGTCAACTCTTTTCATAAATTTCATATGCGATAAGGACTGTATCAAGATCTTCTATTTCTCACTTTTATATCCTGAACATTTGGCGAGGAAGTAGTCATTATCTATGTTTATGTGTTAGGTTTGGCTCGGCCATGGCTCGAACTCACAACCTCCCGATTACGAAGCGAACCTCTGCCACTGCCCTACCGCGACCAGTGAATCATTAGGCTATTTGGCTGTGATTAGTCACGTTGATTGACACGGCCATGGCACGAGTCGAACTCGAACTTTCGACCTCCCCATAACGAATTGAATGTTCTACCACAGCCCTATCGCGACCGGTGAATTATTGGGCGATTTGGCCATGATTAGTCAGTTGATAGACATCATCGGGTAATGTGGACTCTATGTCATTACTCACTTACTAGTTTATGAAACCGAAAGGGACTACACAGTTCAGGCTAGCCGAGAAAAATCAGTGTTGTATATAAATGTTCATCTCTGCACGTCGTACCATAGGACGTCACAATGTAAAATTGTGTCCCGTTCTATAGTCTTGCTTTCGAGACTTTGCAAAGAGTCTGGGGAGAGCGAGACTACAAGACGTACAGGTTCCTATCGTTTTATTGCGGCGAAAGTGTCATAATATTTTGTCATCATTTAGTATCGTTATCAAGTGATAAGCTATATACGTGAAAAATTGTCTTGTCAAATGCTTGCCAAATTATATATTCCTTTATGCTATTAAATCACTCTCCATTGTTTATAGATAGAGTATGCGTGAAGTGATATTAATGTTATATTTTGACATTGAAATCCCCCCTAATCTGAATGAAACTGACCTATTTGCATACATAATCCCATAGTACATAAACAATACAAAAGTTCGAGTGCATCTGCTATAGCCAGCAATATGAATGTTTGGATACATATTCTTGATTTATTTATTCGCTTGAAAAGTGCAGGGAAAAACTTCTGTCTTATATATTAATGATATGATATATATAGTAATGTAGACAACCCTGTTAATTCGCTGATAGTGACTTGATAGATTGTTAAATTATAGCATGTTTTCTTTAAGTATTCATATGCATTTGCTCCAGCACTTTTCATTTAAAGGATTTGTGTTTTTTACTGAGTATATCATTAAATATTCAGCTAGTAAACTTTATACACCCGAACTTTTTTTACACATCACGGAAAATTACCGCGAGGAGAATTGACGGTAGATCAGTCGTATTGAACATATGGGTAGTATTGTATCAGTGTTTAACTGTAACAAAATATTATTATACTTGTGAATTTGAGGTCTAGTTCCATGCCAAAATTATAGCATATTTTGCTATGGAAGCCCTTCAATAATTTTCTTCTCCGTCTGTCCGACCCTCTGTCTGTCAGTTTGTCCCATTGGTTTTGCAAACATTTTTCCGTTATGCTTGCGAGGATTCATTTGAAACTTGCAGTGTAGTTTCAGAGTGACAAACTACAGATCAAGTTCAAACTTTCTAACGTTTGATGACAGGTATGAAAGAAATTATTTTTTCATATTTTACAATTTGATATTCATCGGAATCGTGTTCTGATGGAAAGGCTGTAAAAGTAGGATGTCTGAATTGAGTAGGTCAACGAAACTAGGTTGTTGGATATATAAAAATAACGTAATTGATTTAACATTACAATATAAAACATAAACGGTATCAATCTTGATGCACTAGATGTGCATTTCGACAAATAATATCTCTTCCGTGATGCTCAAGTCAAAACTCATTAATCGCAAAAGGACCATATCAAGGAAAGTATATATATATATATATGTATATATATATATATATATATATATATATATCAAATCTTTTAATCACGCGAGTATTTTCTGTAGTCGATGAAGGACGTCTGGTCAGTCGGCAGTACTCAGACTACTGCATCCCGCCAATCCGACTAAAATCGAGGGTATTCGAAATTGGCCACCAAACATTTGATAATATGTAGATGCAGAAGTCCTTTATAAGTGTCTAAAATGCAGATATGAATGTCATATCGGTGTTTGTTGTGTGTTCCATTTACATGATTATTTGAATAGCTTTTTGTGCAAAGATGGTGACCCAAATTTGATGCGTTTTGAACCACATTGAAACTATGCAAACGGTACATCACATAGTGACGAAATATCTAATTTGTTGTTCTTATAATTAAAGTTATTTAGGATATATGCTACATGTTCATAAATTGAATTAAAAAATTACAGTTCTGACCATTTAATCGCTGATAAAAACTACATTCGTCAACTATAAGAACAGCGAAACATTAAACTTATTCGATACTGGTAAATATGGTGACTTGGTATTAGTGTTTAGGTCACAGTTCAAGGTCAAACAAAATCAAATTTACAGTCTTTTAGATATTACATTCGTCTGTTGATGAGGTGCGCCAGCAGGGGACATGTATTGCTTCACAATGGATTAAATTTTACAAAACAATATACATCTGTAGATTTTTTTTAAATCTTCACAAGAAGAGCAGGGTCATGGTTAGTCATATCAATATGCATCATCGGGCACTGCCGAGGTAAGTCCTTTTGATCATACCCGGGTGTCCGATGGAGCCTCAATAGGGGATTAAAGTTTTATCTTACAGAGATAAAAAAAAATCTTATTCTTATGAGCACAGGGGCCAAACTTAGTCATATCAATATACTCAGGTGTGAATTTAAATTCAATTAAGCTATAACCCAGTGACGTTAGGCCGAGGCCACAAAATGGTTTCATTGTTCTTCGCAAGAATAAAGAAAGTAAAAATATCTTTAAAATCTGGTGAAGAACAGTATGGCAAAAATTACTCAGATGAGCATTGTGGCCTATGGGACTCTAGTTAAATTGATTTTCACTAAAACATAAATATTTTTTTTCATTACTTCACATTACGTTTTAATGTCCAACTGTATTTGTGACAAGTGTACTGGACAATAAATCTACGGATCGTGGGCATTTTGGTCTGATTTTTTTTTTGAGAAATTTTTATTGAAATACTATACATGGATTGAGAAAAAAAAATATGACTTGAATCCTGTTCACTAAAAGCTTCTTCACAATTTGGACGTACTCATGAGTTCACAATAAAAATGTGGAACACTTTGAGTAATTGTGTAAGGGAGACAATCAGTCAGCAGAATCATCTGTTATTGACAAACGGAACAGCGATTGAACGTGATTAAGTAAGGGTATGTCACCACATAGACGTCATTCACAGGCAAATGAGCGCAATCAAGCAGTCGGAATGCTTCAGGCTAGACAAACCCAGCGAGATGTTGCTATCCGGTTTGATGTGTCCCAGAGTGTCATCTCTAGACTCTGGACACGATTTCAGGGGACTGGTACAGTCAATGAGAGGCCTAGGAGTGGCAGACCTTGTGTCATAGCGCAACGCCAAGACCGGTGCATCGTGACGTTGGCCCGGTCACAGCGTTTTAAACCTGCTCCAAGACAAATACACCTGTTTAATGTTGTCACAGGTCTGCATGATATGTCCCAGACTTTGAGAAACAAACTTCATGCTACTAATCTCAGGACTTACAAGCCAGTAGTGCGTGCAAGACTTCTCCCAAGTCATCAACAAGCATGCCAGGAATTCGCAATATATATATATATATATATATATATATATATATATGATTGGTTAAAAGTTCTAACATCTTAGAAAAAGCTTGACAAAACTCTGAGTCAATTTGGACATGTTTTGTAACGTTCAAGTTGTCATTCATGCCAGATTTCTTCACGTCATTTAGTGAAATGTTGTATTTTGCAACACGACCCCAAAAATATCAATAAATGAAATCAAGATTTCTGATTAAATATTGATGACAAATGGTGTCAGCGTTTGTGTTGTATATATTCTGCCATGTATGTAGAAAGATTTAGTTTGATCAATGAAATAGTCCATGATCCCTAACTTATTTTGTCCAGTATTGTGTATAGATTCGTGAGAGGCGATTTGTGTTTTTATTTTTCAAGATTCCTCTCAGTGAAGCACAGATGGCAATTGTGGAAAGTGAGTACAATTCTATCCCAGCAATATGTGCTCTCCTTGACGGATTGGACATAGTTATTCGCTTCATGCATGCGACTGGTGGAAAGCCTTCCGAGAGAATATACGATTATATGTCTAATGTACTGCGATATGACAGAATTACACTTGGTGATCAGGTATTTCTTAATTACGTTCACGCTAGGCATGAACCCCTGCACACACGAGTGGACATCAGATAATTATAGTGAATTTGGAAGTAACTTGAAACCACATGTATTACTATTAATTACAATGGAATTTGTTGTGATTGTTTGAAAGTGGGAATATATACTGAATAATGCATAAATGTGATGTCTCCATATAAGTGATATAGTTTTGAAATTTTATTAAGCAATCCATTCAAATAAAAGCATATCTTCAAATTGTTAAATTTATTCCTAAAGAATTGAGGATAAGTTATTCTAATAAATGAATATAGATTGATTCACTTCATTGAGAAATAAATCAAATTTCTTAAGGAAATAGACCCATCCTTAATAAAATTTTATCCTTTCTTTAATTGATTTAGAGATTGGCTAATAATTTAAAGGTAATGCCAAATAATTGAGAATATATATTGAGTTTAGTTTTATGTTTTGTAATATTTGATATCTTGCAAAGTTTCTGGCTAAGCGCAAAATATGTTTTGGCTCTCATTAAAGAGATAATTTATTTTATTTAGTTCATTTGTTTTGCAAGAATTAAAATGAATCCCAATGACTCGTGCAAGTCATCTTCTGTATATGGTATCAATCTTATGCATTTATCTGCATTTAGTAGAACAATTATCATCAAATTACGTCCCCTGAATTTTTACTTCCTGGACAAAAATTTAATCGCTATATAAGTTTGCTCCCAGTGTAACTTTTGATAAACATGCTATTTTTTTTAAGTTGATACACTTCATTCATTTATTAGAAATAAATAAGGTGATTTGGGGTAAGAAAAGAAATTCACCAAAATGAGCTTTATTATCCATTTAAACTCCATGCATCCCGATACAGTATAACTTCATTTCTATTTAAACCATACCCTTCTGCTGAACATGTGGAGTCATATAGGCGTTCAAAATAAGCTTGCATACTGCGAATTCTCTAAATATCATCAATAACAAGAAGTGACGAATTCTTTGGAAGATGAAATTGCTAAGTGGATTAAACCTCACTAAAACTGTTAAATTCATTTGATTTTAATTTCACTTCCTGTTCCTATAGTGCTCTAGACAAATTCCTACAGATCTGACAGCTTCGTGCCCCTTTTGGCCACTTTTTGAGCTTTGCATTAACTACAAAGTTACAATAGCATGGCAAGATGAGTAAGTAATAAGTTGTCAATCTCTTTATGAGCTGTTCGCCCTCATTCTAAATGGGAGAATTCAAAACTGGAATGTAGATTTACTGATGAACCTAAAGTAGGGGAAAACATGAATCAATGAGTCTGGGAGAAAATAATAATTGCATAAGACTTCACGAAATGCAGTATAGAGTTGCTTCAGTATTGGTCTCCAGAATAAAAGTGCATTGTTCCTCAGTTATATTTATGGTAAATTGTTTTGGCATTGTAAGTATCAATACCAAATACTGGTAAATCTTTTAAATACTTTTTAATATATATCTTCAATTGGGTTGTGGTATATCCTTATGTTTTATTCGATGAAAATTATAATGCATTAATTAAACATCTGGTAAAATATGGCACATTTCACAGTATGGGAGAGAGAAAAAAAGGGAACAATCATCATCATTATCATTTTTGGCCAATAATTCAATCTTTCACATTTTTCGCACAGACTCAGCGAATATGCTGTTTAAAACACTGTCAGAGTCTTTGGCTATTGGTGTCCATGCGGAGAGCAGAGAAACAACTGAAAATGAAACAGGTAAATAATGACTTATTTTTGAACTTACGTCAAAAACTTTATTGCATAAGAACATTTATGGAGATTAATACTATGGGTGCTGATTGTTTCTACCATGAATATGCATAATTATTAATGCACGAAGGTAAGTTCAGTCTCCATTTTTTATCACTCTAGTTGATTCCAACTGTCTCTTAGAATTTGTAAGGCATATGCTGCCACATATAGGACATGTTTGGGTTATATCATTGTTGGTGTCTTAATGGGGACCATCTTTGAATTCCACGCCTACTAAGTGAACAATGATGGTCATTGTACAATGCTTTCTCTGCATATTTATAGTAAATGTTGTGATATCTTTTATAGTTGTTTGCATTGTCATTCATTTAAGACATTTTTTTAAAAAAAAACATACATGAGAGTATCAACAGTGACGCTTTAAGTCAGCATAATTCAGAAAGCGGTGATTGCTTCTAGAAACGTCGCATTCCATAAATTTATTTCTTATTCTGCTTTCACATTCTACTTTCATTTCTGTCAGATTATTCATACGTCCATTGTTTACAACTGCAGTACAGTCATAATGACATCACTATTCTTAACACTTGTAAAGATATCAAAGGCAAAAACAATGGAAATGGAAATATTTACTAGTATTTACATTTCCAATGTTTCTGCGTTTTAATACCGTAACCAATTGTAATGATAGATATTTCCTCATGAATACGATGTGGCAATTGCAACTCTCGGATCTTTTCGGCAAGGTAGAGAAAGGCGCGTTGAATATATTCAATCGTTGAAATTCGCTTCTATCATTGCGTAAGCCACTAATTGGTGATTGTTAACATGTTTTTAGACTTACTGCATGTATGGGAGAAATATAATTTCTAGTAAAATATTTATTGGAAAAAGGCAAAATAAATAATTAATTACCGTTGTATTTTAATTTAAAGTAAAAATGTAAGTTATCGTAATACATTGTCTGTTATTTCGCTTGCCTGATATGCGACTGGTTGTTTAGATGGGAATAATGCACATATGAATCTTAATAAATATATACGTCTATGTTAACAGCTGGGGATTCCAGTAGAAATAATACTCAGGTAGCTGATAAGGCCTGTGGGCCTCTTGTTGATAATATATGAGGGTATGAACTACAGCGCTTCATATTGGCATAGTTTTCATGAAGCGTATATGACTGTCCCAGTACTGCAAACTTGTGCTTTGATATTTTGTGAAACAGGGCATCAGGTATCTATAAAAACACTAAAACACTAAAATATACAATACAATAATAACAATTCAAAATATATCTGATGAAAGAAAATTTTGATTGTGTCAGAGCTTGTTTTCATGATATGGAAAAACCAATATTGTACAGTCGTATCGTCTAAGATTAATGAACAAACTAAACATCTATTTCACTATCTATATTTTATAGAACAGATTGTTGTATTTTTTTTTTTAAAAGTTGTATAGACTTTTTTCTCTTGACATTCTCGTACGCAACAAGGTACAATGAAACAGCAAAGGTTTATTACAAAACATTGGTGATTGTAAATATTCTAGGGTATATTTGAACGTTCTAGACATTGGTACTACGATAGTAATGTTTTGTTCAAATTGAATCACATGATGTTAGCTAAATTTAGAAAGTATCAATGTATAATGTCTTAAACCTACCCTCTGAGGAGAGGACAGTCCCTCATGTGAGATGAAGAGGATATCTTTAAGGACTATTGACGTTTGCGTGCATTCTCTTGCAAATGTGGGCCTTACAATTAACATCAATATTATTATTATTATTATTCATAACTATTAAATGGATATTCATTTAATTCACTACTTTGAATTAAGAAAACTAATAACTATACCTGTTCTACAATGTATTTATTCATCTATAAATATTTCTTTGTTTTGTATGTTTCGTGTTGTTTCATCAATACAAAAGAAATTCATAAAAACATATCCTTATTTATTTGACCTAGTATTTACATTGTGCGCGTGAATATTGATAAATATACATGTAATATGTATGTCTAGAAGTATAAAAAGTAAATATAAGCTTTGAAAATTCATGAGGGTATGAACTGCAACGCTCCACGCCAGCACGCTTCATGAAGTGTGCTGGTGTAAAGTGTCTCAGTTCATACTCTCGTGTATTTTAAAATATGAAATTCATTCCTTAAATATATAAATCAAAAGCAAGACCATTTGATTGATGATATGCAAATATGTACCGGTACAAAAGAGTCCAAGACGACAGTAATAAATGGAAGAAGGGAGAAAGTAAAATGGCAGCCCTAATTCTACAGCAAGAGTGCTAAAAACGGTAAAAGGATGTACGCTGACCAACATCTACAAAAAAAATGTACATGAAGCGCGAGAGAAATGGATAGAGGGTGAAATCATATCATCAAAGATAGAACATAAATGTTAAATCCGATTCCAAAGTTTACAGTTACAACGAAAAGGAGAAACAGTAAAGATGAAAAAGTTGCGGTAATATCAGAATGTGTAACTTAAAATAGGTAGAGAATGAACATGAACAAACCCCATATATCTTATCAATAATTCTAATTATTCACACCAACATCATCTACAAAGGTGATCTGAAAAACAAATTACGGCTTTCAAATGCAAGCATACAGTGTATGTCTTTGTGTGCTCCGTTGCCTTTGTGAAGGATTAGAAGTTTTAGTCTCTCTATGTAGGATGGCTTTGATTTCTTGGGGAAAGAGTACAAGAAGATCCTACCTGAGACGTCTCGCCGATCTCTGGTTAATTACATCAATACGTTGAGCAGAAAGAAGGTGAAATCCCTGAGGTACCAGTGGTTCGAGTGCATCATGCTTCGGATCGCCGAGGAGGATGACGAAGTCGAAGACGAACAACTGGATTACCCAAACATGAAGTAATACCAAATAATTATTCCGTTGTTGATTCTTTATACGACAGTGGTAATAAAACATCATACATTTTTTGGACACAAATACAATTTTAAAATAAATAGTACAGGTGCATGGATATCTTTATATCAATACAACATAACTATCGTGGTTATTTTTCTTTGAACGTTCTTCAACAATAAGAAAACCTTTTTTTTCTCTATTTTTACGTCACGCGCTGAAAACTCAAGAGAACTTTTCTGATCACTTTTAACTGGCGTCAGACTGTCCGACCATCTGACCATAAACATAACATTTTCGACTTCTCGATAACCACAGTGCTAATTTCAGCCTAACTTGTCAAAAAGCATGCTTGGGTATAGAGGATTCAACTTTGTTTAAATAAAGCGCCACGCCCTGTTTGAAGTAGAAATAATTAAGAGTTAGGAAACAGTTTGTGGCATCTTTTAAAACTCTTCATAAGAAACAATCAAACTTGGCACAAACCATCCTTGGGTAAAGAGGATTTAAGTTTGTTCAAATAAAAGGTTATGATCCTTCCAAAGAGGAAGTAACCAAGAGGCAAATATAGGTGGGGGTTATTTGAAAATCTTATTAAGAACTATTAGGCAAGAAACGTTGAAATTATTATGAGGGCATTCTTACATAATTTTGATTCAAGAACGTTCAAATCATGATCCCCGGGGGTAGGATGGGGCCACAATAGTGGATCAAACTTTTCCATGGGTATGTATAGATTAAATCTTTAAAAGTTTTCGTCTCAAACACGAGGTCATGAATCATTCCCAGGTAGTGTATATTTACCAGTTTACTTTCGAAAGGTCGGTGGTCTCTTCCCGGGTACATTGTATCTGGGTTCTCTTTTCCACCAATAAAAACTAGACGCCTCCAGATAACTGAAAAATTGTTGAGTGTGGCGGAAAACAACAAACAATCTATCAATTAATCAATGCATATCCAAGGTTGTTCAAATTGTAAAGTAAGGCTAGAATAGTGATTTAAAGTTTTACACAGGGATACATAGGAAAAATCTCACAGCAGGACCATGAACACGCTTACTAAAATGCAATCATCCACAGGTATTGGAGATTAAAGTTTGTTCAAAATGAGACTCCCGGTAGTAAGATGAGGATATACCAGGGAATGAATGTCTTAGGTGGGAATATGTAGGATAAATCTTCTCAAGACAACAGGGGCACTATTACACGTATCAAAATGCAAGCATTTTTAGATAGTGCAGATTCAAGTTTGCTCACACTGTGGTCCCCGGGGGGTAAGGTTCCACTGTAATAGGAGATGAAAGTTTTACACGGGAATTTACAGGAAATATCATCTCAATAACAGCCGTCCTTGCATACTCCTATTTTGCAAGCATCTGCAGGTAGCGCAGACTGAAGTATGTTTAAGTCACGATCATCGGGGGGGGGGGGGGGGGGGGGGGGGTAGGATGAGGTCACAATAGGGCTTCAGCGTTTTATATGGGAATATGTAGGGAAATATCTTTGAAAATCTTCTCACGAATAGCAGGCTAGGATCATAATTCAGTCATATTAATATGTACGAGTCTTCCCGTATTACAAATTCGACTTTGTTCAATCAGGGGCGCCAGAGGTGGACTTTTAAATGACAAGTGAGTGATAGGGCAGCTTAATTAATACACTTATGGAGTACATGTATATAAAATCATAAATAAGGTAAACCAATTCATTTAAATATCACGTTTTTTAAAAGAATATCAGTAAAAAATGCTATATATCTTCACATCGTATTTTGTAATCTTACTGTTTATATGTCGGTTTAGGTTTCGATTATTCCAATATTTTTCTCTTACTTCCTTGAACAATTGTCATTAGAGTACTAAACCGTTGAAGGAATTGTGGGGAAATATTATTACAGACGAAAGATGAACATAATAATTGATACATACCGGTAAAAAGTAGTGTTCAATTTCTATCAACACCCACGTGGCCCGACTCCCCAAGGGCGAGGCTACCGACTGGCAGAAAGTGTCTCGGCAATAACCTGTATGACTAGTGAAAATTTTTGTATGAATAAATTGCTTGAATTTAAAAATACACGACAGAGTATTTGCGTTTTGATATAGTATTTCAGTCTCATTTCTTTCTCTTGTAAGCTACGTGTTATGAATTAAGGATGCCTTCAATGTTTCTGTTTTAATTATGGGTTAGTAAATCTTCATAATGACATTGGTTGGCGAGTATAATTAGTGTCTATAGAGTGTTGGGTAAAGTCTGATACACGTGTACATACATACATATGTTACCGAGCAGTAAGGCTGATGATGGTTTTCGTAGTTTATTTAGACATTTAAAGGCATTGACCTATTATACAAAGAAATGTATAAGTTCTATAGAAATAGTATAACAATAGAATCACAATTACAAAACATCACCTACAGTTAACAATTCACGGAGTGTTATACTTTATCCAGAAAAATGTACATGAGTTCTGTAAACAATTTAAATTAAAATCTTACAGAAACAAATTATCATTTCAAGTTTGACTATAAAAATACAATAAAGTATATACCTCACAATCAAAATTATAACTGATATCAACTTTATGGTAATGAAACATAAATTAAATATAGAATTTACATACCATAAGCAGAAACCCCGGATCAGTATATATATAAATATATATATATATATATATATATATATATATATATATATATTGATCTATTGATGACGTCATCGCAGGCGTTCTAGTGATAGCTACCATCCGCAGAAATAGGAATCTAAATATTCTTAGTGATATAATGTTACTGATATATATATATATATATATATATATATATATATATATATATATTAGATTGAGAGATGCTCTGTATGGTCATATGGAGACTCCAAAGTACAGCGAGAAACTGATGGAAAAGGAGTACGACATCATTGGGGAAAATGCTTTTTCTTTGGAAGATCTCCAGGCTTTTCCTGAAGCCATAATGGGAATGCATTGCATTGAAGCATGGAGTATTGTTGTGAATGCCAAATTGTAATTAAACAATATTTTCGTACATGAAACATATGACAGTTGAAGATGTGTGGTTAAGGTAATCGATTCATGTTTTTCTAGATTATTGAACTATATGTTTACATTGATATCACATATATGTTATCATTTCAATTCTAAAACCTCTGCATTATATTTAAATGCGATGTAATCAATGATTAATTTAACTTCTTCCAATAGTTTACTGTGAAGAAAAATTTATATGTACATGCTGATATTTATGTATAATCATACATGAGACATAGTAATAGAATAAAATAAAACAAAGTATTCCATGTTATAGAAGGAATAGTTCTTGTTAAAGTGTATATTCTGGAATAAAAATTGAAGCACATCATATCCAGGAACGTTTTTAAATCTACACAGCGCAAATCCCTCGAGCTTCTTTGATTTATTCTCTATTACTAAAATTCTGATATGCCAGAATTTCCCTTAACGGGAATACATAGTGTTATATTTTGTTTTTAAATATTTATACCCGTAAGAATCTATGCTATATTTTTTAATGTTGATCATTTTATATCATTCACTTTGTTTGTTTTCTTTTGTCATTATGGATTGGATACTGTCTGTATATATAGAAAGACAACTCAATGAAGGTTTTCAGATTTTTTATAGAATGTGTTTTTGTAAAGATTATAATCGGTTATGTTCTATCAACATTAATTAAAGACATGTATGAATAATTATATGCCTTTATATTTACCTCGAGGTCACTTACAGAGTATGTTTTGTGTATATGTTTGTTTTATAACTATTTTGAAATTTCATATACTTGTAACGTATGCGTTTTATTGGAATGTACATTTCATTTCCTCTCACTAATATTAAATAAAGTTTAGTGTTGTATTACAGAGTATTTCAAGTTCAAGTCTACACCTGGTATTTCCTACAGATATACTTCCATTATTGCATCCAAACCTTTAACTAAAAACAAGCTTTACGGTGCCTAGATATCGACCATCATATATTCAATTCACTTACGTATCTTGTTCCCCGTCGTCTTTTAACTATATTCCAGCTGGACATGTCATTACTGGTAATGTAGATATAGTTAAAAGTGAAGATCTAAAATCACTTATTTTAAAAGGTCCTAAATTCAGAGAACCTCGGTCTTTCAATTGGCGACAAAACTTCATCTCTATTATGAATTCTGTCGAAGATTATGCCAGTCGATGGGCTAAATATGAAAAAGAAGCACTTTATACCTTGTCAGAATGAATAAAAAGTAAAAGAGAAATATTAAAATCCCGTATCAGACATGTCAAAACAAACATGCATACCATCTATCCTTATGTCTTTAGTAAATCAGATTGATTGATTAAATATTGTTTAACGTCCCGCTCGAGAATCTTTCACTCATATGGAGACGTCACCATTGCCGGTGAAGGGCTGCAAATTTAGGCCTATGCTCGGCGCTTCTGGCCTTTGAGCATGGAGAGATCTTTTACGTGCCACACCTGCTGTGAAACGGGACCTCGGTTTTTGCGGTCTCATCCGAAGAACCGCCCCATTTAGTCACTTCTTACGACAAACAAGGGGTACTGAGGATCTATTCTAACAACCCGGATCCCCACGGGGTTAGTAAATTAGAAGTGATAAAGGAATTAGATAGGTTACATGTTATATGTTTTGGTTCCAGCTGACAAGCTGGCAACAACATTGTATTTGTTTGTAAGGTTCATTATTACAACTGCATTCTAAACGAATTGGGCATTAATTTCACATTTATTAATAGGACGTATACTCAAATCCCCCTTTCGAAAGATGAAATTCTTCAAAATCATGCTTCAGTTTTATATACATTTAATATCCCAGTCAATGAAGCGGATGAATATGAGTTACCGTATCAATACTGGATCCTCAAACTCCCAAAAAAATTTTACAAACAAAGATATATTGCTGGATCCAATAAATGTACTACCAAGCCCCTATCTTTGCTTCTTATGAAAATATGAACTACTGTGAAGGAGAAACTTCATACTGTGCCACTACTACATATCCCAGAGTTGGTGTAAATCAAATGTGGATTCTTAAAAATTCTAAAGAACTTTTAGTGAATTTGAAATCAAAAACTTTTCTCAAATTCACAACATTAAAACGTAGGATTTTGCAAAGTTTTACACGACCATACCTCACGATAAATAAAAGACTAGAATTTTTGACATCATAGACAGTTGCTTCATGAACCAAAATGGTAAAGGAAATATTCATATTTTGTGATTGGTCATCCCAAATATTATTTTGTTAAGCACCACCCTGACTCCACGCACAAGTACCCTGAAGCTGATATTAAAAAGATGCTAGAGTTCCTCATTGACAATATTTTTGTAGTCTTTGGTGATCAGGTCTTCCAACAGTCTATTGGAATTCCCATGGGCACGAATTGTGCTCCTTTGTTAGCTGACCTATTCTTATATTCTTATAAACCAGAATTCATTTAAAAGCTTGTATATTACAAGAACAAATGTCTTGTTGTGGCCTTCAATTCGACATTTAAATTTATCAACGACGTTTTGTTTTATCAACGATGATCATTTCCATTCATATGTTGATTCGATATATCCCAGTGAACTTGAAATTAAAGACACCACAGAGTCTTCCACTTCTGCTTCGTACTTAAATATTTTACTGAAAATAGATGATGGCGACAAACTAACAACTCAATTTTACGACAAACATCAACTTCCCTTATTCATGTAGCAATATTCAATCATCGCCTGCATATGGTGTTTGTATCTCCCAACTGATTCGATACGGAAGAGCTTGTTCTGCATATGATCAGTTTTTAAATCGAGGTGGGCAACTGACAAAGAAGTTGATGTTACAGTGGTTTGTATAGCTTCATCTAAAGTCAGCTTTTCGCAAATTTTTTGGTCGTTATAACGATCTAGTTTGTCAATACAACTAACAGTCTGATGTGTTTCATATCAATTGTTAGGCCGTTCTTGACACACTGATTCTGACTACGGATTGCTCAGTTTACATGTTCGGAGTATAGGGCTCACGGTGGGTGTGACCGGTCGACAATGGATGCTTACTTCTCCTAGGCACCTGATCCCACCTCTGATATGGCCAGGGGTCTGTGTTTGCCTATCTCTGATTTGTATTTTCTATAGGAATTACTAGATTGAGTGCTGTTAGTTATCTTGGCCTCTTCATCTTATTGTTGTGCTTTCAAAATAAAATGTACATGAAAGTTATAGTCATCACTGTTTTAGTACTCCACCTTTTGTCTTGTAAAATTGAGCATCAAACATTTACATACATTACATATACACCTTATTAATTTAAAAATCATCTAAGGATGTATCATTTGTAGATATAGTCGTCACAAATGTTAAAAAAGCATTTATTCTATAACACTTTCATGTAAAATACTCGAATGTTATTGTCCAAGAAACAGTTGCAAACACACAATGTTTTCCTCTGAGAATAGAGAGCACGAGCTCTTGGGTGATAATATCTAAGAACCGGGTAATGGACCGAATGTGTGTTGTTTCGCTAAAAGTATGAAGATTTGCATAATATATGATTTCTTTCTTCCCAATTGTAGCACAAAATGGGATACAAATACAAACTGCACTGTTTAATCGCACACACAGCCCGGTAACCACTTAGGTGAGCGTCATGCGCATGTAGGTTTAGGTGGACATGCTTCGCTGCGGGTTATGGATCAGATTCAATGCTTGGATGTGTAGCCTCAGCAGGTACTCTTCTTGTTGGGACACATGTATTTACAGGAAGTCAAGGATATTGCAGCTTAGATGGATCCGATAGAATGGTTGGTATGGGTTATATTAGATATTTAGAATCTATTGACGATTCATGGTTCATCACGTTCACTGTGGACTAACATTATCACTATTGGTTTCATATGATAATAGTAGCAAGCAATCACTGTATTCCACGTGATATGCTGTACGATGAAGCTGTGATCAACAAAGTTTGCTTATGTGCCGCCATTCACCATCACATGATATCACAGGAATTAATCATGGGAGAATTGGTCATGATGGGTCCACATCTCATTCACCGAGGGTCCTCTATTCCTATTTCGTGTATTTAGTCGAAATGTAATTAAGGTCACGTGACGAGCAAGAAGAGAGGTGGGTGCGTTTTTCTTTTGCTCCGTCGTTTTTGACAGTTTACTCTTAATTCTAAGGAATTAGTGTAAAACTTTTTGTACCATTTATGTGTATTGTATATATGTTCGACAAAGAAACCTTTTTGATGTGTTTTTGAGAAACTCTGGACATTATTTCTTTGTGTGCTTCTGTATACCTGTGACTACTGAGTATCTACTCACGATCATCTCACATTCATAACCCAAGTGCGTGGAGACAGTGGCTATGGAAAGTACACAGAAACCAGTGTATTTACGAAATAGAGACATCCAGACTGACAGGAAAAAATATATTTCGGATTATGACATTGCAGTAGCAACTAGTACAAAGGTAAAGGATGTATACTGCGTGCAGAGAGACAGAGACCTTTGGCGAATCTACGTTAAGTCACCTGAAAGTAGAGAGCAGCTGGTCAACACTGGTTTTGAGCTAGGGAGTAGATCAATCCAGGTTTTTGATACAAACCCTTACGCTGCAGGAACGGAAAATCCAAATGAGATAGTAACAAGAGTGCTTATTAAAGGACTTCCAATTTCTGTTGATGACGGTTGTGTGAAAAGCATGTTAGAAAAGCATGGTGCTAAGCTCACAAGTGAAATTAAGTTGGAGAAGATCAGGCATCCTATTTCACACCGTATGACTGATTTTCATAACGGAAACAGATTTGTGTACATGTCTCCGATGAAGGAAAAATTTCTGCCGAGGACTTCAATTTGTGCGGGTCTTCGATGTACGATCGCGCATAAAGGTCAACCGATCAGGGAGACTAAAAAACAGTGTACCAACTGTTGGGCGGAGGATCATTACAAAAGCAACTGTGAGTATGCAGCATGCTGTAGAATTTGCAAGGAACCAGGGCATTCACCGGGATCTACAAAATGTAAGTCGTATGTAGAAGAGCAGGACGACGTGGTGGCTTTTGCAGGTAAAGACAACCCGTTATCCAATTTTTTCCCAACGGAACTGAAGGTATTTGGGGTGACATACTCTTCTGCCGAACAAGCATTTCAGCATGTGAAAGCGCTTCGTTCCGGTGATCTCTACAAAGCAGAATCCATTCAAAGTGCAGAGACTGCTCTCGACGCTAAACGGTTTGGAAATCAAGTTCTCGTCTCCAATGCGTGGTTGGAATCCCGAGAAGAGGTAATGAGGGAGATTTTGGATGCGAAAATTAAGCAGTGCGAACAATTCCGCGATGCGCTTGGCAAAATTAAAACAACCACCATTATGGCCGAGGCGACATGGGACACTTACTGGGGAACGGGCCTCAACAATGTAGGGACCCTTCACACAGTTATGCAACGCTGGCCTGGAAAAAACAAGCTAGGGCATATGCTGAACACCTTGGCGAGACAGCTACCTGCCAAATGATCAGGTACAAATCAACGAACCGGAAACCGATCAAGCAGCAAGTCGACTGCAGGGAAGTAAACAGACAATAAATGACTAAATTACAATTTATTTCTATTAACTGTAGAGGGCTTAATACAACTGAAAAACGTACAAAATTATATACATGGTTATCAGATTGTAATTTTGACATTGTATTATTACAGGAAACGCATTATATTGACAAAAATACTATTGCATATAATGCAAGATGGTTAGGAAAATCAATACATTGTTACTCTGACTCGCCTTATAGTAGAGGAGTCTCAATTCTTTTTAGAAATAATTTAGTACATGAAATATTGAATATACATAAATCTATTGATGGAAGAAAATTACTGGTAAACATAAAATTTGACGACAAGATTATTACTATAGTAAATATATATGCCCCTAATGATATAAATGCAAGATGCAATTTTTTTAAACATATGAATGTTTGGATTAAAAAACATGCAGAATGTCAAGAGAACATACTCATAGGTGGTGATTTCAATTGCTCTTTAGATGAAAATAAACAAGATAAAAGTGGGAATATCTTAAATAATATCCTGCATAAGCTGGAGTTGATAGACCTGTGGGAAAAAATGAAACCAAATAATAACGGGTATACCTGGTGCAACGGTGAAAACGTTGCCACGAGTAGAATCGATTATTTTTTCATCTCAAAATCTTTTTGTTACCAATATGAATCGTTTCGTTTACAAAAATTACCAGGATCTCATTCAAATGGTGTTAGATTATCGGACCATTTAAGTCTGCAAGTCAGTCTAATTGTAAATGAAAAATTAAGAGGACCAGGATACTGGAAATTTAATGTATCGATGATAGAAAATAAGAAATTTGTTGGAGATATGAAAGCATATCTATCAAACTACAATTTTAATGAATTAGAACCTCATAAATCATGGGAAACCCTGAAAAGAAACATAAAAACATTTTGCATAAATTTTTCAAAGAAAATAAATAAAACATACAAAAATAAAGTTACTTATTTACAATCGGAGATTGATAAAATAGAGGAACTACCTGCAGATAGTATAGATATGAATCGAAAACGAAGATTAGAAAATGAATTATCAAATCTTATTGATAAAAAAGCTAAAGGAGCTCAGGTTAGATCTAGAGCTAATTGGATAGAACAAGGACAAAAGAATACCTCATACTTTTTAAATTTGGAAAAAAGAAGACAAATACTTAATGTAATAAAAACTTTAAAGGATGAAAATGAAGATCTCATACTTGATGATGATGGCATACTAAATAATATGTGTAAATTTTATGAAAATTTATATACAACAAGTAATATATTACCCACAGATATCGATGAGTATCTAAATAACATAGACGTAGAGTTTATACTGAAAGAAAAAGAAAAAAATAAATTAGAAATATTCCCCTCACTCCAGGAATGCTCAGAAGCGCTGTTTAATATGAAAGGTAACAAATCCCCTGGTCTAGACGGACTACCTTGTGAATTTTACAAAACATTTTGGGAAGAACTAAAATATTATTTTTACTGTGTTTTACAAAGCATTTTTGATTTAAAGACAATGTCATTTACGCAGAGATTATCATTAATTACTTTGATTTATAAAAAAGG
This sequence comes from Ostrea denselamellosa, assembly GCA_024699665.1. Lineage (NCBI taxonomy): Eukaryota > Metazoa > Mollusca > Bivalvia > Ostreida > Ostreidae > Ostrea > Ostrea denselamellosa. The sequence continues at coordinate 370,084 of JAMZEH010000022.1, forward strand.
AGATGAACAAAAACTTGGAAATTATAGACCGATAAGCCTTACTAACACAGATTATAAAGTGATAGCATTTGTTTTTGCTAGACGTATACAGAAGTTGTTAGACGATTTGATATCTATAAATCAAACAGCATATATCAAAGGTAGGAATATCGCACTAAATGCAAGATTAATTTTAGACATTTTTGACTATTGTGAAGAAAATGACGAGGAATTGATACTTTTATTTCTAGATTTTCAGAAAGCGTTTGACTCGATTGAGTGGAACTTTATGTTTGAAGTGTTGAAAAAATTTAATTTCGGGGAAAATTTTATTAAGTGGATTAATATATTATATAATAACCCAATCTTCATGATTAAAAATAATGGATGGTTATCTAGAAAGTGCACAATGCAAAGAGGAATTAGGCAAGGCTGTCCGGTTTCAGCGATTTTATTTCTTTTTGTGGCCGAAATATTAGGAATAGCAATAAGAAAAAATCCCAGTATAGAAGGTTTTCAAAAACAAGGCATGGAAAAGGACATTAAAATAATACAGCATGCAGATGACTCTACACTTCCAATGAAAAATGAAAAGTCATTAAAGAAAGCATTAGAGGTAATAAATGTCTTTAGTAAGGTTTCAGGTATGAAATTGAATATGTCAAAAACTGAATGCATTCTAACTGGACCTTTAAAAAATAAATATAAGAAAATTCACAATGTTTATGTTAATGTTTCGTGTGTAAAAGCATTAGGCATATACATAGGGCATGATAAAGAAATGTGTCTGAGAAATAATTGGACAAAAATTACGAGTGATGCGGAAAAACTTTTTGAATCCTGGAAAACAAGAAACTTAACAATGTTTGGCAAGGTTTGCATAATAAATAGTATAGTAGTATCTAAAATTATTTATGTAGCTTCTATTTTAAACCTACCAGATTCTAATGTTATCAAAGATCTGCAAAGACTTATTTACAATTTCATTTGGAAGAAAAAAGATAGAATAAAAAGAAATACATTAATAGGACATATTGATAGTGGAGGTATTGGAGTTGTTGATATTTTATCAAAAATTAAATCTCTAAGGGCATCATGGATTAAGAAAATATTAGATAAAAGAAATCCATTATATGATTTTGTGAATAGCATTTGTATAGAAAGCAATTATGATTTTAATTATCTAATTAAAACTAATCTTACTATTATAAAAGATTATGAGATAATGGATAACTTTCCTCTGTTCTACAAAGAAATGTTGGTATTTTTCAATGAATGCAAGAAAATTAATACATTATATTGTTTGAATGATGTACTGAAGGAACCATTATGGAGCAATAATAAAGTGTTGTTAAAAAATAAACCCTTATTTATAAAAACATGGCTGAAGAGTGGTCTTAGATATGTAAATGACATAATAGATGAGAATGGTATCAAGCCGATAGAATGGTTCACAGACAAATTGTTATGTAAAAAAAACTGGATCTGTGAATACAATGTAGTTAAAAACGCTGTAGGTAAATTATTACGACCTTTTGAGGTCAAAAACTTCATATATGAAAATGTAAGTATAAAAGATAATTCATTTCTTCTACTTTCAAATCATGGATATGTACAAGTTAAAGATTTCTCAAGTAAAATGTTTTATGACATTTTCCGTAATATCAAATTTGTACCTCCTTTACACCAAAATTTTTATTATAGAAATTTCATTATTTCAAAGCAGTCTTGGACTGCAATTTATAAACAAAAGATATGTAATATATTTGATCCCCATGTTGCTGATTTTAATTACAAGTTGCTGAACAATTTAACCAGCAACCAAGTTATGTTAATGAAATGGAAAGTCGCAGAAACAGACTTATGTACATTATGTAAAGAAAAAGAAGACAATGAGCATCTGATACTCAAGTGTAAAAATGTATGTGAAATTTGGAGAATTGTTGAAAAAATATTGAATTTTCAAGTTTCATGGAAAACTATTGTGATTGGGTTTTTTTGGGAAATGAATGAGAAAACTATCTTTTTGAATAATCTTATCTCATTAATTGCATGCAAAATTTATAAATATAGAATATATTGTAGATTACTAAACAAAAAAGAACAATATCATGACATACGAAACCATATAAAAGGCATCCTTGCATTCAATGTAGATGTTTACAAAAGATTAAACAATGTATCTTTCTCAAATATTCTCGACAGCATTGTAAAAATATTATAATTCAATCTTGTAATGTAAATTATATTTTATATTAATTATTCCACACCGTCCTTTTACTTTGTTATATGCAAAGTCACTATTGAGAGGGTCCTGTCCTCTACCAGAGCCGCACAATGAGTCAAATATGAACTGTGAACTCAATTGTGGCGGCGCGGCTTGTATCACTTTTTACATTATACAGCTTATATCGCTGAAATAATTACATATAATAAATATTAATCAGATTTAAGTATGCAATATATGTGTTCATTTATATGTATTCTTACACTTGTAGTTCAAATCCTTGTCAATGTTTATGCATCCTGCGTGATGTAATAGTGACGCAACAAATCCATTGATTTATTTATATATGTTCTATGTATTCACTGAAAATTATATATTTATTGCATGAAATAGAAAATAGGTACCATGCATGGCACCTTAGGGTAAACTTTGATGTATTTCGAGGGAGCTTAGTCAGGGCCCCATCCCTGGCAGCTGCCCTATTATATTAGTTAGGTTTTGTTATTATTGTTATAGAGTAGGTTCTGGGAAATAAAAGATATGAAAATTTAAAAAAAAACAAAAAAAAAAAACAAAAAAAAAACCATTAAAACGTAGGATTTTGGAAAGTTTTACACGACCATACCTCACGATAAATTAAAGACTAGAATTTTTGACATCATAGACAGTTGCTTCATGAACCAAAATGGTAAAGGAAATATTCATATTTTGTGATTGGTCATCCCAAATATTATTTTGTTAAGCACCACCCTGACTCCACGCACAAGTACCCTGAAGCTGATATTAAAAAGATGCTAGAGTTCCTCATTGACAATATTTTTGTAGTCTTTGGTGATCAGGTCTTCCAACAGTCTATTGGAATTCCCATGGGCACGAATTGTGCTCCTTTGTTAGCTGACCTATTCTTATATTCTTATAAACCAGAATTCATTTAAAAGCTTGTATATTACAAGAACAAATGTCTTGTTGTGGCCTTCAATTCGACATTTAAATTTATCAACGACGTTTTGTTTTATTAACGATGATCATTTCCATTCATATGTTGATTCGATATATCCCAGTGAACTTGAAATTAAAGACACCACAGAGTCTTCCACTTCTGCTTCGTACTTAAATATTTTACTGAAAATAGATGATGGCGACAAACTAACAACTCAATTTTACGACAAACATCAACTTCCCTTATTCATGTAGCAATATTCAATCATCGCCTGCATATGGTGTTTGTATCTCCCAACTGATTCGATACGGAAGAGCTTGTTCTGCATATGATCAGTTTTTAAATCGAGGTGGGCAACTGACAAAGAAGTTGATGTTACAGTGGTTTGTATAGCTTCATCTAAAGTCAGCTTTTCGCAAATTTTTTGGTCGTTATAACGATCTAGTTTGTCAATACAACTAACAGTCTGATGTGTTTCATATCAATTGTTAGGCCGTTCTTGACACACTGATTCTGACTACGGATTGCTCAGTTTACATGTTCGGAGTATAGGGCTCACGGTGGGTGTGACCGGTCGACAATGGATGCTTACTTCTCCTAGACACCTGATCCCACCTCTGATATGGCCAGGGGTCTGTGTTTGCCTATCTCTGATTTGTATTTTCTATAGGAATTACTAGATTGAGTGCTGTTAGTTATCTTGGCCTCTTCATCCTATTGTTGTGCTTTCAAAATAAAATGTACATGAAAGTTATACTCATCACTGTTTTAGTACTCCACCTTTTGTCTTGTAAAATTGAGTATCAAACATTTACATACATTACATATACACCTTATTAATTTAAAAATCATCTAAGGATGTATCATTTGTAGATATAGTCGTCACAAATGTTAAAAAAGCATTTATTCTATAACACTTTCATGTAAAATACTCGAATGTTATTGTCCAAGAAACAGTTGCAAACACACAATGTTTTCCTCTGAGAATAGAGAGCACGAGCTCTTGGGTGATAATATCTAAGAACCGGGTAATGGACCGAATGTGTGTTGTTTCGCTAAAAGTATGAAGATTTGCATAATATATGATTTCTTTCTTCCCAATTGTAGCACAAAATGGGATACAAATACAAACTGCACTGTTTAATCGCACACACAGCCCGGTAACCACTTAGGTGAGCGTCATGCGCATGTAGGTTTAGGTGGACATGCTTCGCTGCGGGTTATGGATCAGATTCAATGCTTGGATGTGTAGCCTCAGCAGGTACTCTTCTTGTTGGGACACATGTATTTACAGGAAGTCAAGGATATTGCAGCTTAGATGGATCCGATAGAATGGTTGGTATGGGTTATATTAGATATTTAGAATCTATTGACGATTCATGGTTCATCACGTTCACTGTGGACTAACATTATCACTATTGGTTTCATATGATAATAGTAGCAAGCAATCACTGTATTCCACGTGATATGCTGTACGATGAAGCTGTGATCAACAAAGTTTGCTTATGTGCCGCCATTCACCATCACATGATATCACAGGAATTAATCATGGGAGAATTGGTCATGATGGGTCCACATCTCATTCACCGAGGGTCCTCTATTCCTATTTCGTGTATTTAGTCGAAATGTAATTAAGGTCACGTGACGAGCAAGAAGAGAGGTGGGTGCGTTTTTCTTTTGCTCCGTCGTTTTTGACAGTTTACTCTTAATTCTAAGGAATTAGTGTAAAACTTTTTGTACCATTTATGTGTATTGTATATATGTTCGACAAAGAAACCTTTTTGATGTGTTTTTGAGAAACTCTGGACATTATTTCTTTGTGTGCTTCTGTATACCTGTGACTACTGAGTATCTACTCACGATCATCTCACATTCATAACCCAAGTGCGTGGAGACAGTGGCTATGGAAAGTACACAGAAACCAGTGTATTTACGAAATAGAGACATCCAGACTGACAGGAAAAAATATATTTCGGATTATGACATTGCAGTAGCAACTAGTACAAAGGTAAAGGATGTATACTGCGTGCAGAGAGACAGAGACCTTTGGCGAATCTACGTTAAGTCACCTGAAAGTAGAGAGCAGCTGGTCAACACTGGTTTTGAGCTAGGGAGTAGATCAATCCAGGTTTTTGATACAAACCCTTACGCTGCAGGAACGGAAAATCCAAATGAGATAGTAACAAGAGTGCTTATTAAAGGACTTCCAATTTCTGTTGATGACGGTTGTGTGAAAAGCATGTTAGAAAAGCATGGTGCTAAGCTCACAAGTGAAATTAAGTTGGAGAAGATCAGGCATCCTATTTCACACCGTATGACTGATTTTCATAACGGAAACAGATTTGTGTACATGTCTCCGATGAAGGAAAAATTTCTGCCGAGGACTTCAATTTGTGCGGGTCTTCGATGTACGATCGCGCATAAAGGTCAACCGATCAGGGAGACTAAAAAACAGTGTACCAACTGTTGGGCGGAGGATCATTACAAAAGCAACTGTGAGTATGCAGCATGCTGTAGAATTTGCAAGGAACCAGGGCATTCACCGGGATCTACAAAATGTAAGTCGTATGTAGAAGAGCAGGACGACGTGGTGGCTTTTGCAGGTAAAGACAACCCGTTATCCAATTTTTCCCAACGGAACTGAAGGTATTTGGGGTGACATACTCTTCTGCCGAACAAGCATTTCAGCATGTGAAAGCGCTTCGTTCCGGTGATCTCTACAAAGCAGAATCCATTCAAAGTGCAGAGACTGCTCTCGACGCTAAACGGTTTGGAAATCAAGTTCTCGTCTCCAATGCGTGGTTGGAATCCCGAGAAGAGGTAATGAGGGAGATTTTGGATGCGAAAATTAAGCAGTGCGAACAATTCCGCGATGCGCTTGGCAAAATTAAAACAACCACCATTATGGCCGAGGCGACATGGGACACTTACTGGGGAACGGGCCTCAACAATGTAGGGACCCTTCACACAGTTATGCAACGCTGGCCTGGAAAAAACAAGCTAGGGCATATGCTGAACACCTTGGCGAGACAGCTACCTGCCAAATGATCAGGTACAAATCAACGAACCGGAAACCGATCAAGCAGCAAGTCGACTGCAGGGAAGTAAACAGACAATAAATGACTAAATTACAATTTATTTCTATTAACTGTAGAGGGCTTAATACAACTGAAAAACGTACAAAATTATATACATGGTTATCAGATTGTAATTTTGACATTGTATTATTACAGGAAACGCATTATATTGACAAAAATACTATTGCATATAATGCAAGATGGTTAGGAAAATCAATACATTGTTACTCTGACTCGCCTTATAGTAGAGGAGTCTCAATTCTTTTTAGAAATAATTTAGTACATGAAATATTGAATATACATAAATCTATTGATGGAAGAAAATTACTGGTAAACATAAAATTTGACGACAAGATTATTACTATAGTAAATATATATGCCCCTAATGATATAAATGCAAGATGCAATTTTTTTAAACATATGAATGTTTGGATTAAAAAACATGCAGAATGTCAAGAGAACATACTCATAGGTGGTGATTTCAATTGCTCTTTAGATGAAAATAAACAAGATAAAAGTGGGAATATCTTAAATAATATCCTGCATAAGCTGGAGTTGATAGACCTGTGGGAAAAAATGAAACCAAATAATAACGGGTATACCTGGTGCAACGGTGAAAACGTTGCCACGAGTAGAATCGATTATTTTTTCATCTCAAAATCTTTTTGTTACCAATATGAATCGTTTCGTTTACAAAAATTACCAGGATCTCATTCAAATGGTGTTAGATTATCGGACCATTTAAGTCTGCAAGTCAGTCTAATTGTAAATGAAAAATTAAGAGGACCAGGATACTGGAAATTTAATGTATCGATGATAGAAAATAAGAAATTTGTTGGAGATATGAAAGCATATCTATCAAACTACAATTTTAATGAATTAGAACCTCATAAATCATGGGAAACCCTGAAAAGAAACATAAAAACATTTTGCATAAATTTTTCAAAGAAAATAAATAAAACATACAAAAATAAAGTTACTTATTTACAATCGGAGATTGATAAAATAGAGGAACTACCTGCAGATAGTATAGATATGAATCGAAAACGAAGATTAGAAAATGAATTATCAAATCTTATTGATAAAAAAGCTAAAGGAGCTCAGGTTAGATCTAGAGCTAATTGGATAGAACAAGGACAAAAGAATACCTCATACTTTTTAAATTTGGAAAAAAGAAGACAAATACTTAATGTAATAAAAACTTTAAAGGATGAAAATGAAGATCTCATACTTGATGATGATGGCATACTAAATAATATGTGTAAATTTTATGAAAATTTATATACAACAAGTAATATATTACCCACAGATATCGATGAGTATCTAAATAACATAGACGTAGAGTTTATACTGAAAGAAAAAGAAAAAAATAAATTAGAAATATTCCCCTCACTCCAGGAATGCTCAGAAGCGCTGTTTAATATGAAAGGTAACAAATCCCCTGGTCTAGACGGACTACCTTGTGAATTTTACAAAACATTTTGGGAAGAACTAAAATATTATTTTTACTGTGTTTTACAAAGCATTTTTGATTTAAAGACAATGTCATTTACGCAGAGATTATCATTAATTACTTTGATTTATAAAAAAGGAGATGAACAAAAACTTGGAAATTATAGACCGATAAGCCTTACTAACACAGATTATAAAGTGATAGCATTTGTTTTTGCTAGACGTATACAGAAGTTGTTAGACGATTTGATATCTATAAATCAAACAGCATATATCAAAGGTAGGAATATCGCACTAAATGCAAGATTAATTTTAGACATTTTTGACTATTGTGAAGAAAATGACGAGGAATTGATACTTTTATTTCTAGATTTTCAGAAAGCGTTTGACTCGATTGAGTGGAACTTTATGTTTGAAGTGTTGAAAAAATTTAATTTCGGGGAAAATTTTATTAAGTGGATTAATATATTATATAATAACCCAATCTTCATGATTAAAAATAATGGATGGTTATCTAGAAAGTGCACAATGCAAAGAGGAATTAGGCAAGGCTGTCCGGTTTCAGCGATTTTATTTCTTTTTGTGGCCGAAATATTAGGAATAGCAATAAGAAAAAATCCCAGTATAGAAGGTTTTCAAAAACAAGGCATGGAAAAGGACATTAAAATAATACAGCATGCAGATGACTCTACACTTCCAATGAAAAATGAAAAGTCATTAAAGAAAGCATTAGAGGTAATAAATGTCTTTAGTAAGGTTTCAGGTATGAAATTGAATATGTCAAAAACTGAATGCATTCTAACTGGACCTTTAAAAAATAAATATAAGAAAATTCACAATGTTTATGTTAATGTTTCGTGTGTAAAAGCATTAGGCATATACATAGGGCATGATAAAGAAATGTGTCTGAGAAATAATTGGACAAAAATTACGAGTGATGCGGAAAAACTTTTTGAATCCTGGAAAACAAGAAACTTAACAATGTTTGGCAAGGTTTGCATAATAAATAGTATAGTAGTATCTAAAATTATTTATGTAGCTTCTATTTTAAACCTACCAGATTCTAATGTTATCAAAGATCTGCAAAGACTTATTTACAATTTCATTTGGAAGAAAAAAGATAGAATAAAAAGAAATACATTAATAGGACATATTGATAGTGGAGGTATTGGAGTTGTTGATATTTTATCAAAAATTAAATCTCTAAGGGCATCATGGATTAAGAAAATATTAGATAAAAGAAATCCATTATATGATTTTGTGAATAGCATTTGTATAGAAAGCAATTATGATTTTAATTATCTAATTAAAACTAATCTTACTATTATAAAAGATTATGAGATAATGGATAACTTTCCTCTGTTCTACAAAGAAATGTTGGTATTTTTCAATGAATGCAAGAAAATTAATACATTATATTGTTTGAATGATGTACTGAAGGAACCATTATGGAGCAATAATAAAGTGTTGTTAAAAAATAAACCCTTATTTATAAAAACATGGCTGAAGAGTGGTCTTAGATATGTAAATGACATAATAGATGAGAATGGTATCAAGCCGATAGAATGGTTCACAGACAAATTGTTATGTAAAAAAAACTGGATCTGTGAATACAATGTAGTTAAAAACGCTGTAGGTAAATTATTACGACCTTTTGAGGTCAAAAACTTCATATATGAAAATGTAAGTATAAAAGATAATTCATTTCTTCTACTTTCAAATCATGGATATGTACAAGTTAAAGATTTCTCAAGTAAAATGTTTTATGACATTTTCCGTAATATCAAATTTGTACCTCCTTTACACCAAAATTTTTATTATAGAAATTTCATTATTTCAAAGCAGTCTTGGACTGCAATTTATAAACAAAAGATATGTAATATATTTGATCCCCATGTTGCTGATTTTAATTACAAGTTGCTGAACAATTTAACCAGCAACCAAGTTATGTTAATGAAATGGAAAGTCGCAGAAACAGACTTATGTACATTATGTAAAGAAAAAGAAGACAATGAGCATCTGATACTCAAGTGTAAAAATGTATGTGAAATTTGGAGAATTGTTGAAAAAATATTGAATTTTCAAGTTTCATGGAAAACTATTGTGATTGGGTTTTTTTGGGAAATGAATGAGAAAACTATCTTTTTGAATAATCTTATCTCATTAATTGCATGCAAAATTTATAAATATAGAATATATTGTAGATTACTAAACAAAAAAGAACAATATCATGACATACGAAACCATATAAAAGGCATCCTTGCATTCAATGTAGATGTTTACAAAAGATTAAACAATGTATCTTTCTCAAATATTCTCGACAGCATTGTAAAAATATTATAATTCAATCTTGTAATGTAAATTATATTTTATATTAATTATTCCACACCGTCCTTTTACTTTGTTATATGCAAAGTCACTATTGAGAGGGTCCTGTCCTCTACCAGAGCCGCACAATGAGTCAAATATGAACTGTGAACTCAATTGTGGCGGCGCGGCTTGTATCACTTTTTACATTATACAGCTTATATCGCTGAAATAATTACATATAATAAATATTAATCAGATTTAAGTATGCAATATATGTGTTCATTTATATGTATTCTTACACTTGTAGTTCAAATCCTTGTCAATGTTTATGCATCCTGCGTGATGTAATAGTGACGCAACAAATCCATTGATTTATTTATATATGTTCTATGTATTCACTGAAAATTATATATTTATTGCATGAAATAGAAAATAGGTACCATGCATGGCACCTTAGGGTAAACTTTGATGTATTTCGAGGGAGCTTAGTCAGGGCCCCATCCCTGGCAGCTGCCCTATTATATTAGTTAGGTTTTGTTATTATTGTTATAGAGTAGGTTCTGGGAAATAAAAGATATGAAAATTTAAAAAAAAACAAAAAAAAAAAACAAAAAAAAAACCATTAAAACGTAGGATTTTGGAAAGTTTTACACGACCATACCTCACGATAAATTAAAGACTAGAATTTTTGACATCATAGACAGTTGCTTCATGAACCAAAATGGTAAAGGAAATATTCATATTTTGTGATTGGTCATCCCAAATATTATTTTGTTAAGCACCACCCTGACTCCACGCACAAGTACCCTGAAGCTGATATTAAAAAGATGCTAGAGTTCCTCATTGACAATATTTTTGTAGTCTTTGGTGATCAGGTCTTCCAACAGTCTATTGGAATTCCCATGGGCACGAATTGTGCTCCTTTGTTAGCTGACCTATTCTTATATTCTTATAAACCAGAATTCATTTAAAAGCTTGTATATTACAAGAACAAATGTCTTGTTGTGGCCTTCAATTCGACATTTAAATTTATCAACGACGTTTTGTTTTATTAACGATGATCATTTCCATTCATATGTTGATTCGATATATCCCAGTGAACTTGAAATTAAAGACACCACAGAGTCTTCCACTTCTGCTTCGTACTTAAATATTTTACTGAAAATAGATGATGGCGACAAACTAACAACTCAATTTTACGACAAACATCAACTTCCCTTATTCATGTAGCAATATTCAATCATCGCCTGCATATGGTGTTTGTATCTCCCAACTGATTCGATACGGAAGAGCTTGTTCTGCATATGATCAGTTTTTAAATCGAGGTGGGCAACTGACAAAGAAGTTGATGTTACAGTGGTTTGTATAGCTTCATCTAAAGTCAGCTTTTCGCAAATTTTTTGGTCGTTATAACGATCTAGTTTGTCAATACAACTAACAGTCTGATGTGTTTCATATCAATTGTTAGGCCGTTCTTGACACACTGATTCTGACTACGGATTGCTCAGTTTACATGTTCGGAGTATAGGGCTCACGGTGGGTGTGACCGGTCGACAATGGATGCTTACTTCTCCTAGACACCTGATCCCACCTCTGATATGGCCAGGGGTCTGTGTTTGCCTATCTCTGATTTGTATTTTCTATAGGAATTACTAGATTGAGTGCTGTTAGTTATCTTGGCCTCTTCATCTTATTGTTGTGCTTTCAAAATAAAATGTACATGAAAGTTATACTCATCACTGTTTTAGTACTCCACCTTTTGTCTTGTAAAATTGAGCATCAAACATTTACATACATTACATATACACCTTATTAATTTAAAAATCATCTAAGGATGTATCATTTGTAGATATAGTCGTCACAAATGTTAAAAAAGCATTTATTCTATAACACTTTCATGTAAAATACTCGAATGTTATTGTCCAAGAAACAGTTGCAAACACACAATGTTTTCCTCTGAGAATAGAGAGCACGAGCTCTTGGGTGATAATATCTAAGAACCGGGTAATGGACCGAATGTGTGTTGTTTCGCTAAAAGTATGAAGATTTGCATAATATATGATTTCTTTCTTCCCAATTGTAGCACAAAATGGGATACAAATACAAACTGCACTGTTTAATCGCACACACAGCCCGGTAACCACTTAGGTGAGCGTCATGCGCATGTAGGTTTAGGTGGACATGCTTCGCTGCGGGTTATGGATCAGATTCAATGCTTGGATGTGTAGCCTCAGCAGGTACTCTTCTTGTTGGGACACATGTATTTACAGGAAGTCAAGGATATTGCAGCTTAGATGGATCCGATAGAATGGTTGGTATGGGTTATATTAGATATTTAGAATCTATTGACGATTCATGGTTCATCACGTTCACTGTGGACTAACATTATCACTATTGGTTTCATATGATAATAGTAGCAAGCAATCACTGTATTCCACGTGATATGCTGTACGATGAAGCTGTGATCAACAAAGTTTGCTTATGTGCCGCCATTCACCATCACATGATATCACAGGAATTAATCATGGGAGAATTGGTCATGATGGGTCCACATCTCATTCACCGAGGGTCCTCTATTCCTATTTCGTGTATTTAGTCGAAATGTAATTAAGCAGAAAGATAACGGAGTAACTGTGTGACAAAGTGGATCATTGCATATTAGTTATTTTTCTAGTTCCTGTATTGCGCGCTCTCCTACGGAATTCTTATTAATGTTTTTCGCGCGTCCAATTTCAATAGATACGCGATGTTTATTTCAAGAGTCTGTCATTGGTCAATGCTTAAATCTGGGTGCAGGGTCTGTCTGAATCAAAACAAATGAACCATCTGGTGGTTGGAGTTCAGAAAACAAGATGAGAAGTCCACCTCTAAGGATTTCATAGCCTCGTTTTCAGTAAGTAATGTCCTTGTGTAGGAAGTTATGTACTCGCGGAATACCAAAATGAGTTGTCGTTTATGCTTCAAAACATCCACTTCAATTTGGTGGAATTTAGGAGTGGTCTTCAAAGCTGTGCACTGATGACATTTGTTTGTCGTATTGTTAATAGTTTTGCCCATGTCAAGTTCAAAGAAGAAACGATTTACAACTTTCTTTAGTTGATTGGAAGAGGCATGATCCAACAAAATGTGTATGGAAGTAAGAAGTCCGTCAAGGACGATAATGCAATCTTCTGTAGAGTGGAATGGAACATCGCGTTTCCCCATCAATAATCCATCCTTAGCGATAATGGCATGTTGCAAATATCGCTTGACATCCATTGCATTTGTTGTGCCCTGAAGAAAATGAGCACGTGTTCGTTTTAAATCTTGACTTTACTTTGGATAGCGAGCCATGAAACTCGTATAATAAACGACATTTTGGCTCTCCCCTCCACTATGTCCTCAGTGATCACACGTTGAACAACAGACTGGACAGTGAAATTGACGAACATACTTGACATGAAGGGTTGTCAGATATAGGAACATTCTTGCTACTAAAGTCTGTAGGTAATATTGCCGCCCCAGATATGTTGGTAAGGGATACTTGGAATCTCCTCACAGTGGAAAGGAATGCTGGTACACGTTGGCTGGTGGAGAACTCGCCACGACAATTTGTACGCATGGTTTACTATCTGTAAGAACACATGTGTTTACGGTAGACTCTGCAATGTGTGGACTGAAATGATTTACTGCTGTTGATATGAAGATAGATTCTGCTTAGCAAGGCGGCCATGTATGCTAATTGGTTCTGAAGACCCCAGCAAGTGATTATTGTTGTTATTGATATAACGGGTAACACCAAGTCCTCCACTGCGAAACGCGCCATCAGTAACTATCCATAATTGGTCTGTAGATTTGGGGAGAGTAATCATCTGATTGGATGATAGGTTTTTCTAAACTTTTTCAAAGTGACTGTGAAGTTTATCAGTCCTCTAAATTTTATGCTTGGATTCTTTACCAGATGTGGGTGCATGTAAAAGAGAACTAATCTGTGAGCATTCTGGTAGGACTCTATCTAAAACTTTGCAAACATCAATGAAAGAACTTAAGTCAGTGACATTAGATGGGGGTTGACAGGTGGCTAATGCAGCTATTCAGTGAGGGTTTGCACGGAGAGTACCATCGCACCAAATTCATCCTAAAATTGTGGACTCTGTTGGAGCAATAACACTTGGGATGAAGATAAGTTGAGACAATTTCGTTGTAGAGTTTGAAGGGTCCTTGTAAAGTTATTAAGATCCTCGGTAGGACAACTGCCATAAGACAAATTATCAGTTAACTTCGCAACTACACCCTCCTGAACAAGGTCGCCTAAGACTCGGCAGGTACGATAATCCACTCCACAGTACTTCAAAGATTCTTTTGTGACTTCGGTGGCCTAGTGGTCAGGCAGTTAGATTCTCAACCAAAAGATTGTGGGTTCGAGTCCTGGCCGCGGCACGTTACACGAATTTTCTCACTCCATCCAAGTGTAAAGGGGTATCTGGCTATAGATAAAGAAAGATATTGTTAGAATGTTAGTGCTCTAGCGCCTTAACGGCAGTTTGCACTGAGAAAGCTCTGGAATCTATTGGGGTAATAATGTTTTGTGAAGCGCTTTGAGCAGCACATGCCGGGAAAGTGCTATATAAAAACCAATCATTATCATTATTATTTTGCTAGTGGGATTTGGTAAAATGCCTTTATAAACTCAATTATGGCGATGTAATTCCACTAGGCAATTTGTTGGAGTGTTGAACCTATGTCGGGCATAAGAGATGGCTATGATTTGCTTTATCTGTCGACATCTGCAAATGATGTGATTAGTTTGAAGCCTCCAGATGTTTTCGCTTACGAGAAACGATGGACTCAAATACTCTACATTGATTTTCACCACCTTTTGTGAAAACACCACGTGCCTCCAGTTCATCAAACTTGTCTTGAAGTGTTGAAAGGAGTTTGTTGTATTGTGGTGGACGTCCTTTTCTTGGGGGAGTTAATTGGTCACTTATTAACAACGGTTTAAATGGTCCACTTGCTTCATTGTAGCCCTTAAAATCAGGGTTGAACACTTCATCATATGTGTGTAGAATTTCCTGAAAATGTGATTTCATGTGACAAGAAAGGCAATTGTCAGGGTCTAAACTGACAGCTGCAGAGTATGTGGTAAGTCTTTTTGTTTTCTGCAATGGTACTACTATATCGCCAATTTTCTGATTCTTGGAATCATCAGGAGTGTAAGTAGGTTGCACTAAACGCAGGTGTTGATTCTGCTTTATGGTTTGAGGTTCGCTCGTTAAATTAGCAATACACACTTTTCCTGCAACACTACGAATGAAGGTGGGGGCGGATTCACCATAGAGTTATTTTGCCAAGACCCAGACTTAAGAGGAAATATATTGTCCGAACGTTTGACCTTAACGTATTCTCCTGGCACAATATTGTGGCGTTAAGCACTAGAGCTCGAAGTATTTCTGTGCTCAGAATGGAATGGTGTCCTGGCTGAGTTTTAGCGTCTTTATTAAAAACACAATTGTCACCGATTCTGATTTCCTGCCTCGCTGATTGATTATAATGTCATTCGCCTCCATAAAAGGAATTCTGACCAAAATAGTAGTATCCAGATTGTCGACTAGTCAGTTGAAACCTAAACTGTGTCCTTAATGGCAAAAACTATGTCGAGTCTCGTCTAACACATGTAGTGGTGATGATCCATCTGCCAGATGTGCATATTGTGTAAATAGGGTGAAAAGTCTGTGAGTAACATCAGCTCTAATTATGTTGCCTGTAGCGCTGCTGTCAATGACAATTAGAATAGGGTGTGAGTAGGGAAGGCATCGAGGTATGGTGAATAACGGATTTGTACCCTTCCAACAAATATTCTTTGGCTGACAGATGTTTCCTTCACTCTTCCAAAAGAGATTCCTGGACTGACAGATGTTTCATCTTCATCAATGAGGGGTAAGTTCCTCATCATTTTGTATTTCTTGTCCATTGTGTGTGATTCCTGATTCCGCTTTGTAAAGGTTATCTTCTGTGAAGGCCGTGAGATGCTGAAACAAGTTCTACGGTCGTCCATTAGGTTCTAACCGTATATTACCAATGGAGGAAATGTGCCCCTGTTGACTGAAAACCATAGTGTAGAAGAATTATCAACCATATATCCCTTAGTGTAGTGTAGGGTTCTTATTTTTAGCGCACGAGTCTTTCAATTTGTCTCGGGAACATTTTCGTCGTCTGCAGTTTCTATGAGGGTTGGCTCGTGTCTTTCACCCCAAGTGGCACCATCCTCCAAATATGGTAAGAAATTAGGGTCTAGAGAGAGAGTGTATGCAATAAATTCTGTCTCCAGTTTTCAAAAGAATTGACTGTATCTACTTTAGTCGAACACCACTGTTCTGACGCTCTATTTGCCGACATGTTGTGTTTCAATGCACAATACCTGGTTATCCGAAGTGAATTAACTCCACGCAGTCACTGTTTCCTTTGAGGAAAGTAGGATATTTAAGTAACGGGATGGTCTTGTGTTCGTAGTTGACCGCTGCCACCACACCGGTTACTAATGATCCCAAATAGCAACAACACACATTTAATCAACCGTAACAAATATAACATATTGATATAGGGTACATGCATGCATATGTTCATCTATTCATTATCGTTATCAAACCATCTATTGCCACTGAAGGTTCTTCAAGGATTCAAATAATTCAGTCTAAATGATAACAAATTTGAATTTAAAAAAACGCAGAAAAGTAATTTATTTTATAGCTGTGATGGATGATTTTCGGAATCTATGCCATGATACACTTCCATTGATCGTTCCAGTAGATATATTCCGAAGTTAGAGCGGATACATTCGGAAAACCTCGTAGAGGCATAGAAGACTGTAGCATTTGTTCGCCAAGTTACACACTAGTAAACAATGTACAGAATCTCGCTTAAAAGCTAATATATAAAGATTACGTACAGAGCTGCTACATGGCAAAACAATCATATTTCGATTTTGTTGTTGTTTCTTTTTCAGGTAATTTATGTTTGTTTTATTCTGGAATATTTTTGCGTACTTATATATCATTATTCATTTTTTTTATGCTGGTTCTGTTGTTTTGTCAACTCTTTTGGAAGTAGTTTCCTAATTTCTCCGGAAAAGGGAATTCAAACAAGAAAAAACAGGAGTCATTCTGACTGGGTTGCAGTACTTAAACTTGACTTTTTTTGCACTTAAAATTTACTTTTGATTTATTAACGTATGGTAGCTCTGTGTGTTGGTGTCAACAACACATAAACAATACTACATAAACAACACTTCAAACGTAGACTGCATGGCTTATTAAAGCAGCTCACTATAGATTGCTTCTCGTCATCATTAACTTCAAAATACAAAACAATCAAGTATTTACTGATGAATACTATATTTATTGATCTCTTTCAAATCAGAAAATTCTCTACACTATTTTATTATGAATCTACTTACATCGCATCACAGAATTCTGTATGCTGTAGTGGATCTCATAGGTCTAAATTAGTGGTACTTCACCTACAGCTGGTGACGTCTCAATATGAGTGAAAATTTCTCGACGAGACGTAAAACAAACAAACAAACGAATTTACATCGCATAACATAATTCTGTATGCTGTAGTGGATCCATCATGGGAAACGATAACGTATGTTTTTCTCTCACTGGCTGGCAGTACATCATCAACATAGAATAAAAACTATCAGTGAGGTTTTGGGGTTTTTTTGGTGTATTTTAATCTTCAAATTTCATTTTGGGATTATATCATGAACAGATTAAGCATTCTTCCCATCAAAATGATCAAGTATCCCACAATTCTTAAAACGTGACAGTTTTTATAAAGTGTAAGACAACGCAATGTAGATTATCAAGTGGATCCTAATACAGACAGAAAATCTATTCTTGTACGGTATAACACGGACCGCCGCGTGTGGAATACCCGCGGAGCAGTCAGGAATTTTTATAATTCTCGCCCTCAGAAGCGCCGATCTATTTGTGGTTGGTTAGAAAGTGCGTATGGGGAAATGAGCAATCATTTCTATTGCTTTGGTAGAAGTTTTCCTTCTTAATAACATGTATAAAACTTGATAAGATATTTAAAACAAAATATTTTAATTTAGATTCATTCTGTAAATTGATGAAATTGGGTAGCAGGTTTAGCCTAAATGAGTCCTCTATGATCAAACAGGAAAATTATTTAACATATATGCATGTAATTAATTTGGAGTAAACATATATATAAAAAAAATTAACAGTTTCGTAATATTCACACATGTATAATTCATTTCTGCGGGGGGGGGGGGGGGGGGGGGGGGAGGAGGAGGATGCAGGATGATATGCATATTTTATGTTTTATCTTTCTTTTCTACTTTTTATATTGTAATAAATCACTCAAAATGTCACTTTGTTGTGTATCGCATATCACCTGAAGAGAGAGAGAGAGAGAGAGAGAGAGAGAGAGAGAGAGAGAGAGAGATTATACACAGGTACAGATCAGTCTTCGAACGAATGCGATACCACCTATAGTCATAAACAAACTTAAAGTTATACGCCCTTAACGCTTTGTTTATATATCACGAGCCTGACATTATTTTATACCATTACAGAAAGTTGATCATTGTAAAATGAATTAAAAGGTATATTGTGTTCTTTCCTTTAGGTGGATCAAAATGAGAAGAAAAAACTCCGGGAATAAAATAATGCTTCGGATTCCTTTTAAATGTTGGACGTATCTCATACATATTCATATATACCTCAAGTTCGTGATATATAGACACGACCCACATCACATGATGTACACAACGTGATGGGGACTATAAATTGTTCGTGACGGCAACCTGTCGCATTATTTCCTTTCACGTTGCTATTAAATCCAGGGAGTTAGAATATCAGAATGGTGAGACGATAAGTCTGTATGTGATTCGGCATGTGATGATGCATGTTCTGAATGTTAACTGTTGACCCAAGGACCTAAATCTGTGGGGGGGAAAATAGCGAAATGATATAGCGAATAGGTAATTTGTGGAGAGTGTGAGCGGTACATTGCTTAAAACATGCAAACTCAGCGACGAGAAACAGAAGAGAGATATCTCAGGAAGTTTATTCCGCTATGTGTTTTGGATTTTTTCTTCTTTTTTGCATACGTAATGGGACTTTATATAACAACAGAGTACGGCCACGATAAATTTCGTGCTTCCCTCTTTCCAAACCAAACTAAACCTAACAACTCCGACAAGTCGCTCTGTAACACGGATACCACATCCGAGGAATACCAGCACGAACAAAGAGTGCAGAAAATTGTGTCGGAATGGAACGTGTACATTTCCCTCGCCCAGGGAATCCCCCTCATTTTCGCTTCTCTTCTGTTCTCTCCTCTGAGTGATTCTATTGGCCGTAAGGTGTTTCTTTTCGTTGGAGGTGCCGGAGTCTGTCTAAAGGAGTTCTTAATGACCCTAGCCATCGCCTTTGACTGGAATGTGTACCTCTTTGTTCCTTTCACTCTTATAGAGGGTTGTTGTGGTAGCTGGGTAGCTCTCGTGGCTATTACATTTTCCATGATATCGGACATATCTTCGGGGCAGTCTAGATCTTTTCTCATTGCTACTATAAGCTTAGTGTTTGGAGTCGGATTTTCGGTTGGTAGTTTTGTGTCTGGTTATGCAATATCTGCTTTAGGATATAGTTATACTATGGCTATGGCCTGCAGTATATGTTTTGTATCGGTGATCGGTATATGTTTCGTGCCGGAAACATTACCTCACACAAACCATTCAACTCTACAGTTTCGTTGTCTTGACAATTTCAAAGAAATCATTCAGTTTTATATAAAAAAAGGATGAATCGTCTGTGGACTTCAAGCGATGGAAATACGTTTTAAGTCTGTCAGCATTTTGCTTCGTGATGTTGGGAAGACTGGGCAGCTCAGCTTTTGACCTACTGTATTTAATTGATTCACCATTCTGTTTTAATCCTATCAAGATAAGCGTTTTTCAAACCCTGAAATCTGTGCTATCGGAGGTCGTCGTATTAGTAGGAATAAAATTTATGCAGAAGTGGTTTAGAGATGAGACAATTGCTCTCGTTGGCGCGATTGCATTTGTCGCTTTTTACATTTTATTTGGAACAGCGCCATCGGAAAAATACCTGTACATAGGTAAGCAAATTTTAAACCAAGCAAAACATATGCCTAAGTAAATTGCTTCTGCACTGAATGATGCTATAGATAAAGCCTACATTACAATGTTTTGCTTCCTCCTGTCGATGAACCCTGAACCCTGAACCCCATACACACGCACACCCAACAGAGTAAACATTTATACTATTACTGCAATGATATTATCATAACATATTCTGACCACCACTTATTATACTATATTTCTGGCCAGTACTTATTTTGTCAATCAGGCCCCGAACTGGTACAATGGTAGAGATGGCAAATGTGAGAGGTACGAATTAGTTCAATATTCCATGTCCCAGAGTTAGCCCGTTCACAGACTCTTAACCTAGATTGACCCAGAACCTCAAATATCAAGGGTATTTGAGTATGATAGAGACTTAATGCTCTAGACCTGTTATGCTAAATACACTCCTGAGGACCGGTGGTGTTATTTAGTTCGTAATGCAAATAAATTCTATACGACCCTCGTCCAGGTCAACACCCGTTTATTTAATAATGACAATCCTCTGGCAACGGTAACTCCCTCGCATCCAGGTATCAGGTATGGGGTTGAAACCCCACCTAAATGAAATATAAAACTAATGCGAGTTATGAGTTAGCCATGTACAAATACCACTTTATTTATCAAACATTCCATTATGAATCATATTGTAATACAATAAATAAAATACAATTCACACTAAAATATTATAAACGTCTTGGCAACACTTATTAACCAAACTTTCTTAAAATGATAAATTTGAATGTCCATGCCTTATCAAAATGAAATATAGAACTAATGCGAGTTGTGAGTTAGCCAGGTACAAATATCACTGGCCAATGTCTGGCAGAACCGGGTCTATATACAAACAAGAATCATTGAGCTGTTCTCAAAATTCCTTACTTATTTGTAATGTTTCCGAAATATGCACTGTTGTCATCAATTTTGAATTTGAACTTAAAAAGCTCTTTAATTCTTTCATTTGAAAGTTTCGATTCTGTCATTGCACAATCAAATTTATCGTACAGTTCTTGCACAATATTAAGTCGTATTTTTAGATCATTAATGTACCCAAATAATTGACCTTAGGACCTGGTTTGGCATTGGCTATCTACTGCCCATGCCCCTATATATTGGCACTGAAAAATTCACACACCTATTATACATAATGTATACAAATAGTTAACCCTAGGTCAAAATAATTCTATTGGTTGCCAATCGTCTTGACCATACATTGAATGACTGACAAATGCCGAAACTATTCATAACAATAACAGGGGTCTCCGTGGTCAGTTGGTTAGAGCATCGCGCTAAAAATCACAAGGCCTCTCACCTCTAGTCGGCGCGGATTTGAATCTCGCTCGCGCCGATATATGTGAGAAAGTTTGCCAGTTTACTTTCGGAAGGTCGGTGGTCACTTTCCGGGAACATTGTATCGGGGTTCTCTCCTCCACCAATAAAAACTGGACACCACCAGATAACTGAATAATTGTTGAGTGTGGCAGAAAACAACAATCAATCAACAATCAATCATAACAATAACCCAATAAACTGAGGTCCCGTGTGACGTCAGGTGTGGTACGATAAAGATCCCTCCCTGATCACCCCGGGTTGTTAGAATAGATCCTCAGTACTCCTAGCTTGTCGAAAGAGGTGACTACATAGGGCGGTCCTTCGGATGAGACCGCAAAAACCGAGGCCCCGTGTCGCAGCAGGTGTTGCACGTTAAAGATCCCTCCCTGCTCAAAAGCCATAAGCGCCGAGCATAGGCCTAAATTTTGTAGCCCTTCACCGGCAATGGTGACGTCTCTATACAAGTGAAAAATTCTCGAGCAGGACGTAAAACAATATATTATCAATCAATCAACCCTCCCTGCTCAGAGGCCGTAAGCGCCGAGCATAGGCCTAAATTTTGCAGCCCTTCACCGGCAATGGTGACGTCTCCATATGAGTAAAAAATTCTCGAGCGGGACGTTAAACAATATATATAATCAATCAAACAATATAATAATATGCACTGAATAATAAATAAAGTTTACTAACCAACGTATCTACAAATATGTAGCCTGTTTTGTTAACACATCCATTGCCAAAAAAATATTTACAAATACTTGCGTTTAGTATTTAACTAAGGATAATATACAAGTCTACACATACTTAGTAAATATAATTTATAGAAGACAAAAATAAATTCGAATAAACCGTTAAATATCTCCATCAACCTACTTTGTGTTCAACAAATCATAATAGTATGTAAACTCGACATCATCTATGATTTTGTTTGTTTGTTTGTTTTACGTCCCGTCGAAAATATTTCACTCATATTGAGACGTCACCAGCTGTAGGTGAAGTACCACAAATTTAGACCTATGCTTAGCGCTCAGGGCCGTAGCAGTGAGGGTTCTTTAACGTGCAAACGCCTACCGTCACACGGGACCTCCGTTTTTAAGGTCATATCCGAAAGACCCGTGATTCTCACTTCTAAATGCCGAGCGTTTGGCGAAGGAGCAATCACTACCTATTTTTCGTCTTAGGTTTGACGCGGCCATGGCACAAGCGGGGCTCGAAGTCACGACCTCCCGGTTTCGAAGCGAACGCTCTAACCACTGAGCTACCGCGACCGGTCCATCTATGAACATTGATTACTTAGTGAAGACAATGAAATTAAGGGGAAGAAAAAAATGTTTTAACTCAATAATAAAAATTGTAGCAACAGTCCTTTATGTTATAAAAATCAAACCGTGACAAAAGCGCACTTGTCAGCTGAAAGAAGTTCTAAAGTTTAAAATTCATTTGGATATAATTGATTGTTTGCAAGGTTTTGATTATATCTGCAAGGTTTGTCTAATTTGATTGGGTAATATATGTTTCGATGTGTCAACACCACTTATGCACAGTACGATTCCTTCAACATTGTCCTAAGAATATATGCCTCATAAAGTGGCCTGATTTATCGTATTATGATATTAAGAGATAGGTACTTGTATAGACGTAGCCGTTAATTTACTTGTGAACGAAAAATCAGGCCACTTTATCATCAATTTGGGGAACAGAGAGTCCATAACAGCCAAGTTATCAATTGTAGAGGGTTATTTTACATTCAAGTGAGATAAAGACATAGGAAGAATGAAGACCCTCAACATTAAACAACGTTTTCCACAAGTAATTTCCAAGTAGACCACTTTGTCAGAATGATTTCTCGTAACATGTTTCTTGATCACAATAAAAAGCAAAACAAAAAAAAATAACAAAAACAAAAACAAACAAAAAAAAGAATTAAAAAATTAAAAACAAACAAACAACAACAAAAAAAAAAAAACCCAGACAATTATGAAAAGTGTCACTGTGAAATGATCCCACTGTACATTTTCTTGTAGTAATGCATTCCATAACGTGTTTATCTCAGTAGCAGTAGTAGATTGTGTATATTGAAATTGAGGAGTTGCTGATGTTGTCTTAATTAATGCCCCAATCCTGCAGCTATAGTTTTAAATTAATAAAACAACCAGATCAACCAAATAGTATTGAAAATCGTAAACCTAAATGCAATATATCTAAGTGTAGGTCCAATCCATTTGCAATTGCATTTCTCCATCTAATCGTTTAAGACCCAAGTCTCAAGTTTTATTATCGGCCAAGATATCTCTCATTTTTTGTCGATGAAGTTTGAATGAAGGGATTTTGATTGAGACCGGTTCCTGAAATATAGTGTTAGCAATAATTGATAATAATGTGTCTTCATGAAACAATTTTTGGAGTAGAGCCAAATTTACTGTATATAGTTTTGTAACATTTCGTGTGTCCTCTCTGCAACTAGCAACTTGAGGCAAAAATTTGTTAGTGTCCGTTAAAAATATTCAGTGACAAGGGATCTTAATAATACAAAAATCACACCCTTCCATATGTGTTAGACAATTATTACACTGCATTGTTATTGTGTTAACCTGATAAACTAAAATATCTGTGTTAGTTATCTGAATCATATGAGATTTCAACACACCTGTAACAAAATCGAAAATTACATGCAGATTTAATCGATTGCGGATTCCCTTGAAACAAGTTCAATAAACTAATCTGTTGAATTATTTGTAGATAATAAATTAGGTTTTTGAAAGCAATGTCTAGGATTTGTCCGAAATAGTAGTTTAAAACTTTTTACCCTTTAACACCAACAGGTAATCTGGTAAGTCCAATAATTGCGAGACATGATTAAGTGAATGATTTATCGGTACTGGAAAATACATGCCTTTTTCTGTCGTCAATGAAGTTGCATAAGGAAAAAGACTAAAGGAAACTGAACCGAGAGATATAGTACTGAATTGTTGTGAAGGATGGTAAACTTTGCAAATTTGTAATAATAAGATGGATCTTTAATTATTGACTTATACCCCATATCATATATGTCCAAACCTGTTGAATATAAAATATAAACAGTACAAATTGTGATGCATCAGATGCTCATTACGACAATTAATGTCTCTTCAGTGATGCTCAAGTCAAAAATGTTGGATATCCGAAATAAGAACAAACTTGGAAGAGATGAAAGAACCAAAAATATCAAATAGTGGAGCCAAATCCAGCAAATGATTAGAGCTATGCGTGAGGGAGATAATCCTTAATTTAGGATACCAGATAGAAGAAATAAATGAAGTCTTTTTACACCATTTGTTATGCGATCGTCAACATGAGTCATAAAAGATGAAAAATCTTTTGCACATCTCTGAAATGCCTTTGCGATTTTATTTTCCCTTCTTGTTATCTAATTTATATATTGTGCTAAAACATTAACATCGTTAGTTGTAGCAACACCAAATATACTCTTTGAAAGTTCTCCAACTGAAGGCAAAAGGGCTCTTTTAGTAGTTAATGGTAACTTGGTTTTTGGAACTAAATCATACACTAAATTTTTTGTGTCAGTTATATGTTTCTTATATGTTTCTTTAACTTACGTCGTATAACCTTGATATTGATTGATAATTGATGTGTCAACAAGCAATACTTTTGGTTTGCCTTTGAGCATACCGATACATCCTCGATATCTATATCTAAATAAAACGAAATTTCAACGATACGCTTCCATACATCGGAAGCAAAATCTACATCTGTTTGCTTCTGAAAAATTACTCCATATTTAATTCTGTGTTCATCTTGAAAAGGAATAAGGGATAATACCCTCAAAAATGAGGAAGATGACGAATTTAACCGGAACTCCCATACCTACAATGAAATGAAAAGAATTGGGCCCAGATAGGAGAAGTAAATGAATGAGATGTATAGAAATTCCAAACCAAAGTCATATCCTTTCATACGATACCTTCCTTTTTATGAAAAGGCTAAGATAACTAACAGTATTCAATCTCGTAATTCCTATAGAAAATACAAATCAGAGAGATGGGCAACCACGGACCCCTGGCCATACCAGAGGTGGGATCAGGTGCCTAGGAAGAGTAAGCATCCCCTGTAGACCGCTCACACCCACTGTGAGCCCTATATACCGATCAGGTAAACGGAGCAATCCGTAATCAGAATCAGCGTGCCAAAAACGGCCTAACAATTGGCATAAAACACACCAGACAGCATTTGACTTAATGGTAAATTGTAACTGGCACACTAGATCGTTATAACGATCATAAAATTTGCAAAAGAAAAGAAGGTACCAATGAAGAAATTACTGTACAAAAAGATATCCTTTCGAAAATAGAAAATTACTATAGGAACCTTTATCAAAATAACAATAATCTCTGTGATTTCAATTTAAATAAAATACCAAAAGAAGCAAATAGCACCGAACTTAATGATATGCAGAGCATTTCCTTGGAGGGGGATATTTCATACAATGAAGCGACACTCGTTTTGAAAAACATGTCCAATAATAAGAGTCCTGGAAGTGACGGATTTACTGCAGATTTTTTCAAAATATTCTGAAAACAAATTAGGACACTATGTAGTAAGATCGCTAGATCTAGGGTACAAACCGGGAGAGCTATCTATAACACAAAAACAAGGCATAATAACTTGTATACCAAAGGACAGGAGAAGTAAATTTTACATGAAAAATTGGAGACCTATCTCATTGTTAAATGTGGTACATAAAATTGGATCAGGCTGTATAGCTCAACGAATTAAAACAGTAATCAGTTCGATAATCAGTACAGACCAAAATGGATTTGTTCCAGGAAGATATATTAGAGAAAATAGACGTCTTATATATGACTTAATGCAGTATACTTAGGATAATAACATACCTGGTCTATTACTAATGATAGGTTTTGGAAAAGCCTTTGATACTGTATCATAGAAATTTATTGATAAAGCACTCGAGTTTTTTTCAAATTTGGTCCTTCTATTAGAAAATAGATTTCCGTTTTCCAAAAAACATCTAATCAGTATCACAAACAGGTCATCTATCTAATTTCTTCAACGTAAGTCTTGGATGCCGACAAGGTGACCCAATATCCTCTTATATCTTTTTATTATATGTGGAAAGTTTAGCACTCAAACTAAAGAGTAATCAAGACATTGAAGTAATTAATATTGGTGACACTGAAGTCCTATTGTCACAGTATGCAGATGACACTCTTATCATTTTAGATGGTTCTGAAAAGTCTCTTAGAGAAACTATAAAAGAATTAAACAACTTTTACAAAATTTCAAGACTTAAATCAATGTATCAAAATCTCAGATAGTCTGGATTGGAGGTAAAAAATACTCATCTATCAAATTATATGAGGATATGAATTTCCATTGGATGCATACCTTCAAACTTCTAGGGATAAACTTCGATGTGGACTTAACAAACATTCCCAAGCTTAACTATGATAAAAAAAGCCTAGTGAAAATCAAGCATATCATAAATCAGTGAAGTAAACGACGCATAACACCACTTGGTATAATACCTCTTATTAAATCTTTCCTTATTTCACAATTGAATCATCTTTTTATTTCACTACCTTCACCTTCGAACATATTTATAAAGAACCTAAATGAAATTCTCTTTAACTTCTGATGGCAGTCGAAGGTTGACAAACTCAAATGAAAGCAGGTAATACAGGACTATATAAATGGTGGGCTACAGATGACAGATATAAATAGCTATATTTTGGGACTAAAACTATCTTGGATAAAAAGAATATTGAATTCTCAAGATACAAAATGGAAAGTACTGTTAAATAAAATTGTCTCCTTAGAAACACTAATCAAAACAGGGTCTGATTATATGAATGTTGTTAAAAAAGATATTAATAATAACTTTTGGAAAGACACCACTAATGCATATCAAACCTTACAAAATAGAATCAAAATTCAATCCTGGCATGGATTTATAAGCCAACCAATATGGAACAATAACAGAATCATAATTCGAAATAGATCAGTATTCTATAAAAATTGGTTTGAGAAGAATATATATATATATATATATATATATATATATATATATATATATATATATATATATATATCAGATTTACTTGATGAGAAGGGATGCTTTTTACTCTTTAGAAAACTTACAGAAAATTTATAACATTAAAATAAATTTCTTGACTTATGCCTCACTTCAAAAATCTATTAAGGCAAATTTAACCACTCTGAAAATCAAAATGGGAACAAATAAACCCTAAACCCTTTGTCCCTCTTAATATCAAAATATTTTGTACAAACAAAAGGGGAGCAAAACAAATTTACAATACTCTAATTGCGGAAACTATAACTCCATTAGGAAAAATGACATGGGGGGAAGTTTTTTGAATTATCGGAATCTCAGTTGGAAAATATTCAGTTACATCCTTTTCAGTATACAAAAAATTCTAAACTTCAATGGTTACAAAACAGAATTAATAACTACATTTTAACCACAAATTCATTCCTATTTAAAATAGGGAAAGTGGGCACCAATTATGCTGTTTATGTAAAAATAGCGAAGAAACAATTATGCATCTGTTTTGGGATTGCTCAAAGGTACAAGAGCTTATCAATTCCTTCATAACTATATGAAATGCGAAAGGTACATGTATCAACATTACATTACATAGACAATCATTTATTTTCGGAATTACTAGTTTTAAAGAACTAACCATTATTCTGCTAATTATCAAATCCTATATTTACCGGAAATATATAGACAAGAAAACCTATCAGTTCAGGAACTGCTAATAGATCTTAGAACGTATATAACTACGCTAAAGTATATTGCAACTCAACAGGGCAAATATAACGAATTTATAAATCAGTGGAGTTATTGGCTTTTTCTTCTAGACAGACTCTGACTGGCAACTACACTAAATTCTAATTGATTTAGAAACATTTTTTATCAACTTCAACACAACCTAGTCATGAGTATTCAACATTATCCAAATGCTCTCTCTCTCTCTCTCTCTCTCTCTCTCTCTCTCTCTCTCTCTCTCTCTCTCTCTCTGTTCAACAGTGTAATCAATGCTATGATGTTTAATAATTTATAAATTGCAATTGTTTGTTTATTCGATATTAAATGTACCTCAATAAATACTGCTGACGCCTTGAAAAATAAAATAAAATTTGCAAAATCCTTACTTTAGACGAGACTGTACAAACCCCTGTAACATCAACGTCTTTGTCAGTAGCCCGCCTCCATTTAAAAACTGATCGTAAGCAGAACAAGCTCTTGCGTATCGACTCAGTTTGGAGATATAAACACCATATGCGGGTGATGATGGATTATTGCAACATAAATAAGGGAAGTTGACGATAGAGAAATTGAAATCATCCCGTTTGTCATAATGTTGAGTTGTAAGTTTGCTGCCGGCATCTATTTTCAGTAAAATATCTAAGTACTAAGCAGAAATGGAAGACTCTGTGGTGTCTTATTTCAAGCTCACTGGGATATATCGAATCGACATATGAATGAAAATAATCATTGTTAATAGTCAAAACGTGGTCGATATATCTAAATGTCGAATTGAAGGCCACAGCAAGAGATTTTTTCTTTCCATATAGAAGCTTTTGAATGAATTCTGCTTGATAAGAATATACAAATAGGTCAGCTAACAAAGGAGCGCAATTCGTCTCCATGGGAATTCCAACAAACTGTAATGATACAGATCTACTTGTTGTATCTCTTTTTACTCGTTGACAGATATCACATGACTTAATATGATCATAAACATTTTGATGCATCCCTGGCCAGAAATTATTTATTTCATTGGGACATATATTCTGTGTGCCCCAAGTGGCAATCACCTGCTAATGAATCATGATACTATTTCCACACATCATTTCTCAATGACTGGGGAACCGCTAGTTGTTTTATAATTGTTTCTGGTTTTTATTTCTTCTTCAGCCTCGGTTTAAAAATATGAAACAAGATATCATGTATTAACTCATACTGATTAGCTCTTACGATCATCTGGAAGCGTGTCATTTTGTAAATATTTAAATATGTGCTTGAAATACGGGCAATTTCGTTGTTCATTTTTAATTTGCTCATTCAGGTTTACAACATTCTGTATGCTGTAGTGGATCCATCATGGGAAACGATAACGTATCTTTTTCTCTTACTGGCTGGCAGTACATCATCAACATAGAATAAAAACTATCAGTGAGGTTTTAGTTTTTTTGGTGTATTTTAATCTTCAAATTTCATTTTGGGATTATATCATGAACAGATTAAGCATTCTTCCCATCAAAATGATCAAGTATCCCACAATTCTTAAAACGTGACAGTTTTTATAAAGTGTAAGACAACGCAATGTAGATTATCAAGTGGATCCTAATACGGACAGAAAATCTATTCTTGTACGGTATAACACGGACCGCCACGTGTGGAATACCCGCGGAGCAGTCATCAATTTTCATTCTTATCGCCCTCAGAAGCGCCGATCTATTTGTGGTTGGTTAAAAAGTGCGTATGGGGAAATGAGCAATCATTTCTATTGCTTTGGTAGAATTTTTCCTTCTTAATAACATGTATAAAAGTTCTTGATAAGATATTTTTAAAAAAAAAAACATATTTTAATTTAGATTCATTCAGTAAATTGATGAAATTGGGCAGCAGGTTTAGCCTAAATGAGTCCTCTATGATCAAACAGGAAAATTATTTAACATATGTACATGCAATTAAGTTGGAGTCTACATATATAAAAAAAACATTAACAGTTTTGTAATATTTACGCATAGTATAATTTAGTGTACTACATATGCAATTGATTTGGAGTCTACATGTGTGCAAGATAAATAGATAAAAAAAGACCAACATATTAACATCGTTATAATAATTGCACATAGTACAATTTTTGTACTACACAAATATAAATACAGTTTTGATGGTACTGTTATATACATTCATAAAAATATATGATATAAATTTACCATATTTGAACATTGCTTAAATCTTAAGGCAAGTGCAATTCAATTTGTGCACAAGTTTAAAAGTTTCTTATTTGTGTTAAAATCAATATCAGGATTTCTAAATAATAACAGCGTAAAAAATATTTTAATAAAAGTCTTGATTGCTGTTATCAATGCATCTTATTATTATGCATTGTCAATCAAATCTTTTACACGGAGGTTTTGCGACAAAACTCCGCAGAAGTTCAATGCGTGCGATGTAACGCAATTTGTTATGAGCTTCCGGATACCATTAAACAAAAAAAATTATGAAAAAGAAAAGTTAATTTAATTTGAATATGCTTCAGCTATAAATACCTATATCGTGTATGTATATTTTGATCATTGTGATGTTAAACAATAAAAAATCGGCAGTCAACTATTGTCAAAACACATTTGCACTTAAATTCAGCATGTTGTTTAATTCACAAAATATAAGAAATTATGTAATGTATGTAAATTGTGGAAGTAGTCATTGAGAGACTCAGTTCTCCAGGTTAATAAGATGTAGACTACTCTAAATTCAGTATGTTGTTTAATTCACAAAATATAAGAAATTATGTAATGTATGTAAATTGTGGAAGTAGTCATTGAGAGACTCAGTTCTTCAGGTTAATAAGATGTAGAATACTCTGTACATGCAATGTTACTAGGGATTTATTTTTACTTCAGTATAACTGATAGTTCAATATAAGTGACTTCAATATAAGTGAAGTAGACTGTACAAGCCAGTTGAATGTGCATACTACTCTGCACATGCATTATTTAGTGGTACAATTGTTGATATGTGTATGATACTCGATACTCTGTATATGCAAAGTCTATGAGAATAAATTTATTGATCGATTGATTGGCATCATCACGCGATCCTGGGTATCAGCAGATACAAGTCCTGATTGTTTTCTTGCCATTATATTCTGTTTATAAACTATATGGCATATTAACCTTGTTTTAATTGGTACAATATATTTAATAATTTTCATGTTTGCATGAAAACTATTAAAAAAATTACGAGTATATTGAGATAAAACAGGCGGATTGTCTATTAGAGCGTAATTCAATATGACACACCATTATATTCATCGTTACTGAAATTTGCATATCGTAAATCGTATGAACTTTTATATCTAGATGTTTAATCGGTGGCAGAATTCCATTTTTGAATTATGCATTTTGTAGTTCAACTATCAAGGAATGAATTGATAAAAACACCAGCATACTTCGCTTTTTGGAAAGTATGCTGGTGTGAAGCGTTGTCGTTCATACCCTCATGTATTTTTCAAAAATGAAATTTATTTCTTATATTTACATTTTACTTTCATTTCGGTGGAAAATCCAGGTCGTTAAATAGTCGTAAGTTATATTAATTAATTCATACGCACACTGTTCACACGAGATGGTTATCATTTTACTTGGTGAATATACCAAAGTTAAAAACATTGGAAATGTAAATATTGCAGTATTTACTGCTCTGTTATAACTATTAGGAATGTAAATATTACAGTATGTACGGTATATATATGTAATCCAGAAATAAGTATAGAAAATCTACACAAGTTGTAGTATAATAGAAATATCACAAAGCCGATTGAGTATATAATAGACTAGTTTCTTCATTTCCTCAGGAGTACACAGTATACTCCTGAGGAATTGAAGAAACTTGTCTAGTATATACTCAACTTTGTGATATTTTTAATATATATATATAAACATATATATATATATATATATATATATATATATATATATATATATATATATATATATGCATTTTTGTCCAAGAATGAAAAATTTATTATACATTTTTACGCTACACACCGTTACTTTATTATGATTTTCTATATACCTGTAGATGCCCTTTGTAATTGCGACATTCGTAATCAGCAGAATCATCAACATATTAGCATTGGTCATTTCCGGCGCGGAAGGGGGGTGGCAAGATGATCTGCATATTTTATTTTTGTCTTTCCTTTCTAATGAATCACTCAAAATGTAATTTTGTTGTGTATCGAATATCACCTGAAGAGCGAGCGAGCGAGCGAGCGAGAGAGAGAGAGAGAGAGATTACTCCGGTACAAATCAGTCGTGGAACGAATGATAGGCCACCTATAGTCATAAACAAACTTAGAGTTATGTGCCCTTACCATTTGTTTACAACATCACATGTACACAACGTGATGGGAGCTATAAATTGTTCGTGACGGCAACCTGTCGCATTATTTCCTTTCACGTTGCTATTAAATCCAGGGAGTTAGAATATCAGAATGGTGAGACGATAAGTTTGTTTGTGATTCGTCATGTGATGATGCATGTTCTGAATGTTAACTGTTGACCCAAGGACCTAAATCTGTGGGGGATTAAAAAATAGTGAAATGATATAGCGAATAGGTAATTTGTGGAGAGTGTGCGTGGTGCATTGCTTACAACATGGAAAGTCAGCGGCGAGAAACAGAAGAGGGATATCTCAGGAAGTTTATTCCGCTATGTGTTGTGGATTTTTTCTTCTTTTTTGCATACGTAATGGGACTTTATATAACAACAGAGTACGGCCACGATACATTTCGTGCTTCCCTCTTTCCAAACCAAACTAAACCTAACAACTCCGACCAGTCGCTCTGTAACACGGATACCAAATCCGAGGAATACCAGCACGAACAAAAAGTGCAGAAAGTTGTGTCGGAATGGAACGTGTACATTTCCCTCGCCCAGGGAATCCCCCTCATTTTCGCTTCTCTTCTGTTCTCTCCTTTGAGTGATTCTATTGGCCGCAAGGTGTTTCTTTTCATTGGAGGTGCCGGAGTTTGTATAAAGCAGTTCTTAATGACCCTAGCCATCGCCTTTGACTGGAATGTGTACCTCTTTGTTCCTTTCAGTTTTATAGAGGGTTGTTGTGGTAGCTGGGTAGCTCTACTGGCTATTACATTTTCCATGATGTCAGATATATCTTCGGGGCAGTCTAGATCTTTTCTCATTGCTGCTATAAGCTTTGTGCTTGGAGTCGGATTTTCGGTTGGTAGTTTTGTGCCTGGTTATGCAATATCTGCATTAGGGTATACTTATTCTATGGCAATAGCCTGCAGTATATG
Organism: Ostrea denselamellosa; assembly: GCA_024699665.1. Taxonomy (NCBI): domain Eukaryota; kingdom Metazoa; phylum Mollusca; class Bivalvia; order Ostreida; family Ostreidae; genus Ostrea; species Ostrea denselamellosa. The sequence continues at coordinate 403,649 of JAMZEH010000022.1, forward strand.
TTTTGCATCGGTGATCGGTATATGTTTCGTGCCGGAAACATTACCTCACACAAACCATTCAACTCTACAGTTTCGTTGCCTTGACAATTTCAAAGAAATCATTCAGTTTTATATAAAAAAGGACGAATCGTCTGAGGACTCCAAGCGATGGAAATACATTTTAAATCTGTCAGCATTTTGCTTCATGATGCTGGGAAGACTGGGCAGCTCAGCTTTTGAGTTGCTGTATTTGATTGATTCACCATTCTGTTTTAATCCTATCAAGATAAGCGTTTTTCAAACCCTGAAATCTGTGCTATCGGAGGTCGTCATATTAGTAGGAATAAAACTTATGCAGAAGTGGTTTAGAGATGAGACAATTGCTCTCGTCGGCGCGATTTCATTTGTCGCTTTTTTCATTTTATTTGGAACAGCGCCATCGGAAAAATACCTGTACATAGGTAAGCAAATTTTAAACAAAGCAAAACATATGCCTAAGTAAATTGCTTCTGCACTGAATGATGCTATAGATAAAGCCTACATTATAATGTTTTGCTTCCTCTTGTCGATGCGCACAGAACCCCATCCTCACCCCCAACAGAGCAAACATTTTTGATATTTCTCGCAGTGATATTATTCACAACACAAAAGAATTTTCAATTTATTCGAAAATGTATTAGGTGTATTAAAATTTGTTTAATATAAAGTATATAGTTTGTCACTCATATACCCGCAGGTTAGATTGATGGGTCAGAAAGAGATATGAAAATTTTGATTTAAGCTATTGAAATAATACTTGACGGCTTATTAATCCTTTCCAGCATCTGTGGTGGGCTCCTTCGGTATGAGTTCTATTCCAATGATCAGAGCTGCCATGTCCAAGATGACGCCCGTAGACAAGCAAGGTAACTCCTATCTCAATATCTAAACATTATCCAACATATTTATCATATTTCTGCAACGGAATAATCGTGTGTGTGTGTGTGTGTCTTTTTTGTAAGTTGTTCTATTTTATCACAATTCACAGGTACGCTGTTCGGAAGTATAGCGATTGTTGAGAACATTTGTAACCTCTCGGGTTCTGTCCTTGGAGGAGCTATTTATTCAGCCACTGTCTCCTTTTATAGAGGAATGGCTTACTTAATTCTTGGAGGATTCGCGGGCATTGCCTTTGTCTTGCTATTGTGAGTAATACAAAACACCTTATTTCTGAACGATTTTAAAGATGGAAAACACATCTAATAAAATTTTGATTTATGTATAAGATTTGTATAATTTTTGATTTACCTTATTTAGCGAAAAATTTCAATGTCTTACCGTAAAGTATGATGCGTACGTTATTGGAGCTTTTGTTTAGTATTCAAAAAAGTCTTTTGATATAAGGAGTAGATCAAGCTTCCTTTCTAATATAGTAACCATGCAGCGGCGGATCAAGAAAGGGGGGGGGGGTATGTTGCAACCACCTTCTTTGGTTGAACAGTTTGTTTTTTGGGTTTTTGTGTGTGTGTGTGTGTGTTTTTTGTTTTTTTTGTTTTTTTTTTTTATCTTCAATCCCACCATTAGGGCGGAGAAAGATACAGACTTGCCTCCCCTTCCTTGATCGACGAACTGCATTTTTGTTCAAATAAAGTTCTTTAGTCTATCATCTATTTTCTATCTTGCAGATTTTTGGTTGTTTTCGGTCATGAGTTGCGTAGGAGGGACACTTATCAGCGCATACCTGATAGTGAGGAAATTAGCAAAGTTCTGCAATGAATTTTTAGAATTGATTAAAGTTACCTTATTAAATTCAAGAAATAAGATATAATTTTATATACAAGTATAATACTACCGGTAATAACCATAGTAAACACTAAATTTTTGTTCAGTGTCATTTTTGTTCAATGTCTTTTGCAGATAAAACAATTGTTAATGAACATTCAGTACCAGTTCTATAGTACTCTTTATCATAATAGAATACGTCATATCCATATGTAACTTAATTTTGATGACTCTTTCATAAAATTCTTTTTTTATTTTATTTTTATTGAGTAGTTGTTACAATCACAAACCCACATCTAGTCAAAATTACCAAATATAGTATTTCTTGAATTAAAATTCTAAAACTATTCTTTCAAAGATGACTGGGTTACTTTTGACAACATCAAAATTAATTGTCTCAGGTGCCCATTGCTGACTGTCGGCAATATTTTTTTTATTGTTTTGAAAAATACGAATATTGATTCACTCCTAGAGTTCTATGTACAATTTTACATTGAACCTAAAGTAATGATGTATATTTTATCAAGCATTGTTTGCAGATGAAATCATTTACAAGATTTTATTTACAATATGTATAACTAGAGGGGAGCATTTAGATCTTGTGATTTATAGATGTACACTTATTTTTATGTATTAAGATTATTATTTGCTTTGTTAACAATTTCTATATTGTGGATGTTCTAAACACCTGGTACCAGATCTGTTGATGAGAAATTCAAACCTCGCAGGGCACTTATTTATTTATTTATTATTATTATTATTATTATACAATGTTCCAAAATAAATCACGAAATCGGCACAGTTGTTGAATGATTTAAAAGAGAGAAATCCAAAATTTCAACTAATAATCCGCGATCAGTTCCTGCTAATACTGTCACCTCACGGCTCTTCAGGCAGTTTGTCTTGAACGTCACATGGTACGTTTCCTTGTAACTGTGACACTTAGGCACGTAGACAAACTTAGACTGTTACCATGCATGTAACGTTCATGACACACCGAATAAAGAGCCGTAAGGCGAAAGTACAAGCAGGAACACTGATCGTTAATTATTATGTGAAATTTTGCGCTCTCTCTCTCTCTCTCTCTCTCTCTCTCTCTCTCTCTCTCTCTCTCTCTCTCTATTTGTATGTGTGTTTCAGATTCGTTTCTGTATGTGAATTAACGATAATCAAATTTTGTTGTTGCGTACAAAAACAAGACTATCGAATGTCACGAGTTCACTAACAAAAAGGAATGACTGTCTTCAATATGGCGACTCGTTTGTGCCGTAATCGTCTTTTTCGGTTATTATTTATTTAGTTTTTTCATAAACTGTTTGATTTTTTAGGAGCGAAAATTGGCAGAAAGACAATTAATATTTGTTAGTTTTACCGCCCCTTAAATTATAAAAAACGACAACTAAACAAGTGACCGTATTGTAATTAAAAATAAACCTTGAATGTTTACTCAAATTTGTTGATTTAGATCAAAGACTACTTCTAAATCTGCAGGCCAATGAAATGAAATCAGTTTGGCGAAGTAATTAATCCGAGTTGTGTATTGAACAATGTACATACCTGATATTGAGAGGAGTTGTTTTTTTTTTTTAATTCGTGAATCGTGCACTGTTTCTTGTTGTGTTATTTACAATGCTTTTATCATATTATTATATTATTATTATTATTACATGTTATTGGTAATTATACAGTATATTTTATTATTGATGTACACATAGTGGTTTTTTAAATGAGATCTGGTCCCGAGATTATGTAACAAACTCTGACTTGGGTAAAAATTTCAACACCTGTAAGGTATTCATTACTTTTGAATTGATACAAAAATTGTTTTGGAATGATAGACTTCTCCGTCGCTATATTCTGATTCTAAGCTTAAGCTTAAGATGGCCATGACCCTGGTCCCCAAGCACTTGCTGAGCATTTCTTTTACAATTACAATGCTTGTATATATATATATATATATATATATATATATATATATATATATATATATATATCTTTGTGTGTGTGTGTGTGTGTGTGTTCTAGAATTCAAAATTCTTGTAAAACAAAAATATACATATATGCAGATGTCTGTTGTTTGTGTTGTAATATTAGATGATAAAACGAAGACTTGTGATGATGAAATGTACAGTCTAAGTTGCATATCAGGAAAATTCTTAACTTCTAAGTGTCTATTTCAACACTTAGCATTCTAAGTTACACATCAAGAAAACTAGTTTCTTTAAGTGCCTATTTCATCACTAACATCTAAGTTATCATTTGGTGCGGAGATCTCTTGCGTAAATATTCATATCATTTATGCCGATCAGACAATATTGGAAATGATTGAATGTATATAGTTTAACGTTCCGCCCGAGAACCTTTCACTCATATGGAGACGTCACCATTGCCGGTGAAGGGCAGCAAAAGGTAAGCCTATGCTCGGCGCTTATGGCCTTTGAGCAGGAAGGGATCTTTATCGTGCCACACCTGCTGTGACACGGGGCCTCGGTTTTTGCGATCTCATGCGAAAGACCTTAGTCGCCTCTTACGACAAGCATGGGTACTGAGGATCTACTCTAACCCAGATTCCCACGGGAGATATTGGAAATGTATGTTTTTATAGATGTCAAACAATTCTGTGAAGTGAACCCCCATTACAGTTTGTAGTAGAACTATAAAAAATCGCTATATGAAAAGGCCAAGATAACTAAAAAAAAAAAACAACACTAAAATGTGTGAATACCACAGAAAATAATAACTTATGATGACACAGTGGAAATGACGTAATTTCATATTATATACTTTTCGAGAAAACGGACTATGGTACTACATTTCAGTTTTGTTTTTCATTATATTGAAATGCGTTTTATGCCCACAGGCAGTGCTGTTCACACAGTTTTACAAACTTGAAAGGTTTGCCACAAGACTTGAAAGACACATTTATCACACAGTTAGTGAATTTGAAAGTAAGGGGAATAGAGGCAGCCTAGAACATACAGTTCAGAACAAGGTCAAAGGTTAAGCGAGCCACAGTGATGGCAGCAGACCAAAGGTTAAGCGAGTCACAGTGACGGCAGCAGACGACAGAAATGCAATACAAATATAATTAATACATACAGTTCAGAACAAGTCGTCAAATGTTCAAAGGTTAAGCGAGTCACAGTGATGGCAGCAGACCAAAGGTTAAGCGAGTCACAGTGACAGCAGCAGACGGCAGAAATACACTACAATGTTAATGTTTAGGAGTGTAATTATGATTGTTGATGTGCATGAGAGTGATCTAAATCTAGCGAATTCTTCATGATTTAACATAAAACCTTTATAGAGGGCTATAATAGGCTGCTTCTGCCTGTAATGCTACTACGTGCTGTAGGCGTATTTGGTAAATAGATATTATTTATTTGAACCTGATAAAACCTGAATATTACATAATATATACATGTATAAAGCTGAGCTCCCTTCAAACGGTAGCACAGTCAGCATATTATATGTCTGACAGGTATTACGGTGATTAAAGTCTATTGGACATTTGAGTCCTTTCAATTATAGATATTTAATATGAACATATCTAGATTATGATTATATATCAAATATACTGCTTCCTTGTAATGAATATACAAATCAAAACATGACAGACGCCCTCAGGAGCTCGACGTTTTGAATATCTATAATTTAAAAGCATGTCTTCCTGTAAACAAACTACTCACAAGGTATATCACGCCGCCATCTTGGTTTCAGTTTTACCATCTGCATCGCTTGCAATTTTCGGCAAAAAGTTTGATATAATATTATAACTGGACTCCTACCGTTCAAAAGCGTCAAACATCGTCTACTGCTTCTCAAATACGAAAAATGGTAAAAGAGGGACAGAAGTTGACATTATTTCGGGATAGCCTTTTTTTCATTGTCGATAAAATTAAGAATAGTACATATTATAATTAGCAGTAAATTTAGATATGTTCTAGATCATGAAGATAGCGAGGTAATGGATGTTGAACACTATTCTATTGGTCTATACTTTTTTTTGTAAACGTCAAACACGATAACTTCACTTATTCATGTGTTCGTTGTATCAAAAGTAGTTGAAAGTAAATGTCATACGTAATAAGGAAATTTCACAATGGAGTTAACACCCACACACACGTATAATATACGGGGGCATACTCTCAAACGTTCAAAGTGACATTTATACATCTAGATGTCATCTGCTTATCTATAAATTTTCAGTGTTGTCACAAAGGGTGACAAACCTTAGTTGGTTGGAGTCGCAGCAAGTGGGGGGGGGGGGGGGGATTTCCAATGTTGTTTTGGCATTGCGATAGATTTACTAAACTTCCCATGCCAGCCTGCCACAAAACAACACACCTGCGCCCGAACTTTATTGTTTTTAGGGCTGCACACTACCCTACATTCAGTGTCACCCCCTTTTCCCCGCACAAACATCAGAGGGCAGATCATCAAATTATGTCAACTTCCATCCCCCATTTACCAATTTTTCCCATTTGAGAAACAGTAGACGATGATTGACAGTTGATTATAGCCGATGAATGGAATTTATTTCCAGTTCACCATGACGACACGAGAAGTAAGACCTAGACAGAGTTGCTTCTGAACGGTAGGGGTCGAATTATAATATTATATCGACATTTTCGCTGAAAATTACAAGCGACGCAGCGGTTAAAAAAGAAAACCAAGCTGACGGCGTGATATTCCTTGCTAATAGTTTGTTTTGTAAGAAGAAAATTGTATTATAGGTATTAAAACGTCGAGGGCCTGTGCAGACACCATATGTCATACGATGTCACAATAAAAGTTGATAGCAGACAAACTGAAGACAAAACTGGGAGACAATTTGAATGATAGATAGCATCTGTTTGCATCATTACGCGATATTTATTGCATTTACAAAAATATACTCTGTGTAGTACTATAAACAAGTCAACTTCTATTTTTTGAAAGACATGTATAAAATTCATTGAAACAATCACTTTCCTAAGTTATTTTCCTTAAAATTATCTCGGGTCAATTTATTGTCACTTTTACACCATTATCAATACAAACATCTGCAGTTTCTGATCTCAGAGTCTAAGTGTTTTTGGGTTTTTTTTTCTGAACAGCCATACATATCAATATTTTCGTTTCAACCTACAAAGCATGAAAGGAAACGGAGTGCTAAAAGTTGATGCTAAAGTATTAGTTGTCATCTTTCAGCAATTGTTAGTCAAAATTTTAAAAACCATGAATCGAATTTATGTCCGGATGTTTTGTAATAAATGCTATAGACTTAATAATAATTAGAGCAAAACTGAGTTCAGAATGATTTATTTTAAACGAAAGATATTTTTCGATGAAGTAGCGTAAAAACATGAAACTGGACTCACTTCACGTAGATAAACTCTTTTCTTGTCTCTACAAGTTGTCTCTACAAGTTGTTGATACAGATATTTGTACGAAAATTTTCGTTTAATTCGTTATATGGCGGATAGATTGTGTGAAAAGACGAAGATCAGGAACAGCGATAAATCTCATAAATCCTATATGGAATATAGATTAGAGAGTTGGGGAGACACGGATCCCTGGATATACCAAAGATGGGATCAGATGTCCAGTAGTAGTAAGCATTCCCTGTCGACCGCTGTGAGCTCTATAATCTCAGGTAAACAGAGTAAACCGTAGTCAAAATCAGTGTGCCGAAAACGGCCTAACAGCACGTTTCGTGTTCATCCGGAATATCCGGGAATTTTCGCATTTAGCCACGCCGGTCACGTGATATGAACAAAATGTTTAGCAGGGTTACTTCCAGTTGGTATTGTTTACACTGGTAACAAAATTCCTTTCGACGATATATAGAATTAGCGGCACGGACAGTCGCAATTCAGATAACGGAAAGAAAGAGGTGTATATCTACTTTTGATTATTTGATTAAACTTCACCCTTTCCCAACTCTGGAAAAAATGTCATCGCAGAGGAAATGATGGCGTCATTTGTTCAGAAAACCACGTGTAGGACATTAATGAGATTACTACATTCCGTGAAAGGTGAACCAACATAGAAGCATTTTTCTTCTAGCCATTTTGCGTATATCAACTTTTAGGTGAGCCAAGAGGTTTGTACTGATTCTTTCAAAATAGAGGTTGTGCGACATCTTATCAATGTTAAACTGACCTACTTGATATACCCTCATCCACATCGGAGTCGTGTATGCATTCTAAAATGGTGTTCGTGTGATAATAGAATATCAAATATGAGATAATTTAAACATTGAACTCATAGTTAGTTCAGGTTCATACAATTTTTAAAAAGAAGAGGGGTAAAGGGGGCATAGTATATAAATAAATAGTATAGATGTGCTAATTTAAAAATAATCCGAGTACACCAAATGGTCTATTCCTACAGATCTAGACTAGGATTTGCAAAAATCATTTATCCAAGCTCTATCAGATGGTTCATTCACTTAAAAATTTCAAAATCAATATCAAAGCACCTTCATTTATAATCTTTGATCCAGCTTAACCAATCAAAGTGTTTTGTATACATTAGAGTTGTACATTTCCGTTTATATCACTTGTATACAGGAATGGAACCAGCCGAACAAAAACCTAATTATGTATTATTTATGTGCTCTTCAAGCCCGTTCATTTAGAACAAATAGGCTATTATACTTATATACTAAACCCCTATCTTTGCTCCTTACGAAAATATTAACTGTTGTAAAGGACAAACTTCAAACGTACTGTGCCACTACATATGCCAGATGTGGTGTTAATCAAATGTGGATTCTTAAAAATTCTAAAGAACTTTTAGTGAATTTGAAATCACAAAACTTTTCTCGAATTCACAACATTAAAACGTATGATTTTACAACTCTTTACACGACCATACCTCACGATAAAATAAAGACTAGACTTTTCGACATCATAGGCAGTTGCTTCGTAAACAAAAACAGTAAAAGGAAATATTCATGATGGTCATTCCAAAACTTATTTTGTTAAACACCACTCTGACTCCACGCACAAGTATTCTGATGTTGATATTAAAAAGATGCTAGAGTTCCTCATTGACAATATTTTAGTAGTATTTGGTGATGAGGTCTTCCAACAGTCTGTTGGAATTCCCATGGGCACGAAGTGTGCTCCTTTGTTAGCTGACCTATTTTTATATTCTTACGAAGCAGAATCATTCAAAAGCTTCTACATGAGAAGAAAAAATCTCTTGCTGTGGACTTCAATTCGACATTTAGATATATCGACGACGTTTTGTCTATTCGCAATGATCATTTTCATTCCAATTCTGCTTCGTTCTTGGATATTTTACTGAAATTAGATGCCGGCGGCAAACTAACAACTCAACTTTATGACAAACGGGATGATTTCTATTTCTCCATCAACTTTCCTTATTTATGTGGCAATATGCCATCATCACCTGCATATGGTGTTTATATCTCCCAACTGATTCGATATGCAAGAGCTTGTTTTGCTTATGATCAGTTTTTGAATCGAGGCGGGCTACTGACAAAGAAGTTGATGTCAAAGGAGTTTGTACATTCTCGTTTAAAGTCAGCATTTTGCGAATTTTATGGTCGTTCTAACGATCTAGTTTGCCAGTACAACTTACCATTAAGTCAAATGCTGTCTGATGTGTTTCATACCAATTGTTAGGCCGTCCTTGGCGAACTGATTCTGACTACGGATTGCACCGTTTACCTGACCGAAATATTGGGCTCACGGCGGATGTGACCGGTCGACAGGGGATGCTTACTCCTCCTAGGCACCTGATCCCACCTCTGATATGACCAGGGGTCCGTGTTTGCCCATCCCTCTGATTTGTATTTTCTATAGGAACTATGAGATTGAATACTGTTAGTTATCTTGACCTTTTCATATATAATTAAAAATGATTATGAAACAAAAGTTTTTTCTTCATGCATATAAACACAGGTTGTCAACAATGGCTGATCTGCTTGTGATAAAACACAGATGAATTACAGTTCAACTATTAATTCATTTCAGCCAGGTAAGAATTAAATTTCCCTTTTTTGTATTATACATATGAAATTCTTTTCTTCTGCTGCTTCAAATCTTGTGAATATGAAAAGTTTTAATCTGGTGTTTTGATAATGTAATAGGTAGTCTGGCAGTAATGACATGGCATCATGAAGTTAATTAACATCATATACAGGTACTGAGGACCTTGAGTGACATGTAAGGAAAATGGATAACCAAGTTCCCATATACCTGAAAAAAGGAGAGATACCACAATATAGATAACAGATTATTGTCAATTCAAGGCAAAAGATGCAAAAATACATATACTTGATAAATAAATATCATTCACTATATATATATATATATATATATATATATATATATATATATATATATATACAAAAACTCTAAACACTTTTCTGAAATATTTCAGAAAAGTGTTTAGAGTGTTTGTTTTTAAATTTTGCTCCAACAAAAGAGACTTATGAACATATATCTAATTTCCATACTACACTGTAGTCAAGTGAGCTTGTTTGCATTCAGTGTTCTTATATCAATCCAAAAATGCATTTTTCACCACTAGAGTCACTTGAGCACATAGCAAGTACCATGTATAAAGCAGACTGAAACAAGATACACCCAACAGAAGAGGTCCCTATTAGTACTTACTATTTATTCTCTGTCATATGGCAGGAAACAGCACTGATTATTCCAATCAATTTTGTTGATCTATATTTAGGTCAATTAACTTTTCCAAAACATTTCCCTGTGTTTGCTACATTTATGAGCACATTATTGAAATGATGTTCCTGAAAGGAAAATACCTTAATAACATATGTACTGTATCTAAATAATATATAATATTTCATGAAATTTCATGTACAATTCACTTGCATTCTATTTCGTTTCTTCAAAAAAGGGGGATGTTACCATGTCTGTTATAGAGTTACTATATTTTGATTACTGAATGTTGCTTTTTGCAAATAAAAATGTAAGTTCAGCTCTATAAATTAGGTGATCTAACCACTGAGGTACCCAGGCCAATATGAAAGATTTGCAAAATCTAAACTCTTCATATCAAGGAGATGAAAAAGTGATTTTAAAGAAAATGTCATAAATGTTGCGTCTGTCCTTCACCATTATCAGATAAACTCAGTGTATATGTCATATATCAGTGAAAAACATTGAGCAGCGATCACAAGAACTCACTAGAACTGTCAAAAGTCATTGAAATAAAGTTCTACAAGAGTCATTATTTATATTCAAAATTCCTCCAATTAAATGGGTTGAAGAAAGACTTGTGACACAAGTATTAGTTGATAAATAATTATTTTCAAATATTATTTAATGTTTAAATTAGAGATCATATTACTTATACCTTAGGAGATATGATTAAGTTTACCCTTGCCCATATCTATTCTTTTTTGTCTTGGTTAAATCTGCTTGCATATATCATATTCTGCCTTGTCTTGGATGATTGTGCTGATCATGTAGGTAGAAATATTCCACAGCATTGACGTAATCAATATTGTCAGCCATTCACAAATGACATCACTGTCCAGACCATAACAAACCATTCATATTTCCACCAAGACCAAAGCGTGTCATATATGTAGACAATCACAGCATCTGCGAGATACACAATATCTGGTTGCACATGCGTCCAAAAAAAAACCGAACAATTAAGTTCAAACTGTTTCACATATTTAATGAAATATTGAAATATTTAAGAATCAGTTACTGTATGATCTAAACATGTGTTACACTCTTACTGTGGGCTGTTACTTTGTAAACAACATTCCTCAGAAATAATTTTGATTCAAATATTATCGAATGTTTAGGATGACCACATGTTGTTAAGGTGGCTTACTAAACCTTGAAAGAGTTTCTCAAAACAGCATGAAATTATTTAATTATAAAAGATATAATACGTAATTAGTAAACTTTTGGATTTAAAAAAAGGCACCTGATCCCACCTCTAGTATATCCAGGGGCCCGTGTTTAGTCATCTGTCTGATTTGTATTGTCTATAGGAATTACGAGATTGAATACTGTTAGCTTCTTACAATGGGTGCTACTTGTAACATATCCTCCATAAAATAAAACATAATTATATTCTTTTAAAATGACGTTATAGTCGCGGTAACACCCTTTTGGAATGGCTACCAAATTAGTTTTTACTAGATGATTCCAGGAATTCCCGTCAGAAACTTCCTATTGACCAGGAAAAATACCTATCCGTGGTCTTCAACTCGACATTTAGATATATCGACGACGTTTTATCTATTAACAATAATCATTCGTTATAACGAATTTTGTAGTCTTTATAGAATTTATGATCACTAGTCCTTATCTTGATCTTTTTATGATTTAGTCTTGGATATTTTCCGTAAAAATCTTATTATGGGGTAACTCGCAAGGGGAATTTTTCTCAGAATTCCCCCAGGATATGATTTTAAAGTCTTTTTCAATCTTTTGAAAATATTTTTATCTGCAGAACAACTAGGTATGGGTACAAAGTAGTATATGTACCATTTAAGGATTAAAAAAACAACTTTACAAGGCAAGAACGAGATGTAAATTATAAATCAATAAGGAAAATACAACTGTGCAATAAAGTGATTTATATGTGGTGGTCATTATTAAAATCAGGTGAGGATTATTTGTTCTGAACAATTTCACATATTTATTTCCTGTTTTACGACCTAATGTTTTAGGGCAGTTTTATTTGCATTGAAGTAATGATATTTCCTTATTATTGTAACGCACGTGACCTTTATTCATAAAAAATATTTCCTCATATTATATTTCCTAACATAAATGTGGTGAACTGATGGTTCACAATACTTCGTAAGAAATAGAAAAATCGACTTGTACCTTATTTCATGAAGAAACAATATTCCACATTCCACAGAATCAGAAAGTTCGGTGTATTTTTACTTCCCTCCCACAGATTTGGAAAATTTAGAATAAAAAGTTCAGTTTTACTTCCCTCCTTGATTAAGCAACTTCCTTCTTAGCGGTTCTCCGGTTATCTTCAGTGAACCCATATGGAGTCGTTGAAAACGGATTCACAATACCTGAGGAAGATTATTCCTATTTGTGTAATGCTATGTATTTTTGGTTTTGCTTACTCGGTCGGGTCTTATTCCTATGGCGAATATGGACACGCGGCATTTCATTCTCGAAGGGACCATTCCAACCGCTCTCTATGTGAAACCAACACTAGTTCAGAGGAGTATCGTCAAGAACAAATCGTACAATCCAAAGTATCCAAATGGTCAACATATATGTCGCTTTCTCAAGGAATACCGCTGCTAATATCGGCAGGTCTGTTTTCTTCCCTCAGTGACTCGAAAGGCAGAAAGCCTCTGATCCTTGTAAGCCTTATCGGTGTATTTCTGAAAACTCTTTTAATGAGTATAGCTGTGGCATATAAATGGAATGTCTATGTGTTTCTTGTTTTTATTTTCATTGATGGTTGCTGTGGAAGCTGGGTGTTACAGCTATCTATCTCTATGGCAATGGTCTCTGATTTGACATCCGTGGGGAAATCCAGATCTTTCTTGATCGCATTTGTTGGATTTATGGTCAGTTTGGGGTATGCCTGTGGTTCCTTTTCATCTGGATTTATCATCAAAAAGCTGGGTTACAGTTGGAGCCTTGGGATTTCTAGCATTGCGTGTGTTATGACGATGGTTATTCTGTATTTTGTTCAAGAAACCCTTCAGGAACACAGAAGAATCCGTTTAGATTGCAATGTAAAGTCATACTTGAGAAACTTAATACAGTTTTATATTGATGACGATCCCGTAAATCAAAATTCATCTAAATGGAAATATATTCTCTGTTTGTCAGCACTCGTGTGTACATTATTGCCTAGGCTGGGTTCTTTCAGCGTTGAGATCTATTACATTATGGACTCACCTTTCTGCTTCAGTCCAGTGACTATAGGGATATTTCAAACAAGCAAGAGCATTGGTTCTGATTGTGTCATCTTAGTGGGAATAAAAATCATGCAATACAAACTTAGTGACGAAACGATATCCCTAGTGGGAACGCTTTCTGCTGTAGTTTCATTCATTATGACTGGATTTGCAAAATCTACCGACTTCTTCATTATAGGTGAGATATACGCTCTAAATATGAAATACATGTGCTTTGAATTCAGAAGTCTCACATGGTAATCTATATTCAACAAGAAGAGTTTTAAATACCAGTATTTGTTGACCAACTAAGATAAATTTCATTAACGTGTAGTGCATATGAAACTCTGCAACTGACATTTGATATTTCTTAATCATGGATTGTATTTTAAATTGAACAGGACAACTGCTTTACTAATGTTCATTTCGCAAAGATATAAACTAATATTCCAGAAATTAAATTCAATATTTTTACACCTGTAGAGATAATATACTCGCCTCTCTTTATTTAGCAACTGTAGTCGGTGCTCTTGGGATGTGCTCTATACCTTTGATCAGGTCTGTTATGTCCAAAATGACACCTGCCCACAAACAAGGTACGTTGTACGTGTGGACCGTCCATTACCTCTAAGAAAACTACACACATTAGATATGTAGATATACACTGAAATAGCATAATTATTTAATATGATAATGAAAAGTGGATAAAACAAGAAAGCATTTATTCGTTTTGGGGACAAGAATTTAGCTGTTTCAAATATAAAGTTCAGAATGTTTAATTTACAGGTACAATGTATGCTGGAATTGCTATGGTGGAGACTATTTGTGGCTGTGTGGGATCGGTGATCGGATCTTCCATATATTCCGCCACTGTAAATATTTACAGGGGAACGGCCTTCCTAGTGTTCTCTGTGTTTCTCCTCTTCGCAAGCATTTTCTTAATGTGAGTATGGACTTGAGTCTACGTCCCATCTCTTGACCAGTATGTAGTTAATCATAGTTTGAGAACGTATTGTTTTTACTCTGTTTCTTCTGTGGATCCTAGATGTGTAACTCCTTTCATCTTGCAAAACCACAATTTCCAAAGCACATGAAATTTCATCTCGAGTCAATTTTTCATCATGAAAATGTGAAGATGACCAACATTTATCAATCCCACAACTCCTATAAGGAGTACAAAATAAAGAGTTGTGGAAACATGGACCACTGGATATGCCAGAGGTAGGATCGGTTGAAAGAGAAAGAGTAAGCATCCCCTGTCGATCGGTCATATCCATGGGCATTTTAAGCTATTGGGAAAGCGATGCACAAACTTTCACTTTACTGTTTTGTGGTTGTCTTTTTTTCTTTTTTATCTGAATGTGTTGATTGATCACCTTCCAGTTTCGAGAGTTATCTACAATTATCGCTTGAGTGAGAATCTTTCGCATATATGTTCTTATTCTTGTTTAGTGCTCTGTTAATATAAAAATGATAATGTCCGCATACTTTTCTTCGTCAGAGAATTTTTTTTGGTCTAATTTTCTTTTTTTGGGGGGGGGGGGGGGGCACTTCCTGTGCAGGATCCCCGGATTCGACTCCAGACCGCGATAAACCTGACTCATTAAAATATGTAGTGACTGTTCCTTTACCAAGTGCTCGATATTAGAAGTTAAATGTACCGGTCTTTCGGATTAGACCCAAAATCCGAGATACCATGTCACAGCAGGCGTTGGCATGGTAAAGATACCTTCATTCTAATGCCCCAGAGTATCTAACATAGGCCTAAATTTCTGACACTTGTGTCCTTCAGCTGGTCAAATCTTTATATGATTTTAGGGTACTTTCAACTCCAAAACTACCAACATACCTACATGAACCAACCTTCTCTTAATCAATATGGCATCAGTCTGTTTGACTTGAGTCAATCTTCTTCCTCTTGGTGTTTTATTATCTTAAGTTTGGTATGAGTTTCTTTTTTCTTTTTTTTTTTTTTCTTTTTTATTTATCTATAGTCGCCTGAGCAATTTTTCAGCTATCCGGCGACTGTCACTATTACCGGTGACGGGGCTGCAAATTTAGACCTATGCTTAGCACTAATGGCTTTTAGCAGTGAGGGTTCTTTTACGTGCCACACCTGCTGCGACACGGGACCTCCGCTTATAAGGTCCCATCCGAAAGACCCGTGACTCTCACTTCGTAATGCCGAGCTCTTGGCGAAGGAGCAATCACTACCTATTTTATCGTCTTAGGTTTGACGCGGCCGGCCCGAGCGGGGCTCGAACTCACGACCTTCCGTTCACGAGGCGAGAGCTCTACCACTGAGCCACCGTGATCGGTTGGTATGAGTTTCTGTTCTTACTCTTAGTTAGTGGTCTTTAAATGTAAGTTGGTTTGAGTCCTGGCCAGTATTCTATTATTTTAAGTTTAATCTGAGTTTATGTTCTTACTCTTGGCTAGTAGTCTGTCATTTTAAATTTGGTTTGAGTGTATATTTTTCCTCTTGGTCAGTAGTCTGATGTTTTAAGTTTGGTTGAGTCTGTACTCTTTCCCTTGTTCAGTGCTCTGTTATTTTAAGTTTGGTTTGAGTCTTCCTCTTGGTCAGTGTTCTTTAATGTAAATTGGTTTTAGTCTGTTTTCATTCTCCTGACCTGTGTCAACCTAATGTGAGTTTAGTTTGAGTCTGATTATGTGTTCTTACCTGTGGTCAGTGTCCTGGTACCGTAAGTAAGGTCAAATTCTTCCTCTTGGTCACTTTCTTGTTGATGTGAACATAGTTTGTAGTCGGTGTTCTAATTAAAAATCAGTGTCTTGTAATGTCCTGTTATTGTGAGTATAGCTTGAGTTTGTGTTCTTATTCTTGGTCAATGTCCTGTTATTGTGAGTATAGCTTGAGTTTGTGTTCTTATTCTTGGTCAATGTCCTGTTATTGTGAGTATAGCTTGAGTTTGTGTTCATACTCTTGGTCAATGTCCTCTTATTGTGAGTATAGCTTGAGTTTGTGTTCATACTCTTGGTCAATGTCCTCTTATTGTGAGTATAGCTTGAGTTTGTGTTCATACTCTTGGTCAATGTCCTCTTATTGTGAGTATAGCTTGAGTTTGTGTTCATACTCTTGGTCAATGTCCTGTTATTGTGAGTATAGCTTGAGTTTTTGTTCATACTCTTGGTCAATGTCCTGTTATTGTGAGTATAGCTTGAGTTTGTGTTCATACTCTTGGTCATTGTCCTGTTATTGTGAGTATACCTCGAGTTTTTGTTCATACTCTTGATCGTTGTATTGTGAATATCATTTAAGTCTATTTTGTTGTTCTTGGCCATTTTTTTTTTATTAATGTAAATATTCTCTGAGTCTCTGTTTTACTTTCAGCATTCTTTGCGTTTGTGTTTTTATCTAAGGACAGTGTCTTGTTAGTGCATGGTAACAGTTATATTAGTGTAACAATGGAATTGGAGCCATATTTTCAGAATATGATCATCCAGTTGTCCATTATTCTGCTCATATGGATTTAAGACACTGTATATTTTCATGCTTTGAATAGGTTTGTTTCATCTGATGTCGCTGGCTTTGTTTCCATAGTTGTATTGTTGTACCACGTGTTTGTCCTCTATTAGGAAATCCATCAATGTATCTACCTTTATCGACTATGAACGCTCATTGTTTCTAAAATATGCATGTTTTTTGTGGTATTCGTAAAATCTTCTTAACTGTAAATTATGATTTCATTGTGATATGAAATTGATTTTCATATATATAAAGGTTTTTCTTAATTTAAATCTGTAGGAAAATATTATTTATGTCGCTCAACGATCTAGTCTGCCAGTACAACGTACCATTAAGTCAAATGCTGTCTGATATGTTTCATACCAATTGCTAGGCCATTCTTGGCATACTGATTGTGACTACGGATTGCTCCGTTTACCTGATCAGAATGTAGGGCTCACGGTAGGTGTGACCAGTCGACAGGGGATGGTTACTCCTCCTAGGCACCTGATCCCATCTCTGGTATATCCAGAGGTCTGTGTTTGCCTTATTCTCTAATTTGTATTCCATATAGGATTTATGAGATTGATAACCATTCGTTATTTTTGCCTTTCCATCCAATAGTACAGAACATTTTAATATGTAAATATCATGTCATATTTTACATTAACATTGTGCTTTTCGTGCATTGCAAAGTATCATACCCGTATGTATCATTGTTTAGACTCCTTATCGCCAACAACAAACGAAGAAAAAGCGGCTATGAAGTGCTTCGGGGTACCATTTCTAAAGATGACTTATGCGATGCATCAATTAATGTAAAAGAAGAACAACTTAAAGGACACTAAATTCTTGTGGAAGTATATGAATCAATCAACGGTTCCAGAAGCTTTGTTCAATCGTGAATACTGAATGCTGAAAAATATAACATGGATGATCTAATCATGTAATCTATAATCATAAACGGCGCGGGTTCGAATCCCGCTCGCGCCGATATATGTGAGAAAGTTTGCCAGTTTACTTTCGGAAGGTCGGTGGTCTCTTCCCGGGTACATTGTATCTGGGCTCTCTCCTCCACCTACAAAAATGGACGCCACCAGATAACTGAAAAATTGTTGAGTGTGGCGGAAAACAATCAATCAATCAATATAATCATAAATAAAGTACTTTTACGTTTTGAAAGAAAACAAAACAAACATATAGAAAAATAAAATCTCACCTTGTATGATAAACAATGGAAAAACATTAAATGTATTTATATAAGGTTATGAAAATGTTATGTACTCGTGATTTCCATAAAATCCTTACTGCCGCGGCTTTCAGAGCCATTTTTGAGGTCATATCCAAAAGACGCGTGATTGTCAGATGTTTGGCGAATGAGCAATCACTACCTGTGTTAAACGCCTTTAATTGCATGTCGAACCCGGTACATTCAGGTGATAAAACGAGCCACTTGGCTGCTGTGACCGGTGCATGCGCCAAGTGTGTTGCTGTCTGTACATGTAGCCGGTGTTTCTCTGGGATATAGAATGGGGTTTATAATTTCATTTCGTGGAATCTATCAGAGGAAATGGAATATTCTCAGCAAATCCGCATCCCCGGTTCCGTAGAGTAGCCCTAAGTAAACATTTATCCTCCTTCAATGCGTTTTAATGGCAAGCATGTTGTGCATCCTCGTTTTAGATAAAAGGAATGTAAATGATACAAATTCTACGCGCCTTGCTAATTCCATTTTATCTTTCGGTGTTTTCCACGTTTATTTCAGTACATACATGCTTGTACAAACAAAAAAAGCTTTTTTTTAACATATCATTTGATATTTTCCAAAATTTCTAGAATGTTTTACAAATTTACGATATGCATTTTGTAATTTTCAGCAATAACATGAGCTTTCTAAAACGTGATTTCATATGTTTCTCATTTCCTTAACATTACTCACATCACATTTTGGGTATATATAAGTTAAACAGGCTACCGAAAATATGGCGATCGGGATGACATATGTCACATTTAAGGACATACGCGACGGTCTGAAATTTTCTTTAAATTTTTTTTTCACCTCGATATGAAGAGTTCTTGCATCATAAGTTTAAATTTTATAATGTATTATTACCATTACCAAATTATTTCACATCACCCCCTAGGGATCCGGGTTGTTAGAATAGATCCTCAGTTCCCCTTGTTTGTCGTAAGAGGCGACAAAATGGGGCGGTCCTTCGGATGAGACCGCAAAATCCGAGGTCCCATGTCACAGTAGGTGTAGCACGTTAAAGATCCCTCCCTGCTCAAAGGCCATAAGCGCTGAGCATAGGCCTAAATTTGCAGTCTTTCACCGGCAATGGTGACGTCTCCATACAAGTGAAAGATTCTCGAATGGGACGTTAAACAATATATAATCAACCAATCACATCGACCTAGGTAGCTCAGTGGTTAAATCGCCTAGCTTGTAATGTAAGGGTCTCAAGTTCCCTGTTGTTCTGAGGATTTTTCTCTCCTTCATTATTACGATAATGTCCATTTATACAGTAGATCTGAATTTACATTTTTACTTTCAACAACCAGGAATTATCAAAATATACCAACTCTAAACAGGCATGGTAACATACCCTCTATTTTGTAGAAACGAGATAGAATGCAAGTGAATTGAACGTGAAATTTCACGAAAAATTATATATTGAGAAACGTCACATATGTTCTTAAAAATTCCTGATACCTTCGAAATATAAAAATCAGTGCTGCTTAAATATATTCCCATAGAAGGTTTTCTTATCTAGAATAGCTTTACACCCTGAAAGTTATCCATTGATACTCCAGCCTTCAACCCGGGCGTTTTCTATACAGTGAGTCGACCACCTGCTTATATCTGTGGATTACATGTTTATCTCTGGGAAGATTTTCAGTTTAGTTACGTTTAATCACTCGGTAAACCATGGTATGGTGTATGTGGTACATAGAATACTTATCTACAATTATACAATAGCATGACCGGGGTCAAACACAGAGGAAATACAGAAAACAAGTAATGCTATTAATATTCAAATAAACACACAGAGTTTTTTTTTAAACCCACAGAATCACTGCTAAACATAATTAGTGTTTGGGAGAACAGTATTCGATATTCAGAATTCTCTACGTAATTTACACGAGGCTTTACATTCTAAAATGATTCGATATTCCAATTTACCAACAACTGCATAATCCACAGCAACGTTCGTGTCTTTGTATATTACTCCGCCCGTCTACTTCCACAGGAGCGGGATGGTTTGTAGTTCTAAAGTTTACATCCACCCCCCACCCCCCTTAATTCACTGTTAAATATCGTTCATATTCAAAATTCGATTTGTAAATTCTGTACATTGTTCTCTTGAAGTATCTATATGGAACATATTCCACCTCAGTCTTGAGTATAATTTTCCTCTCGAACAAGAAACTATTTGGTCTGTATATCTATCCTAAACTTAGTCCACATATCGAATTTTCTTTACTGCATTCATATATCTAATATATGTCATAAATTTATATAGAACAATAAAATTTAAAACATCGTCTTTTGGTAGAGGACAAGATATTTATAGATTACATCTTCATCTGGTCAGAAGAGGCGACTAAATGGGGCGGTCCTTCGGATGAGACCGCAAAAACCAAGGCCCCGTATCACAGCAGGTGTGGCACGATAAAGATCCTTCCCTGCTCAAAGGCCATAAGCGCCGAGCATAGGCCTAAATTTTGCATTCTTTACCTGTAATGGTGACGTCTCCATATGAGTGAAAGATTCTCGAGATGGACCTTAAATAATATACAACCAACATTCTTAATCTGGTTTCCTTTGTCTGAAATCACAAGAACAGTGCACAGATATTAATTTGATAATATGTAAAACTTCTAATGGTTGGACATTTATCGTTTGACTCTTACAGAAACAAAACAACGCCAACTACGTCAATAAAAGAAAGGCCGAAAAGAAAAAAAAAATATGTTAATATATACTCTGCAAAAAAAGAAACGCATAGCCCTTTTGAAATTTTAAATATGCAAATTATGTATTTTACCAGGTAAACTGAAATGGTCAATTGAGTAATTGATTTTTTACAGGTAAGTATGAAACTTTAAAGGTCTGTTCATTTGATTTGGCTCTCTGCCAAATTAGCTCGGCGACTCTCTAAAATTGCACATCACCTCTATCGCAATGGAATTTGGCTTACGTTTTTCACGAGAACTTTGTGCTTAATTCAACCACTACATTAAAGCGTATAAAAGGACGAAGTTTGAAGCTTGAATTCATCATAACGTTAAAATGCTGCCATACCAAGGTTGGACCCTGCTACTCGAAATATCGTCATTGGCCGTCTCCAGGCCGGAGTATCCCAAAGTGAGATTGCACGAACTGAAAACGTAAATCAGAGCACAATTTCTCGGCTGTGGAACAGATTCCAGCAGACTGGCTCTACTAATGACCGACCGAGGAGTGGGCGACCTCGCATTACGACTCCTGGACAAGATCGCTACATCCGGGTCTTTCATCTACGGAATCGAACCGTTGCTGCAACAGCTACTGCAGTCGGAATACCTGGATTGAGAAGAATCAGCTCGCAGACAGTCCGCAACCGACTTCGACAATATGGCATTAGACCCAGAAGACCGTATTTTGGAGCAGTTTTGACACCGTTACACAGACGAGAAAGAGTCCGATGGTGCAACAGATTGAGGGGCTGGACATTCCGCAACTGGCGTAGAATCTGGTTCAGCGATGAGTCCCGTTTTCTGCTACAGAAACGTGATGGAAGAATCCGTGTATACCGGCGCAGGAATGAACGTTTCTCTTCCTCGTGTGTCCAAGAAGTGGATAGCTTCGGTGGAGGTAGCGTCATGATGTGGGCGTCGATCTCTAATGACCGTAAAACAGAACTGGTACATGTCCCGGGCAATTTAACGGCTCAAAGGTACAGAGACGAAATTCTCCAACCTCACCTTATGCGCGTAATTGACCGACAGAGGGAGTTATTCCAACATGACAATGCTAGGCCTCACACAGCCCGCTTAACAATTGACTACCTTCAGCAGAACAACATTAATGTGCTACCATGGCCTTCCAAATCACCGGATTTGAATCCGATTGAACACTTATGGGACCAACTGGATAAACGTGTGCGCCTGCGCCAACCTCCGCCTCAGACCCTCGATCAGCTCCGTCAAATGTTACAACAGGAATGGCGAACAATTCCACGCAATAACGTAAGAACATTGATTGACTCTATGCCAAGGAGATGCAGAACTGTGTTGGCAGCTCGAGGTGGTCATACACGGTACTAACTTAAACGTGACAGGAAGTGTTCTTAACTGTGATGATCTGACTTTTTTTTCACCAATATCTAAGGTTTGGACTGTAATTTTTTTCAATTGAAACAATTCTAGTGAATATCTACATTTTTTATTGTAAAATCATAATCCAAAATACATCTACTAAAATCTTAAAAAATCCATTATGCGTTTCTTTTTTTACAGAGTATATATATATATATCTTACTGGGTTATGAAATAAACGGTAGAAAAGGGTTACATTTTATGTCTTTAAGGTAGACAATTGTCTGACAATAAATGTTACAACAGACAATACATTGTTGTTCATGTACGGGAATATGTAAATCTTGCATCATTTACTGAGGTCCCCGTCCAGGTAGGCAGGTGGTACGATAACGAAAGTTTAACCTTACATTTATGTAAATTGAAAACCTTGATTCACAAGCCCCATGCACGATACGGTCCTTAAAATATATAAAAATAAATGTTTATTAGGATTATTGTAGTTACAAATACGTATCAGAATCTGGGTTTTAAAAAAGTTCGATTTATAAAAAAAGCACAACAAAACGACCGGATGTGATTCCGTATTATTGCTATTTTGCCTTTTTAAAAAGGGTGCTATTTTCAAAGTGTTTCCTACATTGGTCTTATCTCTCAATATAACATCTACTATAACATCTACTATAACATCTACTACTATAACATCTACTATAACATCTACTATAACATCTACTACTATAACATCTACTATAACATCTACTATAACATCTACTACTATAACATCTACTATAACATCTACTACTATAACATCTACTATAACATCTACTATAACATCTACTATAACATCTTTTCAAAATTGCAAAAATATTTTAGGGCGAGTTACGATCACTACTTTTATTTCTGGGAAGAAAAAAAAACCATATTCCTGATTGCTACTACATATTACATTTATGATGTAATTCCATTATGTCACTCATCAATTCACTTAGAATTTACAGATGATATGGCCGATTTAATTATGCGAATGGAGAAAAAATATGTATGGGTCGTTTTGGGTTGGTGGTTGCAGTTTTTGTTGTAAAAACAACTGTTTACATAAGTCCCGAATTACAAATTAAGGGTATATTTAAATAGACATGTTTTAAGTTATTTTGAAAAACAGCAAATGACCCTTCTAATCGAAGATCCAGCGGGAGGCAGTTCCACAGGGTAGATGAGGTCTCTTCGATCCGTCTTTCACCACACAGTATACTAAGAGCGCGCGTGGCTTTAGAAAGGATGACGAATCTGCAGAACTATGTGGTCGCTGAGGACGGTAGACTTGAACTAGTTTCTGTATGCTGGAGCTGATCCATGTAGAGCCTTGAAAGTATACAATATGACTTTATGTTACGTTCGATATGTGTCAGGTAACCAGTGAAGTGATGTGAGAATTGGGTGTAATATGCTCTTGTTTCCGTGAACGTGTCATTAGCCTGGCAGCATTGTTTTGAAGTTTCTCTAACTTCTGCAAGGGTACTGAATTAAAATCATAAAGAAGTGTATTTCTGTAATCAAAACGGGACGTAATTAATTATCTAACAAGTGTCCTGCAAGCACCCTCTATTGTAAAGGATCTAATTCTACCGATGTTACGAAGGTTGGATATAATATTTTCTAACCCAATTACCGGTGTAAGACAGAGGGTTTCGGTGTACGATTTTTGTATGATTTTTCTGTCTTACACTACGTGAATTAATGCGCGTTCCGAACTCATTTACATATTACGTAAACAAAAATTGATCACCTTGAAAGCTTATCATACATAAACAACCATATTCATAACCATATTTATAACGATCTAGTTTGCCAATACAACTTACCATTCAGTCAAATGCTGTCTGATGTGTTTCATACCAATTGTTAGGCCGTTCTTGGCACACTGATTGTGACTACGGATTGCTCCGTTTACCTGATCGGAATATAGGGCTCACGGCGGGTGTGACCGGTAGACAGGGGATGCTTACTCCTCCTAGGCACCTGATCCCACCTCTGATATGACCAGGGGTCCGTGTTTGCCCATCTCTCTGATTTGTATTTTCTACAGGAATCACGAGATTGAAAATTCTTAGTTATCTTAGCCTTTTCATTCAGAAAATGCCTGCACCGTTATTCCAAATGTAACATACAAACAATCCAACCGCGACGCAGTTCATCTAGCATACTACACACTTTTGGATCCCATTTACTGAAAGTGAAATCCACGAAAATGTCACTGTACCACTTCAGTCACGCAAACGAGTTAGAATGATTGACTCAGATTCCGATTGAGTCAACGCTGAGGCTCGGGTGATTTAGTGCGACTGAGTGACGTCACATGCTATAGAATCTGTCAAACATTTGTGAAATCGATGAAATTTTGATGAATGAATTTGTTTCTCAACCATCTAAATTCTATCATTTACATGCAATCGTTAAAAATAATTTGTAGGATGTAGGTCGAGAAAGATTAAACCAAGTAACGCAATACACAGTGTTGGAAAGCATCATTCTATATCTGTGTCAAAATGTAGTCAACACATTTACCATTCATTAAGACGATCTCTAAGACTCTGTGATCAGTTTGAAGTTTGATTTAAAGAATTTGACATAATCCAAGCAAGCTTGTTTGTCTCTGTGTGAGAAAAATAATTATTCATTATTTACTAGTGTAAGATAGGGAAATTCCACCTCGTGGTCTAGGACTCACCAAGCCTCGTCCTAGACTGTGATTCTTGACTCCTCGGTGGAATTTCCCCATTTTACATTCGTGCTACTGAATGATTCTATCAATCTAGTCGATGCACTTATTTGACACTCTATGTTATGTGTGCTGTCGAAAAACACTCCATGATTTTTGACACATGAAGCACTAGTGATGACACATCCATCGAAAGCCAGTATCCTATGAATTCACCAGCCCAGCATGTTGGGGTAAAGATGATAAATTCTGCCTTTTCCTACTACAGTTTTTTTTTTAAATCCAATTTCACATTCAATTCCAAGAAAGATTTGTAGGTATCAATTATCATTTTAAAACCGTTTCCCCACAATGCTATTTTATTTCGAATGTAACAAAAAATTAATCAAGGACAGTGAAAGTGAGATTCAGATATTTATGCTGTATATGTGACATAATACACCAAAGTTAAAATTATCGTGAAATACGATTAATATATTGACCCCGCCATATTGCAGAAATACAGCTGCCACGTAGATGAGGAATGATCATTAAATGATTTTTTTATATTTGAAAAGTGTTTTTATTAGATAGCTGACGTTCATTATAGATATACCCGACATAAGAGTAAAGATGTTGCATATAAAATTCAGTGGAGGCAACTGTATATCATAATATCGATTCCCTTCTCTGAATGGTCAATAAGTTGTATAAAGTTAAGCTTGCAGGGCGGCGACTACGAGTTATATCACCATAGGTATAAACGAGTTATCCTTCCTGTCAAAGTATTTTTACGCACAATTTATACCAAAGGTGTTTTATGCATGTGTTACAATCAATTTATTAGTATTTATTTAGCGAAAATAATTCAAACAACTAATTCTTCTAGTGGAAATCAAACGGGAATTTGAAGAAAAAAATCACTTGTGTTAAGCGTATATTTCTAACCTTTCATTCGAACCCCCTCGGGCTTTGCTGTATCTTAGCATCGATAAACTAAACTTTCCAACACGATGCTTTCCACACACAACCAAAAGAAGACGAAAAACTACTTCAATGTGCTTTGCAAAAGTTTTCTGTCATTTTTAAGTTGATACCTCGATTTATAGAAATATTTCTTACTATTTCTTACTATTTAATTTTTAATGTGAGTTTCAGAAGAAATCTAATTAAACACTTTAAAATAATGTGAATGTTTCCTAATTCATAAGACGTATTAATGTATCAATACACAACGTGACGCCACACTAATTTTTTCTTTGATGCAGAAATCCGTCTAATATTTTAGCCAATCAAAATCACCGCCCGTAATTTCATCAAGTCAATTAATATCAATCAATATTTCTGTAAACCATGGTAGGAGCGAGCACAGCACAATTTCAATGAACATGTAAATGTTAAACAGACTTTCAGACAACTAAAAAAAAAATAATGAGACACAAAACAACCAAGACCGTTTTTCAAATTTTGCGATTTTCGAACACTTTCTCTATGTACGACTTCTGCAGCATTTTATTTAAATTATAACAACATCTCTATGATGTAGTCGATATAAAAATGTCATTTTTATTCTTTCCTTAATGCTAATGACCGTTGTCTCAAACACAAATCAATCTCTCTCTCTCTCTCTCTGTAATTAAGTTACATGGGTCTTAAAAAATGACAGCATCCCGAGACTCTCCACTTCACTTACTCCCAAAGTACTTTAAAAAAGTACTTAAACTCAATTTTTAATTGAAGCTAAATCCGAGTAGATATGGCGGGTATGAAACGCTAGCAGCTAACCCTAATGATATGTTCTCCATCATTTCAGCGGTAAGATTGTGATGCAATTCCTGGGTAATCTTGTTAGAAATCATAAATAAGATCAATCTTATCGTGTCTATGGACGAAATAATTGATACGGAAAGAATCACTTCCTTTACGCCGTAAGGCTAAACTTTTTAACCAGGTATTAAAGGTGGAGTTTTTAGGAAGTTTCTTTCTGAATTTTAAAGTAATTACCATTAATTATAGGAGGGGCTTATGAATTTCATTATTTGTCAAGTGCTTTATTTGCTTTCTTGGGAAATTCAAAGGCAGTGACCCTTTAAGGGCACAAGTCACAAAACATATTTTGTAAACCCTAGTGCTACGACTTGTTCATCATTAAATTTTTTTATGATGCAAAGATATGTGACCAACATTTTCTGATAATTTGGAGGTGAAACATTTTGTTGAGACATTGTGTTTTACAAAGGAATAAAATGCCAAAAATACGGATGTACATTTGTCGGGGGAGGTTTTGTTTTTTTTTTTTTAATCACAGCACTGACACATTACACATATGCATCTCCTACGCTGTGTCATCTGTCATCATCAAACCACACTTTTTCTTACACAAAAAACCAATGAGTAGATACTGAGTTACGTTTTGCGCTTCGTGTTTTGAAGTTTACCTTGTATGGGTCGTTACACCAATTCAACTCATGATCCAGTGAACAAATTATCTATTGTGTCAAGTTTACAATTTCACAATGCTCTTAATTATTTAAACTTTGTTAAATTTTAGAACGCAGTTCGCAGTTCACTATTCGCAATTCAATAGCGAACTCCATTCTAGCATGCAGTTTGCAGTTCAAAATTGTAATTATGATCAGACAGATTTTTAAGAATGAGGTGTTAGTGGTCAACTCCCATCATTGTGGAAAAAATGGTGATGATGTTCTCTCTTGTGAAGGTCAGCAGTTCACACAGGTAATGACAAAAGAACTTTTGGATGATATCTCTTACATTGCACTTAAAGTTCGCAAGAAATGTCTTCATTAGTTATTTCTCATTCTAAAGATAGCTAGAACTTTATTTTTAAAAAAATCACCGAATTTACTGGTATATATTCTATGTACCGTAGAGGCTTCACATAAGTGACACAATTTGGAAATTTCAGATTGAATTGTGATAATTAATGTTTTTCAGTATGATGTTGTTGGTTGGTTGATCAAAATGTAACAGACATGAAAACCGCACAAATGAACAAGTGAAGATAACGAATAGTGATCAATCTTATAAAATTAAGAGAAGAGCACACATGGAACTCTGGATGTACTAGAGGTGGGGTCAGGTGTCTAAGACGAGTAAGCATCCCCTGCTGACCGGTCACATCCGCCTTTAGCCCTATATCTTGATGTGGTAAACGGAGTAATCAGTAGGTAAATAACGGCCTAACAAATTGTATTAATCACGTCGGAAATCTTTCCACCCAGAGATACTCTGTATTTGCAAATTAGATCATTATAACGACCATAGAATTTGCGAAATGCTGACTTTATACGCGACTGTTGAAACCCCTATAACATCAACTTATTTGTCAGTAGCCTGTAATGCACAGCGGAAAGATTATACAATGTACATATGTATTCTATAAAGAAGTGAAAAAAATCCCAGAGGGATCCATTTCTCTATTAAAACACACACACACAAAGAAACAAACAAAGAAACAAACAAAAAGAAAACGAAACAAAAAAACAAACATTCTCACAACCTTTTAGAATGTTTTAGATAATCATTTTGTATTAGTTCTTAGTTACTATGTAATTCTCAGTTTAATATTATCCCATGCCCTTTATGTATTTGTTGTTGTTTTAGAACTTTAGAGTAATTGTGTTGATTACATAAGGCGCTCTATAAATGTACATTAATAATAAAACCCCAGTTAAGATTTCCTGCTGTTAGTAACACGAAATACAGGTAGTCACAGCTACATATCATTGTCACGTATCGAATCCTCACTGTATGTATATAATAATGTAATAAGTAAAGCATATGCATTGATTTACTGTTATGTACATATATTTCAAAAATAATCACTGCCCCCTTACTGAATGAAATTTTGCTGTCCTGCAATGATGACAGTCTATTCTGAAAACTGATGAAATGGGGAAGATCTTAGTTTTTTCTTCAACCTTGTATGCGCTGTTTTTCAATGGTTTATTAAATATAAATTATCAAACCATCATGACTTTGAATTTTTGTCAAATCTTTTCCAGGAAAAAATTCCGAAACTGATCATGTTGGAATTTCTATTGAAAGAGTTTCATGGTTCGAATAATTTCAAGTTTAGGAAGGAAAGTTACGTTTTGTAAATGGCCTCTCCTGCAAAACTAATTTGCATGACTATAAATCGCGTGGGTAGTGTTCTCATCACACAAAACGTAGTGTAAAATTGCATTTCTTTGAAAAATGCCATCTTCTTTGTACATCGATTTTCTGTTTTTTCACATTTGTATGGATTTTGTGTATACAGAGTAGTTTCATATTGTAATTTTTGTACTTACACGCACCCAGTAAATCTGGTCCCACTCACACAGTTTGCTATCAGAGGCAGAAATCACCACAGGTCTTAGTTCAATTTGCACTGCAGTCATTTCTTTCCAATTTAAGAAAACCAATTGTTTCAGATCAGTAATAGCCCCAGTGAAAAAGCATTTACTTTGAACTCTGACTGAGGGGTAGGGATGGGGGAGGAGTCTGACTTGAAATGTGTCGAAACAGGGGCCCGTGTACTTGAAACCTCCTCAGATATTCGTTGTCATATGACCTGTGAATGGACAGTATGAAGCCGTACCGTAAATAATGACAGACGTAGCGGAAATGGAATGCAGTTCGCAGTTTTACTATTCTCAATAGTGAACTGCATTCCAGAACACAGTTCGCAATTCAACATTGTATA
This sequence comes from Ostrea denselamellosa, assembly GCA_024699665.1. NCBI lineage: Eukaryota > Metazoa > Mollusca > Bivalvia > Ostreida > Ostreidae > Ostrea > Ostrea denselamellosa. The sequence continues at coordinate 433,452 of JAMZEH010000022.1, forward strand.
TGCATAAAACAGTAAACCAGACTGGGATTTTAAGAACGGGATATTAGTGGTCAACTCTCATCACTGTGAAAAAAATGGTGATGGTACTCTCTGTAGTTATGACATACGAACCTCCAATTTTTAATAATACAATATGATTAGTGAATAAGAAGCAGGTTAGTAAACACCGAAGACCCTTAACCTTGGGCCTGAAATTTGAGGTCAACTCCATCACTATGAAAAAATGGTGATAGTGCTCTCTCTAGATGCGATCCTTTAATTTGTACTCATAATGCATTAGACTTTCAGTGAATAAACATCGGGTTTGGAAACACTGAAGACCCCCTACTACGGCGCCTGACATTTTGAGGGTAAGATAATAATGATTAACTCAAACCACTTTGAGAAACTGGTGGTGGTACTCTCTCGTTATGGAGATACGCCCCTCCAGTTTATCTTCATAATGCTCTTAGTGGGTAAACATTGGGTTCGAAAACATGGGAGACCCGTATCCCTGGGAATGAAATCTAGAGGTTAAGATATTAGTTGTCAACTCCCAACACTGTAAAATAAAATGGTGATGACTCTCTCTCTCTCTCTCTCTCTCTCTCTCTCTCTCTCTCTTACGATCCCCCAATTTTTAATAACACATTACACTTAGTCAATAAAAATCGGGCTTAGAAACATTGAAGACCCCTACCCTGAGACCTGAAATTTAGACGGTAAGATATCAGCGGTCAACTTTCACTACTGTGAGAAAACGGTCAGGGTACTCTCTCTAGTTATGGAGATCTACCCCTCCAATTTGTATTAATGATGCATTACACTTATTGAATAAACATCTGTAACATCTGAAATTTTGAGGGTAAGATATTAGTAGTTAACCCTTACTACTGTTAAAAATGATGATGATACTCTCTCTAGTCATGAAATTTTGAGGATAGAATATTAGTGGCAAAAATAAATAAATAAATAAAGTGATTATTTCAGTATACAGTAATATTACTGCATATAAGCGATTTCCAAATTAAAACGGAGTGCCTCTGACAGTTGCAATATATTAAGGAAATCTGCAACATAACTAACAGTGATCAATCTCATGACCGGCCGCGGTAGCTCACTGGTTAGAGTGTTCGATTCGTAACCGGGAGGTCTTGAGTTCGAGTCCCGCTCGAGCCATGGCTGCTTCAAACCTACGACATAAAAATAAGTAGTGACTGCTCCTTCGCCAAACGCTCGGCATTTAGAAGTGAGAATCACGGGTCTTTCGGATATGACCTTAAAAACGGAGGTCACGGTGGGCGTTGGCACGTTAAAGAACCCTCACTGCTATGTGCTAGACCTATGCTTAGTACTTCACCTACAGCACTTCACCTACAGCACTTCACCTACAGCTGGTGACGTCTCAATATGAGTGAAAAATTCTCGACGGGACATAAAACAAAGAAACAAACAAACATAACTCCTGTAAAGAATACAAAATTAAGAGTAAAGGAAACACGGGCACCTGACATATCAGAGGTAGGATCAGGTGCCTGGGAGTTTATGACTGATTAATTGATTGTTGTTTTCCGTCACACTCAACAATTTTTCAGTCATCTGGTGGCGTCCAGTTTTTATTGGTGGAGGGGAGAACCCTGATACAATATACCCGGAAAGAGACCACCGACCTTCCGAAAGGAAACTGGCAAACTTTCTCACATATATCGGCGCGAGCGAGATTCAAACCCGCGCCGACTAGAGGTGAGAGGCCTTGTGATTTTGAGCGCGATGATCTAACCACTCGGCTCTGGGAGTTTACAAACATCCCCTGACGACCGGTCACACCCGACGTGAGCCCTATATGTTGATTGGGGAAACTGAGTAATCCGTAATCAGAATCAGTGTGCCAAGAACGGCTTAACAATTGGTATGAAATCTGTCAGATAGCATTTTACTCAAATAAATATGTAAAGTTGACGACGGCGAAGCTGCAGTCATCCTTTTTGTTGTAATGTTGAATTAACGTCAAAATTTTTGTTATGTTCTACTTTCCATTTCCCATTCCGTTCCATTTTAGTTGCACCGTATACACTATGAATGTTGATGAGATAAAAACCACTTACTTGACAAGGTACACAATGTCATGGTTGGACGGTCACGAAATTGTTTTGCATAAAGGTGCGGTGCAAGATTAAAAGATACACGTGCTGAATGCATGCATACAATTGAACGATTACTTACATGTGGTAAATTACGAGTATATCAATGTATGTTTGGACATCAGGATTTTTTAAATGGAAAAAGGGGGGGGGGGGATTTTGACTGTGTAATTTATTTGTTATCAACATGCAATGATGCTTTCATAGTAGTCTTAACTGGCATGATATAAAACGCGGATTGTCGTATCAATTATTGCCGGTGAAGGGCTGCAAAATCTAGGCCTATGCTGGCGCTTACAGCCTTTGAGCAAGATAGGCTTTTTGCGATCTCATGGGAAGTACTGCTTCCATTTATATAGTCGCCTCATACGACAATCGAGGAATGCTGAGGACCTCTCCTAATCCGCCTCATACGACAATCGAGGAATGCTGAGGACCTCTCCTAATCCGGACCTCCACCAGATTCAAGTTGTGAAATGTTTTATGATTATCCTTAATTCTTAACTTAATGATTGTATATGGAGTTAAAACTGTTAGTGAATACATTTAGAAATGTTAATTAAAATATGGAATCTCTTAAGAAGTGTGGTATATTGTAAAAGATGGATTGACTCCGCGCACCCCTGAATCAAGGCAATAAAATATCTGCCAATAGCTTGTTACCTCACATGGAGGTATTGAAAGGTTTTACGTGGTTTTTCTGCTGTTACAAACATCGTGTTATAATATTCCTCTCTCTCTCTCTCTCTCTCTCTCTCTCTCTCTCTCTCTCTGTGTGTGTGTGTGTGTGTTACAAACATCGTGTTATAATATTCTCTCTCTTTCTCTTTTTCTCTGTTACAAATATTGTGTTAAAATCTCTCTCTCTCTCTCTCTCTCTCTCTCTCTCTCTCACACACACACACACACACACACACACACACACAAATTCTTCATAAATCATAAAGCGCGTAGCACGGACGAACCGATTAATGATCCTGCTCTTTGAACTATATGATTCGCATTAAAGTAAATATACCCGCCATTCGAGAATATGTTTTGCACATTGCGTATTAATCATAGCCATATCGTTTTCTACCTTTTTCGCGCTCTCCGTAGCAGTTCTATAAACTGTTGAAAATATTGATCAATATCATTACGACAGTCAGCCCATGACAAAGTTCACTGTGAAATGGTCGTTGTCAGATCTCTGTAAGCTGTGCGCTTTATGATAGAGATATATTTTAATCAGAGTACACTAAAACTAAAACTATCAAAATAACCCTTGAACACCACGGTTTAAAATTCGCAATCGGCCCGAAAAGGGAGAAAAACTCATATAGTACAAGAATTGCAAGGACTCCCTTCATATACTCTAGTGCTCAGGCTCATATTAAAACCGATACACTGATTCCACTTCGACCTATATACATTTCATATGGAATATTTCTATGACACCCCAAACCAGTCCATTTCTGTAGTACATATATTCTGTATCAGTACATACGATCTATTCCAGATGTTTTACTGAAGTTAGATACTCTTCACGCACTAATGGGAATTAGTAGAAAGATACAACGTCATATGATTGATTGATTATGTATTGTTTAACGTCCCGCTCAAGAATATTTCACTCACGTCATAAGAAATGTTTATAATAATATGCATAGATAAGTTTTTATTTCAATGTTGGGCCCATAAAGAATAAAAAAAATACAGTAGAAAGAATTTCCTTTACAAAATACATAACGAAAATGTAAACATAAAGCAACACAAGATAAAGCTCTACCCAAAAGTAGATGTAACAGATGGAGAGAACCATTTCACGTACTTGTAAATCAAAAGTACGGTGTATTTATTTTACATGTAAGTAATCAGAATTAAGAATTATTTTTAAAATGCAATTTCCAACTAGAAATGAAAATGAATATTATTTTTTCAAAAATATAAATGTCAATATTGGATTGACATTTTTTAGATGAATCAAGTACAATTCAATTTCTTAGATGTGTTACTTTCCTGAGTATCGCTCGTTCACTTTCCTACAAAAATAGCAAGGCTTACACGTATAAATCTGGGCGTTTTGTTTACAATGGAATGGTTACGCTGCGTCAACTAAGAGGTCAACATTTCTATGTGTAAGGGTATGGTCAACACGACAATCGAGTACGAGAGCTTCTTCTGATTTATCTAACTTTCTTAATTTTTCCACTTCATTATTCGGCGAAAAGGGTAATTATATATATATATATATATATATATATATATATATATATATATATATATATATAACATATGCATGTAATGGAATGCGCTTTATTTCAAATATTCCTGAGAAGTGTAGATGTGCGCATCGTTCGCTACTTGCTAAAGAAAAGTCACAGTAATGTGAGATTGTCATGGGCATGAGGGACTATTCGTCATTTCATACTTACTGCAGTTTCATTAGGTCACCTGAGTGACTCAGGTTATTTCTTATCTGTTTTCGCCCGTCGTTCTTTTTTTTTTCTCTTGAACGTTTGAACTAATTTTAACCAAGTTTGATACAGTGTATATAGCATCTGTTGATAAAGGAGAACACAAATTACGAATTTCATGGACCCTGCCTCACTGAAGGGAGGTGCCCAAACCATAAAAAAGTAATGCTTTAAACATCTTCAGGGCCTCCGTGGCTGAGTGGTTAGAGCATCGCGCTCAAAATCATAAGGCCTCTCATCTCTAGTCGATGTGGGTTCGATTCTCGCTTGCGCCGATATGAGAAAGTTTGCCAGTTTACTTTCGGGAGGTCGGTGATCTCTTCCCAGATACATTGTATCGGGGTTTGGGCGTCACCAGATAACTGAAAATTTGTTGAGTGTGGTGTAAAACAACAAACAATCAATCAATCAACCAAACATTTCTACACTCTTCAAAATCAAACAGTCAAACTGATTGCATGATTATGATAATCAATGAGCCGTCTACCAAGATTGGTAAATTCATCACCCCTGGGTTTACGGTTCCGGTTCTTGGGTGGAGTTCATTTGGTCATACATTGAAAGTATAATGTATTAACAAAAACTGGAGGATAGCGTCTCCATAACTAGAGAGAGAATCGTCATCACTTTTCAACAACGTTGGAAGTTGACCACTTATATCTTACCCTTAAAATTTCTGGTCTTGGGGTAGGGATGCTTTTCACCAAATATAATGTATGAACAAAGATTGGAAGAGCAGATCTCCCTAACCAGAGAGAGAGAGAGAGAGAGAGAGAGAGAGAGAGAGAGAGAGAGAGTACATTCGCCATTTTTTCTTAGTGGAAGGAGTTGACCATTATTATCTTACCTTCTAAATATCAGCCCCCGTGGTAAGGGCCTTCAATGTTTCCGAACCCGATGTTTATTCACTAAGCGTAATGAATACAAATTGAAGGGTCGTATCTCTATGACTACAGAGAGTGCCATTACCATTTTGTCACAGTGATGGGAGTTTACCACAAACATCCTATCCTTAAAAATTTCCTTTGGCTTTCTTTTTTATGCAAATACAATTTTGAATTGCAAACTGTGTTCTAGAATGCAATTCACTTTTGAATTGTGAATAGTCAACTGCGAACGGTGTTCCAAAATCTAATTTCCCCCGTCTCGACACATTTCAAGTCCCCCCCCCCCCTTCCTCTTAGTCGGAACCTCAAGTAAATGTTTCCATCAGGGGCAATTACTTAGCTGAAACAATTTGAATAATGTAAATTCAAAAGAAATGACTGCAGTGCAAATTGAACTAAGACCTGTGGTGATTTCTGCCTCTGATAGCAAACTGTGTGAGGGGGACCAGATTTACTGGGTGCGTGGAAATACAAAATTACAATATGACACTACTCTGTATGCAAAAAATCCATATAAATGTGAAAAAAGAAAATTGATGTACAAAGGAGACGTCATTTTTCAAAGAAATGCAATTTTACAATACGTTTTGTGTGATGAGAACACTACCCGCAAATTAGTTTTGCAGGAGAAATCACTTACAAAAGGTAACTTTCCTTTCTAGACTTAAACCTTGTTAAGTCTGGCAACCTGTATTTCGTGTTACTAAAATCAGGAAATCTTAACTGGGATTTTATTATTAATGTACATATATACAGCGCCTTATGTAATCAACACAATTACTCTAAAGTTCTAAAACAACAAATACATAAAGGGCATGGGATAATATTAAACTGAGAATTACATAGTAACTAATATAAAAATTATCTAAGACATGCTAAAAGTTTATCAGACTTTCTTTATTTTTTTTATTTACTTATTTTTTTTATTATTTTTTTTTTATTTATTTATTATTTTTTTTTTGGAGGAATGGATCCCTCTGATATTTTTTTCACTTCTTTATGGAATACATTTGTACAAAGTATAATCTTTCCGCTGTGCATTGCGCATTGCAGGCTACTGATAAATAAGTTGATGTGTTACTGGGGGTTTCAACAGTCTCGCTAAAATCAGCATTTCGCAAATTCTATGGTCGTTATAATGATCTAATTTGTAAATGCATGGTATCACTGGCTCGAATGATTTCTAACATGTTTAATACGATTTGTTAGGCATACTGGTTTCGACTACGGATTACGCCGTTCATCTTATCAAAATCTTGGCCTCATAGCGGTTGTGATCGGTCGACAGGGGATACTTACTCATCCTATGCACCTGACCCCACCTCTAGTATATCCAGGGGTCTGTGTTTGCCTTTCTCTTACTTATATTGTCTTTATAGGATTTATGAGATTGATCACTGTTTGTTATCTTCACTTGTTCATTTGTGCGGTTTTCATTCCTGTTACATTTTGAAATGTTCAAAATTGTGCCACTTACATAAAACCTCTATGGCACATGAAAAATTCGGTGATTTTTTTGTAACCCTCTTAATAAAGTTCTATTTTTTAAATCGAGAAATAATTGATGAAGGCTTTTCTTGTGAACTTTAATTGCAATGTTAAAGATATCATCCAAAAATTCTTTTGTCACCTTTGTGAACTACTGACCTTCACCTATGACCCTTTAACTCCAAAATTGTAGGGGTCATCATTTTGTGATAGGATACTTCATTTAAAGTTTTTTCAAAAGGTATTGAGTATATCATCCAGCAATTTCTTGCCATGTGTGACCTGGTAACTGTTATTCCTTGACCTCTAACCTCAAAATCTGCGTGGGGTCCTTTTGTCACAGAGAATCTGCAGGTGAAGTTTCACATCGAAAGCTAAAATAGTAAATTTTCACCTGGAAACTTTTTTTGGCCAGTATTATCTGACTTTTAGTTTTTTTGGTTTTTTTTTTTTTGGTTTTTTTTTTTTTTTTTGTATCTTCCGCTTTCACTAATACCCATGATGATTTTGCTATGATTAGAAGTACCTTTTTTCCCCTCCAGATCAATGACGATTTAGGAAATATTTTAAAGCAGTCTTTGCGTGAAATATAGATCATCTTACTTTCTTTTAAAGTGCTGAGAGATGATCTAGATATAAAATAAACCATTACTCCACGAGTGACCTTGACAAGGTTCAAAAATGAGTAAGAACCATGACCTTATGTAATGAAAAACTGGTTAATCTTTTAAAAGTCTTTCTGCGCCCAAGATATTGAGCACACCCGCCTCTTTGTTATGTTTTATGCACGTTGAAACGATATGATAGAATTGATAGAATCTGATCCCCTCCAACCACAAAACAATCTTCAGACTCAAAGTTGTAGGAAACATTAGTTTACAAAACTCTGCTTGTTTTCAACTTTCTATTGAAATCATCGTCAAATTATTATGCAAATTCATGGGATGGAAACGATTATGTAAAGCCCTAACATTAATCGGTTTGTCGAACACATGTCAGAAAAGAATGTGAAATTTAAAACGATAATAAAAGGCGATACATGCTGAGAAGTTATCCTGTACGGATACGTAATGTAAAATTTGACTCGTTTTATTCCCCTCAAATTTCTTTAATGGCGCTAATCAAATTCCCAGCGAGTTTGTTCACGCCATATGGTTGATGAGTAGAAATATGATGTCAAAAAAGAGTAATTAGATTGTAGTTTTTAAGACTTCAAACGCTTAAGTATAACAACTTGAAATTTGAATTAGAGCAGTTGAATACCTGTATCTTTATCAGTTAATTGCGAGGGTTGTTCGATATGTAATTTGTATTGTACGATATCTCAAAAACATTCAACTTCAGTAGTGAAATAAACATTTTTTCCCTTCGAAGAATTTTCCGCGGTTTGAAATACATATCAATTTCTGAATCCAATTCTGAACTGCGTCACGGTACGCTGATATGGGCCGATCTCTGAGGCACTGACTGATGGCTGAGCCAAGGGCTTTTCGGGACTTGTAACGACGACCAGATAAAAACTTTTTAAGTTTTGGAAAAAGGAAAAATGTCGCATGGGGCTAGATCTGGAGAGTATGGTGGGTGTGGCAAGACAGTAACCTTCCCCGACAAAAATTGCTTCACAAGCTCAGATGAATGTGATGGAGCATCATCATGAATTAGACGAACATGCCTAAATCCTGACACATGGCGTCGTTTATGACAATATTTCTTAAGCTTCTTTAGTATAACATCTCGGTAATACAGACCTGTAACACGTTTGCCCTTCGGCACCGGAATTTGTACGGCTATACCATCACATGAAAAGAATATGCAATAAAGAACCTTTTTTGTGCTTATGGTTCTTTTGGCAACTATAGGCCTTCTACCGTGTCTAGTTAGCCATATTTTGGTTTCCACTTTTTCACTGACTGTAACAGGCAAGGTCACAGGTCGGCCAGATTTGCTGCATCTTTGACGGACTCTGTGCCAGTCAGAAATTTCTTTCTCCACCTACGAACTGTTTCATAAGATACCTTATCAGACCCATATACATACTTCCCCCAATTCAATAAAAATCTGTATTACCAAATGACCGAGTTTTGTGCGAACTTTTATATAAGCTCTAATTTCTTCAATATTCTCAACCCGTTTCCCAACCATTTTTACAACAGTGGTCAATGACTGGCTCTATTGAAATGACTATGAATTTAAAACTACATGGAGCTGAAGGCTCGTATTGAATAGAGCTATTCAAGAGTTATCATCATTTACGAAGTCATGCGAAGAGTTATCGCGCTGTGGTACAGTGCGCATTACATATCGAACAGCCCTTGTATATACGTGTGTCTGTATCAGTTAAATACATGTGTCTTTATCAGTTAAATACACGTATCTTTAACAGTTAAATACATATGTCTTTATCAGTTAAATACATTTATCTTTATCAGTCAAATACATGTGTCTTTCTCAGTTATATACATGTATCTTTAACAGTTAAATACATTTATCTTTATCAGTTAAATACATGTGTCTTTATCGATGAGATAACTTTATCGGATTAGGAAATTGACTAAGAGCATTTGAATACTTTGCCAGCATTGCGTGTTGAGGTTCATATACAATGGTGAATATTACAGTGTTTTATTGGCAAATTAACTTGGAGAGTTAATTGATTGATTATATATTGTTTCAAGTCCCGCTCGAGAATCTTTCACTTGTATGGAGACGTCACCATTGCCTGTGAAGGGCTGCAAATTTAGGCCTATGCTCAGCGCTTATGGCCTTTGAGCAGGGAGGGATCTTTTAAGTGCCACACCTGCTGTGACACGGGACCTCGATTTTTGCGGTCTCATCCGGAGGACCGCCCCATTTAGTCGCCTCTTACGACAAGCAAGGGGTACTGAAGATCTATTCTAACAGCCCGGATCCCCGCGAGGATTGAGGGTTGACCACCTCATTTATAGTTTTAGTAAATCTAGATAAACATATTAACAAATTGAAATTCTGAGAGAAAAAAATAAATCGTGAAATTTCATAATGTATCAAATCACTGTCACAACATGAATGATAGTTTTCTTTAAGTGATAATGTTGAGGAAATGTCAGATATTTAGGATGACTTAGAATCTACTTTATCAAGTCACACTCGTAGTTCTATGTCTCGCCTCAGCGGAGTAGAGTGTGTTACTTCATACCTCACGTGAGGCCAACCTCAGAGTGTAGCGTGTTACTTCATACCTCAAGTGAGGCCAACCTCAGAGTGTAGCGTGTTACTTCATACCTCAAGTGATACCAACCTCAGAGTGTAGAGAGTGTTACTTCATACCTCAAGTGATACCAACCTCAGAGTGTAGAGAGTGTTACTTCATACCTCAAGTGAGGCCAACCTCAGAGTGTAGCGTGTTACTTCATACCTCAAGTGATACCAACCTTAGAGAGTAGAGTGTGTTACTTCATACCTCAAGTGAGGCCAACCTCAGAGTGTAGCGTGTTACTTCATACCTCAAGTGATACCAACCTCAGAGTGTAGAGTGTGTTACTTCATACCTCAAGTGAGGCCAACCTCAGAATGTAGAGTGTGTTACTTCATACCTTAAATGAAGCCAACCAGTGACAGTGGTTTCGGGAATTTCTTCACATGAGAACTCTCCAGGATTTTATTTGAGGAGTCAAAAATTTGATGAAGGCGGAGTCTGATTTCATAGTATGCCTTGTCAAACAAGAATTCGGATGCGCTTACATTTTTAAGATTAATATAATTTAGCTATTCGGTCAGTAGGTAGTTAAAAAATAGTAATAATGATAGGCATATTACTTTTCCCCCATTATTAGTGCGCTCTACATACTGATAAGAAAAGTGTCGAGTGTACAATTCAAATGAAGTTTTTATTTTTAGAAATTAGCCACAATCAAGAACGCTCAGTTTTCTTAAACAGAAATAAAACGACATTGCGAACTTTAGATATTATATTAGGCGTGGTTCACTTTAGCTCATGCCTCGTTAATTAAGAAATAAATTTCATTTTTGAAAGTAAATGAAAGTATGAATTGTTACGATTCATGTTACAGTTTATACTCTCATGCATTTTCAAAAGTGAATTTATTTCTTATATTCATCTCTGTCAGAATCCTCAGCCATCAGAATAGCCTTAATATATTTATCAAGATTCATACGCGCATTGTTAACAACTGCAGCGTATTCATGAGGAAATGGTTTGATTGATTGATTGATTGATTGTATGTTTTACGTCCCGTCAAGAATTTTTCACTCACATTGAGACGTCATCAACTATGGGTGAAGTACCACAAATTTAGACCTATGCTTAGCGCTCAGGGCCGTAGCAGTGAGGGTTCTTTAACGTGCCAACGCCTGCCGCGACATGGGACGTCCGTTTTCAAGGTCATATCCGAATGACCCGTGATTCTCACTTCTAAATGCCGAGCGTTTGGCGAAGGAGCAGTCACTACCTATGTTTGCATCTTAGGTTTGACGTAATGGCACGAGTGGGGCTCGAACTCACGACCTCCCGGTTACGCTTTAACCACTGAGCTATATGAGATATCAAAATAATTAGTAAAGATATCAAAGGCCAAAAAAAATTGGAACTGTAAATATATCAAAATGTTTGTTTTAATTCACAGAAGATATTAATTCATTTATACCCGTAAAAAAAAAACTACCGACGAAATCCGCCATATTTCTTACAAACTCTATAATGGGCTCGTCACACTGACTTTATATTTTGTATTGATTATGACTGACCCGCTTATGTCTCCGATACCGATAAAAGTGTCTTTTTTTTTTTTTTTTAAGAATTTTTCTCTAACATGTGAAGTTAAAGAATTCCAAATACATTTATCTTTGGAACATGTCTCCACTGTATTGTTCTGTTTGTTATTTGTGTTGTAAAACACAATAAAGTTGTTCATTAATATAGCTTGATGATGACCATTGTTAAGTCAGAATCCCAGTGATAGATAACGAGCAGAAAGACTAACAGAGACAATAAAACGTAACGAGATTTATTTACAATTACAGAAAGAAAAATATGACAAATAGAAATACTAACTTACGAGAGCTGTACAGTAGTCTCACAAACAAAAATATACCACAAATCGGCTGTAAATATCCCAAACGTTCACATTAAATTAAATCCGAATCGGTTATCAAAAGTACTTTCCTGAAATCTCCCAGTTAAATCCAAAAAATGTTTTAAATCACCAGTGCTTAAACTATCATCAGTAGCATGTTCCTTAACCACCCAAGGGACTTCCTGGGTCATACCCTATTCCCTCACATGGGGCGTGTAGTGGGAGGCCTCATCAGGCTTTCATCTTCGACTGTCATCCAACGCATTGCTGAGACTGTCAGGGGCGTCATCGTCAACCACCTCCAAACCCTCATAACACCACCACAGGAACAGATCACAACTCTTCAAAACGAGACCTCAAAACTCCGCAGGGAAATAGACGCCCTCGAAATGTACAGCAGTCGAACTGCACCCGAGTTGCCGGAGTAACAGAGGACATGACGGAAACGGGTGACGTCATACTGGACATGACCAATAAACTTCAAATTCCCATCCAAAGAGAGGCTGTTTCCTACAGAGTAGGTCCTAAAAACAATGATAAGGCAAGATAAATAATTGTCAGGATTACGAACTGCAAAAACTTGGGGGGAAAAATCAACGGAATAGTAAATGTAATTGTGTACCAGGACCTAACGAAAACCCGACACAAACTTTTATATGAGGCACGGAAATTAGTAAAATCAGGTAAAGCCAAATCTTCTTTTGTATGGGATGGGGGATTTTTTTTTATTGATCAAAGTGACAAAAAGCACAAAATCGTTTGTCCAACTGACATGATTGAACTCCTCACTCACCCCTCTGACCAACATGAATCTTTTGGTAACTCACGTGTAATGGAGATCTAAGATGTGTTTTCTTAATAAATAAAGACGCATGGACTCCACTTGTGATGAAAAAAGACCACTTCTTCTAAAGGAATACATAAATTACTCGTAAGTAACCGTCTTATTCAGTTACAGTTACTGTAAAACTGTCAACAGCACGTGTAAAAGCAATCTATGTCAAGGATACGCTTAACTACATGCATGATGTTTACTGTACGGTCCTGACCTATTTAAAACTAGTTCATGTTGTACTTACTTAGTTTTTACAATTTACCAGTATCCCTGCATCTGGCCTCACAGTCTCCGTTCTGCTTCTTATTTTTTTTTACCACAGACCGGTTACATAATTAATGCCAGTTAGTAATATTATACATAGGGTCAGGACAGATTTATACTATAACATGTCTCACATCATAAAAGACATCCATTCTCTTAATTTGTTGACAATAGTGATGGTAAATTTGCTTGTATCATATGAAACAAAAACTTTACCCATTATTATAATAACCTTTTTTATAAAAGTAACAATGTTACAAAGGTCAACACGACTTGTATTAATGCTCAAAGTCAACCCTGTGTAAAAGCCATAATGCATACCTTAGGCACGTCCTCACCACGAATCGTAATGTATTCATCGGTACTTTTGTGTATTTGCTATGGACTTCAATAATCCTGTTACTGTGTGGAGATGTCGAGGAATACCATGGTCCATTCGAATACTCTCAAACTGAATTAGAAGAATACCATGGTCCATTCGAATACTCTCAAACTGATTTAGAAGAATACCATGGTCCATTCGAATACTCTCAAACTGATTTAGAAGAATACCATGGTCCATTCGAATACTCTCAAACTGATTTAGAAGAATACCATGGTCCATTCGAATACTCTCAAACTGATTTAGAAGAATACCATGGTCCATTCGACTCAAACTGATTTAAAAGAATACCATGGTCCATTCGAATACTCTCAAACTGATTTAGAAGAATACCATGGTCCATTCGAATACTCTCAAACTGATTTAAAAGAATACCATGGTCCATTCGAATACTCTCAAACTGATTTAGAAGAATCGTTGGATTGCTTCACGAATTTACTTGATTTGTTGTAAGAAAACTCAACTTCTTTAGTGCATCTCAACATCCAAAGCATAAATAATAAGCTTGATATGATTCACGCTGAGTTTGGTGGATTCGATATCATAACATTAAAATGAAACCTGGTTAGACAAAAATATACTATCTCAAGATATACAACTGCAGGGTTTTCAGAGAGAAAAACAGATACAGAGGGGTAATTGTTTATATTAAGAAAATATTATTCCGTGCAAACGCAGACAGGATCAAAAAGTCGAACATTTAGCTTGAATACTGTATATACAAAATGAAATTCCTCATGGGAACTTTTTACCGACCACTTAATCCGGAATCCAGCAAATGATGGTGGCCGTGGTGGGGGAGTGGGATTAATTGCTTATTCGCTGGAAAAAGTCAACGACACAAACATTAATAATGCAATCATCACTGGGGACTTTTAATTGTAATTTATACAACACATCCAAGCACGGGTCTAGAGGGGGTAGGGGTCTTGACCCCCCTGTAATTTTTAACCGAAAGAAAATATAGTCATCTTTCACCCAAGCACCGCGTTTAATATTGCTTCATCAACTCTATCGATCGACTTTATTCGCTCACTGGGGACGATTCCAAATTTCAAGGTCAAAATATAATATGAAAATTACCTTGCCGCAATTTTGGGTGCAGATTTCGCATAGTCTACTATCTGTAAAAACGTGGAAATTCCCCGGAGGCTAAGCACTGGAACCAGGTCCCAGATCACCGGCCTTTTGGATCCCCCCCCCCTCGATGAAAAAAGCTGGATCTGCGCCTGACATTGGATTAAAAAATGAGTGATATCATGAGTGATCAGGAAATGTCACAACTTAACTCTGAATGTTTGCATTCTAAAGGTTCAGCAACACTATTACCCTACTGACTGTGAATTATATAGACAATGAATTTTCAGGTGTTGGGGGTAGTATTCTCCCGAACACTCTAACACACCATTATCCATTTTTTGTGCATTAAAATTACTGAAATCCCATACAAGAACATATCAAAAAACAAAAAAGAGAGAGAGAGAGAGATATGGTCCTTTTCCAAAACAGATTTCCTAGATTACCAAACCCACTTAAAGAATCAAAATTGGAATGCTCTGATTTGCAATGATATTGATCAAACTTGTAATAATATAACAAACTGCATTATTGACTCAACAGCCATAAAAACAGTTCCAAATAAACGTATCACGTCACGCCCTAGTGGATCTTCATGGATGCACAACGATGTTTGGAAATTTATCAGAATTCACAAACGTCACCACTCACTTGCTAAAAAAAACCCTGATCTCCTAGTGATTGGGCACAATATAGTAAAACAAGAAATATATGTATAAACAAAATCAGAAACGCAAGACTAAAAAATGCTGCTATTAATTATGCATTTAACAATTATGACAAAAATCTTGGGGCTTCATAACACTCTTCACAAGGAAAATTTCTATTAGATAATACCCTGGTGTTTGTCCACTTTAAAGGTACCCATATGACGTAACAGTTCGACCAGCGAACATCTGTGTATGATAAGCATCTCTAGTTAGCTAATCAGATTACTCGGGGCGCTGGTCATCCGTTACTTCGTTTCGCCTTAAAGACGAATTTTTATTTTTTTTTTTTTTTTTTTTTTTAGTTTTCTAAACAAAAAAACCACCACTACCCCACCCCCCACATTTTTTTTTCATTATTTTGGTTCAAGAATTATACGTATCAGGTCAGGGGTACGATGTGTTAACTTTTCAGCTATGAAATGTTTTAATATGAGTGATAGCTGTGCAGCTGGAAGGTTTAGAATATACGATAAATATTTGTGAAAACATTCATCCCAGCTGCTATGTTTTATTATATAATTATTTACGTACAATGATACTGGGATGTAGTATTTTGAGTTTTTTTCAGTGTCATATTTGCTTAACCTCAACTCCCAGCTTTGCTCGAATTGTCATTTATTATTTTAGAAGAATAAATTACTTTCAACCACACATCCTTAATATTTATTTTCATACAGTTGAGCAAAAAACTAACTGCGGAACTGACAGCCCATAAAGACGACTTTAGAAAAATTTAGTATAAAGAAATATATGATTAAACAAAATCAGGAACGCAAGACAAACATATTACACTAAAATAGCAGATACTTTAAAAACAGGTAAACTGACTCCTAAACAATGGTGGACAAAATCAAAAAGAATCACTGGTACAAAAAACTCGAGTACTTATTCTTCTATTAGAATTGATGAGCATAACCTGCTGACAGGTGACAACAACAACAAAATAAGATTTATTCAATATCTGTTTCTGTTCCCAATCAGCGGTAAACGACGAAAATACTGAATTACCAAACCATTGTGTTAAAGATGTCTTTGAAACACTTGACACAAGTACGGCCATTGGGCCGGATTGCATCACTCCTACTTTACTTAAACAACCATCATCAACTATTGCTTTACCTTCATCTCAGTTTTATAACTTATCGCTCCATAGTTCTATTGTCCCAAACCAATGCGAAATAGGAAACGTTATCCCTGTATTTGTTTTTAAAAAGCATAGGCCAATATATCTATTAAGCGTTTTTGGTAAATGCATGGAAATGTGTGTCTTTCAATAATTACACAGTTTTATTCCTACCTATTATTGTTATATTGTATGTAGAATAGACGCATAGTCATCAGGATTGTAATAAGTTAAAAAAGTTTTTAAAAAAAACCAACCTTTTTTTACAGATATATTTTATATGGCATAACTCTATAACATATTACTTTGATATTGTGTATAGTCTGTATCAATTCGATCTGTATAGACACTTATTACAACATACAAATGTGTTACATTTGTTTCAATACCCAATTCCAGCTTTTCTTCCGTTTTCCTTTTTCATGTATTACTGTAACAATAGTATATATGACTTGTAATTACACAGAGAATTCTCATTCACTTCTCACTAGTAACATGATGAAAGCGAGAATAATATATAAGCCTTATGGCTTGTGTCTCAATCGTTTATTATACATAGTTTGTAAACTTAAATATGAACATATTTCTGAATAAAATATTGTTTAAGATAAAGTATTGTCGTTCTAACAACAGCATAACAGTTCGTTTCACTGAGCGTGCCAAATGTTCATACCATCGGATTGGCTGAGGCGATTACTATTGTGCATATTAAACACGCTACCCCACAACGTCATGGGTAGCACTGACCAATCGGACGGAATGGCTGTTTACGAGAATTTAACTACAGCGTTATGGCGTAAACAACAACACATGGCCAGCCTGTTACGAAATAGTGTGTAAGAAAGGACAAAAACAGCTGTAAGAGACAAATAGTAGAGTTACACCACGCTAGTATGTTAGCGCACGTGTATTAGAGAGAGGAAAAATGACAGAATAGTATAATATGAAATATATATTTATTTAACTTTAACATTCAAATTTCAAATTTAAAACATCGCAATGTTCCTGAATATTAATCTTTCATTTCAATTTCTTTTTAAAATACATATGTATACCATTTTCCTAACTGGCATGTTTCTTGAAGATTTTATCCTTAGATTTAAAAAAATATGAACAAATAACGTTTTCATTTTTCATAAATATTTGTTTATATAAAAAATAAAAAAAAAAATAGAACGACTATATCAGTCTTTTATGCATGTATTATGAACTATTCATATCATGCATCAATTCACAAAGAACTCTCATTTGCAAACAAAACACGGGGGAGGGGGTGGTATTATTATTCCAAGGGAGGAAAAATCACATAAGATTCATATAAAATAATTCAGAGCTTGTATCACTCTTTCGAGGTTGAAATCATACTTCAAACAAGGTGTTTTAACGAGCCATTAAATAAAATTCTGATGTAATGAGCTACCTTAGCTTTGTTAATACTTAAACATGACTGTTGACTATCTGTGTATACAAGGAAGAGGAAGGGGAATCTGGAAATATCGTATTTTAAGAGATTACGACAATCCCATTACATTACTCAGATGACCAAAACACCAGGAGTAAACAGCGACTAACGCGGCCAGTGATCCATGATATATGTACTTTGTTTGAAAACGACCTTCACCGGTCAACAATGAGGTCACGTTCACATCCAGTGTCTCTCCAAATAATAGCAGATCTACATGTTCATGCCAGTGATAGGTTACATGCATTAACTTGTATATCTTGTTACAATTTTACAAGTCATTAAAAATTAACTTTTTAAAAATCGCTAATATTATCATTCTTTAGTCTGTAATGTTCTTTCAACAGACTCATCAAATTAACAAGTATAATGATAATTAAATCTAATTCAGCGAGAGAGAGAGAGAGAGAGAGAGAGAGAGCAAGAGAGAGCATACAAATTGTAAACAACTTACAATTGAACATCAGTGTGACTTTTTCTTAGTAATATAGCAGCACTTCAAACTTTTCCCAATTTCCAAAGACCTTACTAATACTTAATAATTGAATTCGGTCTAGAATAATAATACTTTTTCACACCAAAAAAAAAATGAATAAATAAATGAATTGTCTTGAGAATCTTTTAATTTTATCCTAGTTAGGACAGCCCTAAGAGAGCTTTTATGTCCATTTTAACATATGTCGTGGGACCATCCTAAGAATCGCCCTAATAAGATATATCCTAAATCATGTCATAGGACTATTCTTAGGAAACCTTCGATAGCATATATAGGTATTGAACACCGATAGCCGGTAACCAGTTCCGGAGAACCAGAAAATATGATATTATGTAGTTTATTTGCAGATTACAACAATGTACATCTTACAACAAAGCTAATATTGTATATATTTTGAATCATGATTTGGGTATATGTTAGATAGATGGTCATCTAAATGGCTGCTCAAATTCAACCCTTCAAAAACTAAAGCATTATTTTTCACACCAATACAGAATACATTAATAGCATAGTTAAAGGGTCTATCAAAGATCAGGGCTTCTAAAAAGGTTAAAGTTCAACATTTGCAGACACATTATCAAAAAAAAAAAAAAAAATACACGACATATTTCACGCCACTACTTGAATTCTCTTCTATTGTGTGTGTGTGTGTGTGTGTGGGCGGGGGGGGGGGGGGGGGGGTGTCCATTACAGTGAGTGGAAAATCTACGAAAAGTTCGACTTTACACAGCGAGGATAACTACGGGGTTTACCATAACATCATCACGTGAATCACTATTTGGGAGCCACTCCCAGAAAAGGCTGAAACACAGTGTTTAAAGTCCATCATAGTTTAGTTCCTGAGTATATTAAAAATACATTACCTCCAGCAAGGAAAATGGAATCGAATTATAATACACGCCATGGAGGGGATCGTACTCTTCCAAAATGTAGACTGGAGCTCCATCAGAAATCCTTTGTTCCAGACATAATTAAGCAATGGAACAATCAAAGATCTCAGTCAGAAACAACCCATCATGTAGTAGCTTAAAAAACAATAAAAGAAACATTCCTACAAACCTCCCGTCATATTTTTGTTATGAAAATAGGAGACTTAACATCAATTACTCTAAACTCAGACACAAGTGTATTTTGAATTACGATTTGTTTAGAGAAAATATTATTGAAAGTCGGAATCGCTCGTATGGTTTACCTGAAGACTCATGCCATTTTTCTTTGTATGTAACAAATATTGTCATCTCAGAAGTGAACTATCAAGAAGTCTTCTACATCTCACTCAGTTATCTATCATTGATTGTCACTTACTTCTCTGGGGAGACGAAACTCAGCACGTTGATATAAACCAACATATTTATTCCTCTGTTCAAAAGTTCATCAGAGATTCTGGTAGATTTACTGTTATGATACCTAACACAACAACTGACTTTTAATGCATATTTATTTTTATTTATTTATTCAATGTAACTAAGAAATAACCTTGTCTAATTATCGAAGTAATTAGTATGTTGACAGTTGTATTGTTGGTGAGAACCCCGTAAATTGTAAGAACTTGTGTTTGAACTTATTCTGTAATGTGCATATACACAATATGTTCAAATCAAACCGCCCCGAACATTTTACGATGGATGAACATGTTATGATGAGCGAACATATTATGATGAGTGAACATATTATGAGGAGTGCATGTATTATCATATAAGACTGCCACCTCCTTGAAGTATTTTTTCTCTACTTCATTTGTCCAAGAATGCCATGCTTCTCCTAAAATTTCAATGGGATTGGAAAAACCCTCCTTCAAAGGATTTAAGTTTGATTTTGTCATTGACGGGCCACGTGTTGTTGTTTACGACAGAATTCTCGTAAACAGTCATTCAATCCAATAGGTCAGTGTTATTGGTGGTATGGCTGGGTTAATCTGCTAGATATAAAATAGTGTTCATTTTTCTGAAATCAAACATCAAACACGAGTAGTGCGGTGACCATTGTATGAGAATCTCACTCTCTCGGTAAAGAGAAATGTTAAGCTGTTGTTCGACAGATAATACTTGTCAAACACAGTTGAAAGCCACATAATTCATGATTCCCCCATATATATAGAAATCAACTACTTTGTTTATTAAGTTTTACTTACGTCTTTGGTTCAAATATTACACTTACAATCTACACACGTGGTTAATACTAGTATACGCATAGCAAGTTTCGTTCCTTTTAACATTTTTTATCAGAACCCAGAGGATACTCTCAAATATACCACCTCAACATTCATACACCCTAAGAAACAATGACGATAATCTCAGATTTATTTTTCCAACAGTTAGGACCACGTCATACATGAATAGTTTTCTACCCTTCTCAGTCAGTTTATGGAACGATTTTCCAATACACATTAGGAGTATTCCGTCACTTTCATCATTTAAAAATGCCTCAAATAAATTCTACTGCTAATAACCCAATAAACTTTTTGATATTGGTAAATGTAAAGGTAACATTGTGCACTGTCAACTTAGAAACACTGCAAATAATTTAAATGCAGACCTTAAATCCCACCTCTTACGAGAGAGAGAGTGCTACTTGTGACAGGTGTGGCCACCGTACTGACGATTCATTTCATTTCTTCAGATGTACTGAGTGTACTGGCCATAGAACTAAACTAATCTCGCCCGTCAATGAAATGCAACTTTCTGTTTCTTTAACACTGAATTTACTTTTATATGGTGAAAAATGTTTCAGTTTTAAATACAATGAAAAGATTTTTGAAATTGTTCAAAAGTACATCTTGGAAACTAAGATATTGTAACTAATAGTATATCATATTTTGTCAATTATACAATCTTTTAGTTTTAGTATTTTGTTTTACCTTTTACCTTTTACCAGTACTGTCCTCTCTCTCTCTCTCTCTCTCGTCCTCTCTCTCTCTCTCTCTCTCTCTCTCCGTTATATATCCCTACTTTTCTTTCTTTCCGTTCAAAATGTATAAATATTTTTAAGTTTTTATTTTATTTGGTTTTTTTTTCTTTTGTTATATTCCTACTTTTCTTTCTTTCCCTTTCAAATTGTATAAATATTCTTAGTCTTTAGTTTACTTATTTTCTTTTGTTTTTGTTTACTCATCCTATATGTGTGTATATCATAACTTTTCTCAGTCTATCTATCTATATTTTTATTTATATGTATGTGCACGTTCGTGTGAGTGTTCTCTAGTGTATATGTTAATTATGTGTAAATGTGTGTGCCATTTCACATTTGACCTTGATGTAGGGAGAGGGCTAAAGTAAGCTATGCCTTGTATTACCATTTCACATTTGACCTTGATGTAGGGAGAGGGCTAAAATAGGCTATGCCTGCTGCCCAATCACATTCACTTTATGAATAAAATATAGTTTATATAGAGGATACTCGTTCTTTTGTAAATAGTTAAAAATTGCAGCATATATTGTTTGAAATACACACCATATGTTTTAAGGCACAACCAGAAATAGTTTATGACATATAACAATTAAAATTAACACGATTTATATAATAATTTTCGAATCGCATGTAAATATCCGGCCAGATAAAGGGGGAAAATTTGCTACGTAGTAAACTAAATGGGGGCGCCATCCTTGGGGGAATGTTTGCTATATAGAGAATTATCCCCGGGGGAATATCTAGGGGGGGGGGGGTCCTATGTAGTAATTATTTCGAGAAGGAAAGAAACATTCCAAGGTAAGACATTACTATGTACAGTCACCCGTCTTTAAATACAAAGAGATTACATAACGACATTTTTGGACAAAAGAAGTAAAGGTGAAGCTATTTAAAATATTTAGAATTGTTGGGAAAACCTGAAGTTCTTGGAAATTTACAGCATGGGTAATAGGGTGCAGGTCTAGTAAAGATTTGTTCATTTCGTCCCATTTTGATGAACGTTGTGGATCAGTAATATATATAGTAAGTAAAGATTTGTAAAAAAAAAAAAAAAAAAAAAAAAAAAAAAAAAAAAAAAGCGATAAATATTTAAATTGTTTTTTTTTACTATTATTCATATGTGATAAACATATTTTCAATATCTATTGAATAAGTATTTCTTTTAGTTGAGGTAAGATTCTTTTCTTATTATTTTTATTCATTTCATATTGCGAAGATATCCTATAAATTGCTTTATTGCTTTATAATTCTTGCAGGGAAAAAAAACAAGAAAAAATATTCTGTTAACTATTTCCATGATGACAGATTTAACCCCGCCTCCCCTTACAAAAAAAATCTTTATTTTGAAGTAATCACCTAGCTATAGACATATAATCTGGGGAGGGGGGGGGGGATTGGGGACTTTTATATCGTTTATCATATATGCGATTGTGCAATTAAAAGCACACACCGTATAGGCTTCAAAATTAAATCAAGAAAGAATTCAAACAGCAGCGCTGTGTTTTCTTGAATACAAAAATGTTTTATTAGGAATATGTGATTAGTTATGAACATAGGTGGCAATTTTACGACCTTATCAAATTATATGATTATGTGGTGTTCCAGTTGGGTCTATTCGCTCCTTCGTTTTAGGAGGAGCGAAACTGCAGGGGCGAATGTTAACAAAACTTTTTTGAAGTGCGTATTATCACACGTGGAAGTGGTGTTTTTATGTACATATGTATATATTATAAATAACTTTTATCACCTTTACATACTTTCTGTACTATTGACAGTTCAGAGTTTGGTTTAGAGTATATTTCTAAGACCTTTGCAGTTGCCATGTTCGTCAACGTTTTGTTGAATACGAAATATTACTCCAAAATGCATATCAAACAACTGGACACAATTTTCGTTAGACATGGCATTGTTCACTGATACGGACGTATGACGTGTTCTTTTCATTTATTTCGAGGCAAGCAATATTGCATTTGGTTTTCTTTACAAGACTCCGAAATGATTATTATTATTATTATTATTATTATAACATTTATATAGCGCTACATATAATTAAATTACTCTAAAGCGCTTTACATAATTATTTGAAACTGCACAATGAATATACACAACTAAAATTAATTGAAAATAACACGGGCATACAAAATATAAAAGGGGGTTTAGATATAGAAATGGGTTAAACAGTGATTAAAATATTCGTAAAACATGTTCAGCACAGATTAAGATCTAAATATCAAATTGATGAAAGGGTCAATTAAAAATTATAATTTAAAAAGATGCGTCTTAGTAACTTTTTAAAACTGGCCAGGTTGTCTTCGAACCTTAAAACGACTGGCAGGCTGTTCCACAGTGCAGCTGCACTGACATCGAAACGCCGATTTCCATAAAATTTGGTACGTGCCTTGGGCGTCACCAGAAATTTCCAATTCTCTGATCGAAGCGATCTCGATGGAATATATACATCAACAAGGTTCTGAATGTATGCTGGTGACTTCTCTTGCAACGCCTTGAAGACAGTCAAAACAAGTTTGTATTGAATTCGAAATTCCACTGGTAGCCAATGAAGACCAATCAGCACCGGAGTGATATGATCATGCTTCTTGGTTCTTGTTATTATTCTGGCAGCTGTATTTTGAATTCTCTGTAGCTTTGACAGGGAGCCCGAACTCAAACCATACAGCAATGCGTTCCCATAATCAAGCCTTGATGTGACAAGGGAACACACTAGCGTTTTGCAAGCATTTTCCGAAATGAGTTTACGAATTCGACCAATATTTCGTAGTTGGTAGAAACACTGTTTTGAAATTGAACTAATATGGTCATCCAAAGTCAGAGTCCGATCAAAGAGCACTCCGAGGTTTCTAACGCAGGGAGTTGCATCAATAATCTGACCATCAAAATTTATTCTGAAGTTTTCAAACGCATCAGGTCTGTTTTTTGGAGAAAAGATAATAAGTTCTGTTTTGTCTTGATTCAATTTAAGCATATTGGTCTTCACCCAATCTCTGATATCAGATTGGCATGCCTCAAGTCTACCCGCTATAGTGTCCCATGTCAAGCTTGGTTTGATAACCATATATACTTGATGATTTTCGATACTGTAAAATCGTAGGAATTCACCAGCTTCAGACTGGAACCCCTCTCAAGGTTTCGCTAAAAGCAGCCCCAAACCACCTGTCTTAGGTGTGCACATGATAAAGGGTCTGACCTAATTCTGTCTCTGGTGTGTCCAGGAGTCCGTGTTTGCCCTACACTTAATTTCGTATTCTCTATAGGGTTTATGACGTTGATCGCTGGTCACCTTTCATCACAATCCTTTCATTTCATTATGACTTTGATATTAGGAAACAGAACCATTTGATCCAGCAGTAACAGGTCATTCTACGGAATTCCTTATTACATATTGTAATTAATTCCTTCTTAATTAAAAGCATAATTTTAATCATCGCATGTGATTCAGCCATGTCGTAGTTTATTGATGACTTGCCTGCAGTGTTTAGAAAAGACATAGATATTGCATACATCTAGTTTGACGGTTTGACATTTTAAGATGTTTTGTTATTATGAAATCCACTATATGTTAATGCACAAGTGGTCCTGCTTAACCTTGTATTAAAATAATAATTAAGTGCGTCCTAATTTATTCCATTTCATGATGGTTAAATATTTCTAATGACGATAAATAGGTAAGATTTAGTTTCTTTTCACACACTCTCTCTCACGGTTTTAAGGGTCCTGAACACGGAATATTAGATGCGAGAATTCATACGTAGTTTTGAATTTGCCAAGGCGGTTTTCAAGAATTGTGCATATGGCGAAATCAGAAAACTTGTGCCGAAGTAGATACTTTTTATCAAGGACATAGGGTACCTAAGAAAATGTCATAGAAATTGGTCTAAAACTACTTATAAATGTTAAATGTTTTTAATATTGCTAAAAACCCATGATTACCGCAAAATATTATTAGAAAATCACCTTTATTTTTTGCATTATTCACAAATCTTTACTAGAAAATAATATCAAACTTTTAGATGTTGATACTTCCTTATATCCTGTCATAGATAATGATGAAGCACGTGTAACACGGTCATCCAAAAGTGATTTAGGGCGTATAGATGATTGGTCTAAGATTCAAACCTGACAAAACTGTCAATATTGATTTTTCAATGAGAAAAAAAAACCATTTTGTATCCTCGTGTTAATTTTGGAGAAAATGTGCCACCAATTAACCAGATGAAACATCATACTGACTTCCAGTGATGCACTATGGACCTCACACAAATATTCAATAAATGATAAAGCTACTAAAAGTTTAGAAGTATTAAGTATAAGGTAAAGCATAAAACACTTCTCGGAATATATTCTTCATTCACTAGAATTGCTCTTGAATATTCTGATATTGCCTGGGACAACTGCTCTGAAAGAGACTCTAAACTATCTGAAGATATTCATGTTGAAGCAACAAGAAGAATCCCAGGATTACAATATAATTCTTCCCGTTCAAAATTACATGATGAGCTAGGGTGGGATCTCCTACAAACGAGGCGAAAACTTTTATAAAATTATTAATGACTATTCAACTCCATATCTTTATGAACTAATTAAAACGCTTTCGCTCACCTACTCATTTCTATAACTATCCCCGTGGGGATCCAGGTTGTTAGAATAGGTCCTCAGTACCCCTTGCTTGTCGTAAGAGGCGACTAAATGGGGTGGTCCGTCGGATGAGACCGCGAAAACCGAGGTCCCGTGTCACAGCAGGTGTGGCACGTGAAAGATCCCTCCCTGCTCAAAGACCGTAAGCGCCGAGCATGGGCCTAAATTTGCAGCCCTTCACCGGCGATGGTGACGTCTTCATATGAGTGAAAGATTCTCGAGCGGGACGTTAACCAATATTTAATCAATCAATGAATCATTCCTATAACTTTTAAAAAATTAATAACGTTGAATTCAAAATTCCCCGAAATTAAAACCACATCCTATAAGGAAAGTTTATTTCCTTCCACCGTCAAGCAGGAGAACATCACAGGATTTCATTCAAAATGTCTGTGTCATTCAAGAGTCTTTTGCACTCCTATTTTTGTGAAAAAAAAGATGAACTTTTTTTCACTTTGGAAATCGTCAATATAGCATAATACATTGTCAAATAAGAAACAATGTTAGTCAGGCTTGGATTATTTTTTTTTTTAAAAATATCAAACTTCAGTTTGAGTTTTCTTTTATTTGAGTCGTCAAAATTTGAGTAAAATCTCAGATTTATAAGTCTAAGTTTTGACTCAAATGTATTTCGAGAAATCCAGGCCAGGTTTGTTTTTATGAAAGTTCATCAAATATTCCAAAATGTATTGACTCTGTTGAATATACATTTACTTATCTATTTGTACAAAGTATGTGTATTTCAGAAATGCACTGCTACAAGCCATACAAAATACTAACATAATCTACAATCTACACTTGATCTGTTATCATATCGTAGTCCTAAAATCATCAACTTAAATTAATATTAAGATATCTGAAGCAATTCAAGCTTTTATTGTTGCATTTTCATGCTTAAACATGAAATCTGATTCATGTTCCCAAACCGAGACTTTTTTTCTTCTTCTTTTCTTCTTTTTCCCTTCAAAATTATGTATTCACACACACACACGCACACACGCACACACGCACGCACGCACACACACAGATATATATATATATAGTATCTCTTTTTTCCTATATATTTTATCTTGTTTACATAATACTTTGTATATCTACATGTGCGTGATTAATTGTGACCTTGATATATGGAGATGGCTAAAATAGACTGTGCCATCTCATTCGCTTATTTGTAAATAAAATATTGTTTAAATTAAATTAAATCTTTATTTGAAAATTTAATTATTTTGAAAATTACTCAAAAATTTTAATATTTCAAAAATGTCCTTTTATTAATGCAATTCAAGTATTAATGACGGATTTACATTGTTGTGTGACCAAATAACAGACAATCCCACGTAAACACAACAGAAGCCTACTTCATTTCATGGGCATCCAGAGACTATACATGATTTTTATTGCATGTAAATAATCTTGATTAAAGACTACAATTCTTTAATAAAATTGATCACAGTCAAGAGATGTTTTCAAAATAACAGTCATCTGATATTTAAGAGGGAACTGTTCAGTCATCAAAAGATTTCATCTTGGTATTTTCTGCTAAAACTAAACCGATCTATGGACAACCTGCGAAGACAAGCGCACCTGTAAAAGAAATTACGTAATATGCACTGATAGAATTTCTGTTGTATCTGAAGAAAATTACATGATTTACGTATCACTGTCTTTCAACATATAATCATGAAAGTCCAATCCCCTAAAAACTATCTTCTCAATTTTTCAAACAACAACTTTGTAAAATCGAATTCGAAAAAAGCTAACAAAAATTCCTACTTAAGTGTGTAATTTCATTCCGAGCCATCTACGGCTGTTACAGGGAGAAATATTACGTGTGATAGCGTCCCTGCATCGTTATGCGTCCTAGTCGAAACTTTTTACTCCAGTATAATACAGTGCTAAAATTTGTATAAATAACTGATAAATTCAGATATTTTAAGCACTTCACATTAAAACGATTGAAAACGAATCTCATGACATTATTTTACTAAAACGTCAAAACACATGATATGCCGTCACGCTACCAAACAACGCACCGTCGCGATATCGCGTCAACACACAACACACCGTCGCGATATCGCGCCAGCACAAAACACACCGTCACGCTAATACACATGATGCTTTGCTGCATGTTGTGTGACAGCGGCGATTTCGCGTGTTAAAGTGTCAGCGCGACGGTGCATTGTACGTTAGCTTGACAGAGCGACGGTGTAAATAATGGTAGCGCGACGGCGTGTATTAGCTGTTGCACACAGCCCTATCGGGAAGCCATATATTACGCTAAGAACGTCATTTATAATCTAACCTTAAAACCAACTTTAAAATGTTTAGTGAATTTGCTAGTCAGAGCATTCCACATTGTTGATGTTGATAGGTCTATCACCGTATGATTTTGTGCGAGCTGAAGAAACTTTTAGAAACATCCGGTTTTCAGACCGCAATGCTCTTGGTGGACAATACAGGATCAACAGTTCCACAAGGCTTTTTTAAATGCACTCCATAAAAGATGTTGTTGTGAAGCGTCGCAGTTCATACCCTCAAGTATTTCCAACAATAAAGTTTGTTTCTTAAGTGAAAAAAAGGAATTCTTTAACAAATGTATTGCAGAAACATCATAAAAAAGGTCTTGTTGCCAGCTGTTTACAGTACGGACTGAGTTCATTCCCTGTATGATTGCGTAACAAGCTGTGTTCTGTACAGATTGAAATCATTCCCTGTATGATTGTGTAACAAGCTGATTTCTGTACAGACTGAGCTCATTCTCTCTATGATTGCGTACCAAGCTGTGTTCTGTACAGATTGAAATCATTCCCTGTATGATTGTGTAACAAGCTGATTTCTGTACAGACTGAGCTCATTCTCTCTATGATTGCGTACCAAGCTGTGTTCTGTACAGATTGAAATCATTCCCTGTATGATTGTGTAACAAGCTGATTTCTGTACAGACTGAGCTCATTCACTCTATGATTGCGTACCAAGCTGTGTTCTGTACAGATTGAAATCATTCCCTGTATGATTGTGTAACAAGCTGATTTCCGTACAGACTGAGCTCATTACCTCTATGATTGCGTACCAAGCTTTGTTCTGTACAGATTGAAATCATTCCCTGTATGATTGTGTAACAAGCTGATTTCTGTACAGACTGAGCTCATTACCTCTATGATTGCGTACCAAGCTGTGTTCTGTACAGATTGAAATCATTCCCTGTATGATTGTGTAACAAGCTGATTTCTGGACAGACTGAGCTCATTACCTCTATGATTGCGTACCAAGCTGTGTTCTGTACAGATTGAAATCATTCCCTGTATGATTGTGTAACAAGCTGATTTCTGTACAGACTGAGCTCATTGCCTCTATGATTGCGTACCAAGCTGTGTTCTGTACAGATTGAAATCATTCCCTGTATGATTGTGTAACAAGCTGATTTCTGTACAGACTGAGCTCACTCCCTGTATGATTGCGTACCAAGCTGTGTTCTGTACAGATTGAAATCATTCCCTGTATGATTGTGTAACAAGCTGATTTCCGTACAGACTGAGCTCATTACCTCTATGATTGCGTACCAAGCTTTGTTCTGTACAGATTGAAATCATTCCCTGTATGATTGTGTAACAAGCTGATTTCTGGACAGACTGAGCTCATTCCATGTATGGTCAACAATAAATCGTAAAACAAGATGTCTACTGGGCAGACTGAAATTCTCCTTTTTTCTTGCACATTTGGATAAAAAAAAGAAATTCAAACTTTCAAGAGAGACAATTTCTAATTTTACGTCATTTTATAAGCGAGATCATACTAATTACTGTATTATTTGTCTCTATTATAGGGTAATTTGGAATACATTGCATTTAAATATAGACACAATTTTCAATTTTACTCAAATTTAGTTAAAATACTACATTTACCTAAGCTGAACCCTCAACATTTTTGCTGCTATACACACAAATATTTTTTTACTACAGTTTATCTACGTACATTATGAAAGTGATTTCACTCCGAATAATACTTTCTTTGCATGACAATTATATGGTATGTTTGATGAGAGGCACTGGTGTAAGTTGTTAGAACTTGTTTCCGATCACACTGACTGCACATCATGCATGTATGTTCTAAACGATACTTATTTTTGTTAACAGCTTACGTTCTGTGTTCAGACTTACTAACTATGCTTTATCTGTCCTGTTGTACCACCCAGGGCGTCGAGGGGAGAAAGAAACTTTCGGTTTCTCGCAAGCTGGACTGGGTGAGATGTTATGAGTCTTCACAGTTTCCTTCACACCTTCCATCCAGATCTTCCTTGGTCTTCCATTTGCCTTGAACCCTGATATTCCTTTGTTGTACTCTTTATTGGCCAGCTGGTGTGGTGCCATGCGTGTCAGATACCCAAACCACCTGACTGTGTGTCTCTGAATGTAGTGGAGGACTGGTGCTGTTCCCACCATTTCTCTGATCCGGGTGTTTCTGATCATGTCTCATTTGGTCTTGTTGTCGACTTTTCTCAGACGTCGCATCTCGCAAGTGGTCATCTTGCGTTCCAGACTTTTGGTCAGATTCCATGTTACACACTGGTAGGTCAAGGTGGGGATGAAGATAGATTCAAAGAGTTTGGACTTGGTCTCAATGGGGATGTTGGGATGTTCTAGGAACGGGGCGAGCTGGTAGCTGACGCTGTTGGCCTTCTGTACTCTCGTCTCAACCTCTCTGTTGTGACGTCCGTCTTCAAAAAATACTTGAACTTGAGATACTTAAACTTGCTGCTTTGTTTCAGCGGAGTTCTGTCGATGTTGAGGTTTCCAGGTGCTCTGCTGACGTCACGGTTTTCTTTTGCTGATCTTCATGTTGAGGGTCTCACACTATGTATTCAGGTTGTCTGTATGCTCTTGAAGTTGCTCTTTCTCATATGCTAGGCTTTGGTCGTATTCAAACAACATCTCAACCGGATCTTCTGGGTGCTTCTTCCGTGATTTTGTCCATGTATATGATGAAAAGTAGCGGTGATAACACACACACTCTTGCCTTCTTCCGAATGACACATCGAACCAGTCAGCGAGTCCGTTTTGGGTGCGGACTACGATCTTGCTGTTGGTATAGGTGGCTCTGATATTGTCCAACAGTTGTCAAGTGATGCTGTACTCTTCAAGTGTTTGCAATAGTTTGTGTCTGTCTATTCGTTCAAACTTTTTTCCTAGTCTACGAATACAAGACTCAGATCTTTGTTGTGCTCAATTATCTTTTCATCCAGCTGTCTGAGAGTTAAGATGGTGTCTGTATACCCACTCCTTTTTCTGAAGCCCATCTGCTCCTCACCCAGTAACCGTTGTAAATTGGACTTTGCGTAAATCTTACCTGTGTGACTCAGGGGATAAATTCCGTGCTGCATTCTTTCTTGCTGTCTTTCTTCTTCCAGAATGGTACCATCACTGCACACTGTCAGTCTTCCGGGACATTCCTCTCCGCCCATGCTTTCTGGAATATTGTGGTCAGCTAGGTGGTTCCTGTTTTTCCACATGCCAAGATGGCCCCAGTTGCAATGCCAATTTTCCCCAGAAAGCAGGAGCAAATCTTTGGACAATTAATACTTGTCTGTCGCTTATATAAACAAGAAAAATAAATATGAAATTTGCAAAAGTCATTTTTTTCTGAAAGGGAAAACTGCTTAAAACAATCACTATATGTCAGAATGCCGAAAATGACGAGATGATGCCATAATTCTAATCGTAGGTGATTTGATCAAGCTGAAAATATTTCAGTTAAGTCTCATATATTCTCTTTAGAGAACTGGACAGGCATAGCCTGTATCCACCTTCTTGATTTGATTCTGGAAAACGTGTAAATGCCGGTGTAACGACGAAAAGTAACCCCGTAGAATAATGATCGGGGGTCATTTTTCCACGTAGAAATTTGAATCCCGGTCAATTTTCTACGTGGGTCATTTTTCATTGTTCGTCTTTACACCGGCATCGGTGGCGGTTTAAGCTTCGGCTGAGGTTTCTACTCAAATATGCCTGAATTTGCTTAATACAAAAGTTATGTCTATAACTTTTATACGAATGCAAGCATCTATCACAAGGAATCTCTGTTAATTCAGAAAGTGGATTTAGATTGTGTCTGTCCACTTCTCTAAATATAATACGTAGCAACAGGACCACTTTAATTCTGGGGCAAAAGCATCATATCTATTTTGGGTGCCAAGTAGAGCAATTATCATGTACAACGTCAATTTCACTTTAAGCGAAACTTGATTGATTGATTGTTTGTTGTTTTTCGCCACACTCAACAATTTTTCAGTTATCTGGTGGCGTCCAGTTTTTGTAGGTGGAGGAGAGAACCCAGATACAATGTATCCGGGAAGAGACCACCGACCTTCCGAAAGTAAACTGACAAACTTTCTCACATATATCGGCGCGAGCGAGAATCGAACCCGTTCCGACTAGAGGTGAGAGGCCTTGTGATTTTGAGCGCAATGCTCTAACTGCTTGGCCACAGAGGCCCCTTGCGAAACTTGAAAGCTTGAAACAAAACATGACAACGTATGTGCAATATTTAGAATTGACAATACAGCTACTCCTAGCCTGTTCTTTTAAACTCTAAATTTCTGATGAATCTTTTTTAGCATTGTAAGGCGAAAAAGGTCATTATTTATTTTCACTCTAGTAATAAACTTGTTATGGAGAGGGCTAAAATAAGCTGCTGTATGCTGCCCAATCCCATTCACTTATTCTGTTAATAAATATTTTTTTAGGAACCTTGCTTCGTTGATTGATTGATTGTTTGTTTTTCGCCACATTCAACAATTTTTTCAGTTATCTGGCGGCGTCCAGTTTTTATTGGTGGAAGAGAGAACCCAGATACAATGTACCCGGAAAGAGTCTACCGACCTTCCATAAGTAAACTGGCAAACTTTCTCACATATAACGGCGCGATCGAGAATCGATCCCGCGCCGAGTAGAGGTGAGAGGCCTTGTGATATTGAGCGCGATGTTTTAACCACTCGGCCACGGAGACCCTCGACACTTGCTTCAGGTAAAACAGTTGGATGCTTGGATTGATAGATATTTTGACTTATCCTGGATGTAATTAGTACAACTATTAAATTCCTAACATATTATGAACTTGTATCTTTTTATGATCTTCAAAATGTGTGATATATTACCCTTCCGTATATAACTCGATACAAAGTTTTACCACTGAATTAGATATAAATGAGACTTCGTGGTCAAAGCGGTGAAATTAAATTCTATAAACATAAATTTAGAATCCATTTCCATCTTCTTTTTTTAAAAAAGAGTTTATTTGTAGCAAGTGATCTTAAATCTTATATTGAAACCACTGGGGCTCTAGAAATGAAGAAAGTTTGCCCGCATTAATTTAGAGGTTATCCAAACTAAATTTCATGTGGCAGAAACATTTTTTGTTGTTGTTGTTTGCTTTTTTTTTAGTTCTGAAACATGTGGATAGGGGTTATACATCAACATTTTCTTGCATGCACATGTTATCGGGGTGTTTGCTCTTTCTTTATAATTTAAAGAAACTGAGAAGACACCTATCTTATTTCAGTCACATTTACTTTAAAGAAAGACCAATTATATCATGAGGGAATACATTATTGTGGTGAAACAACTGTCTCTAGTCTTAGATAGATCTATTACCTATTAATTTCATATGGTAATATAAAATATCTCTTCTTCCTGGCATTTTTATACGACCATCCTTCATTTGGTAAACGCTTTCATTTCAGTCTATCTATCTGACTGTCTGTTAACATTTCGCGTCCGGGTAATATTTTACAGACAGTGATGTCTAAGACCATCAAACTTACCAAAAGTTGATCACTGTAAAGTCATTTTGAAATAGCATTTGACAGCGTCACGGCTAGCGGTCCACTGAAATTCTATGGTTATACATGTACAAACTCAACTTCACTCCGTTAGGCCTAGGAACATTAAACTTGTTCCGTTAATGCATCTTGGCAAGGTGTGTCATGAATCAAAAAAGTATGTTACTGTGGCTTCATTTCAGAAACACACACACAGACACACACACACACACACACACATATATATATATATATATATATATATATATATATAGTATCTTGAGTCCCGGTCATACACAATTTGAGGCTGCTCAACTTACGTATTTTAGGGGAAAGTGTGTCTTGACCCAAATATAGGTCACTGAGATCTCCTTTTGGAATGACTATACATGCTCAAATCATGTCCGGATCAGACCTAGATCCATCTAACTTTGTTAGTTGAGGCATTTTGGGGAAAGTGTTTTACGAACCAATTATAGATCGCTGGGGCCTCCCTCTGGAATTCTATGGCAATATATAATCCTAACTTGCACATAGTAAGGTCTAAATTCGTCAGTTGATGCATCTTGGGGGAAGGTGTGTCGTGAACCAAATGTAGGTTACTGTGGCCTCATTTTGAATTTTATACATGTGCAAATCGTCTCCGGATCATATCTTGAGGCACTGTGAGGCCCTTTGTAATCACTATTTCAAATCATGTACTCAATTTACTCTTGTACCAAATGTTTAAAAAATCGACTGCTACCATACTATAAAAATATTTTTACAGTCGGGTGGCAATCGATAAATCTCTACACGGGCATATGTACATGTTCTCGCTTCAGAGGGGCGCGTTCTATTCCACGTTCTCCTCCTTTATTTGCACATTAAATGACAAAACCTGTATATCACGATCACTTAGCATGAAGAACAGCTTTGTCATTTAATGTGCAAAACTAGAAGAGAAGAAGAGATACAAAAAGACTACAGAATATGAGCAGGGATGACAAATATAAATTTGACATCCAGTTCTAAGAAATTGACAGATATCATTCAAAGAAATACAAAAGCAGAAGAAAAAGAAGAAGAAAAAAACACAAAAACTTCTGGCACAGAAAAGCTTTTGAAAAAAACATACCAGGAAACATTGGAGCAACCCCTTCTTTTTATTTTCATAGCAATCGACGTTTTAAACATTGGACACACGTATAAACTGACTACATTGATTTAAAATAGCGATTGCAAAGGGAGAGAAATGAAATGCACAAAACTTTAATTTTGTCGAGAAAAATAGAGGAGAGGAATGCCGACATTCAGACGCGTATCATTGTGCACACTAAATAATAATTCATAAACATAAGGTATTCTATAGAATATCTAAGTGGTTTACTGGCTTGTCAAACACGGGTTGATCCAAAGGTCATGTGAACAACACTTTAAGCAATCTTTGGATTTGAAAAATACAAAGCAAATAAAAAAAAAATATTAAAATAAAATATATAAATACTAATAATTAAAAAAGGAAACGAAAAGAAACATTCACTATTAAAATTCAGGAAAATATTTAGGGAATTACGTGTTACAAATAAATGCCTCTTCTTACCAGACTGTCTAGTATGAAAGAATATATATCAAATGAATTAATATCACAAACACACACACAAACACACACACACATACACACAAAGATACACACACACACACACACACACACACACACACACACACACACACACACAGATACACACAAACACAAAGATACACTCACACAGATATATATATATATATATATATATATATATTATCAATTTCAGAATTAGAATTATTATACAGAAAAGGATATTGCAGTATTTCCGGAACAGAAGAATTGTAAGTGATCAGGCGGTTCTTTAAGTTTGTATGCAAATTTATGAAGCAATTATAATCATTGACAATTATCATTGTTAATAAGTTTGGATTCGGTGTGTAAGTCGACCTTTCGCATATCCCCCGATGTCGCTGTAATATTACATGGTGTAGGAACTATTCGTTGAGACAGTTAATTAACAAACCGTACCAGTAAGGGGGCTCTGACAGAGTGCTGTTCATTACCATAAAATGTATATTTCTTTCGTGTTTCTTACCTGAAATCACGTGATTCTTCATGCAGTCCTGTTTTAGTCTCGGAGATATAGTTTAATGAGACTTGTGTGACGATAGTTTTGGGGTTCAATATGGCTTCAGTATGTGTGGAATATTACTTGTGATCTTATAATAACATTGTGATGATTTTTGGATGGAAATTAAAATAACAATTGGGTTGAAGTGATTACAATTCTGTAATTAGGTATGTACCTGAGATTTTTTTTTTTATTTATAGAAAGTCCTTTTACCGGAAGAAAATTTGTTAGAAATTAAAGTAAATTTTATAGGGAAAAAATCTGCTGAAAGATGTGTTTGTAAATTAAAACAAAAAAAATTACACATTTCCGGATTAGTTTTACGTGATAAATTGTTCTCAATCAAATGTTTAGCATTCTTGTAGTGTTAGAAAACAATGTATGTACGCTTTGCATAAAATTCGTCATATTTGGTTTACCTTTACAAATTACCAACTCCGTGAACCTTTTCCTCATTACGTAGAGTTTACCACGCTAAAACAATACGTAAAACGGATGTAGTCAATTAAACAGCTTCTGAATGAAATCATTTTAATTAATACTGTAGGATTCTTATAGGAAGAATAGGAAGAATATGTGTTTTTTGTGGAAAGAATATTGAGATAGAAGTAAACAGGGTAACCTTTATGATGTGATTTTTTATACCCTGTCATTGTGTGAGCGTAGAAAAGATAGTTTTATTTCGTGTCGTTGTTGTCATTGCCGTTGATAAGATTCGCGTGGAATTATTTAGACTTTTTTCATTTGATTATGAATATCTACTATTTTTTACAGTCATCCATTTGAACATTGACCTTCAGTAGTTACTATGGCGATGAATCCTGATGACTTGAGCGATTTGGAGGTTCTTGACGAAAACACAATAGTTCAGGCTCTCCGAAGCCGATACAACAAGGACAAGTTCTACGTGAGTTCAGTTTTCTGTTTAGAACTTAGGAAAATATACTAACTGAGGTGAGGCATTAAAACAAAACAAAAACAACATCATTAAACATATTTAGAACAACAGGTGTGGATGGATATTTACATACTGGTGAAGAGGTTTTAATAAAGTAACAAAGAAGTTGTAATATTTTCTTTTAAAAAAAAAAAAAAAAAAAAAAAAAAAAAAAAAGGCGGGGAGACTTTATTTACCTACGTGCAAACTAAGAAATGTATTCGTATATACCTCTGTCAGATAACAAAATATCATTGATGATTGACGGCTGAATTTGAAGATGGACAGAGGAAACCTGTGGTTATCCACTGAACAAGTTAGGAAACGTGTTCTTTCTCTATAAAACACGGCTTAGTACACCTCCAAAGCATAGTCCGTACCAATATATGCCGATAATGACCAATGTTTGGTCCGCTGCACAGTTTTTACACCTGTTAATGACTGTTAATGACGATGACCTTAGGTTATTTGGAAATAGATGTCAACGTCAGATTTTGACCACAGATATTTAGTGTGCGAAATATATTGTTCCATTGGACTTGGTTTATATACTGTATGTGTATACTGTATGAATGATTTAAATTGTATAAATTAATATTTTTTTTAATTTTAAAATGTTGTTTTCAAATAAGGACCGTATAAGACTGCGTGAGCTTTTGGTGCCCAAACAATCGCGATTCTACCTTAAATTGGCGTATGAATTAATTATATTGAACGAATTCAGAATTTTTGATTGCGGTAGTGATATGTTTGGGGGAGCGAATCAGTTTATCCTGCTGATTCCAGATATAGGAATGAGAGTACCAAACCTCCGGATTCGTAACCCGGACGCAGTTTACCGAAGATTGAGCGGAGGTATAAATGTTTAGGTGTAGCGTGATTGGCTAATATCAAGAATGAAATTATTTGAAATTGAGAGAAATAATATAGAAGTTTAAATTAATTGTCGGGATGAAAAATTATTGGACAAAATCGAGAAATTACCATGGTAGGGGTGTGTTTGAAATGAAAGGTGTAATTTACTGCAGATTGCTATGTGTGTAAAAAAAAAAAACAAAAAAAACTACAAGCATGATGTATAAAAGCAACGGAACCCTATGTAATAGTAGTTTTTTTATTAGCTCTTGGAACGAACTTTGAAATCTTGGCGGTCATTTATCTAAAATTAATTTCGTTAATTAGTGAGAAGACCAAATGTTAGTATCGAGGTGTATGGGAAATGAATTGGTACTCTTTTTCCCAACAAGAGTACCGAAAAGCGGAACATTCCCTATTTAAAGAATACCGAACCCAACCCATTTCTCTCACGCATATACCCGCCCAACTATTGCGCCACCTTTCCCCTGGTACTCCAAATCTGCTGAATGTACAAAGGGAGAGGGAAAAACTTCTCTCAGAAGGAATGGTTTTAACATCTCCTTCACCTCAATGCATGAATATAATAGGGTAAACGTATGAACTTTCTTTATTGATGGGGAAATTTGGTGTAGCAAATTTACATTGACAAAATTCAATTCGATTTATTCATTTTTTTAAATCATAGGACATTTTTAATTCATGACGGCTAGTCCTTACCCCCCCCCCCCCCCCCTCCTTTTTCAAAAACTGTAAATGACCGAATCACGTGACAGTTTTAGACCTATGTACTTATCGTGTCGTGATCTGAGAAAACTATACGATTAATTAATTACTTCATTTATTTTGCTTAAAGTCATGAAAAGCTACAAACATTCCTCGGTAATTTATTTTTTTTCTAAGCTGTCATCAAACTTGGTGTAACCGGGGCGGTGTTTTCTACTGCATTCAAAATTAAAGGAAGTGTAATATAATTCATGACAGGGCTGAGGGATAATTTACATAATCAGTAAGTCGAGGCAATTATTATCACCGGCGTCGTGAAGAATGTCTCTATATATTAATCATATCACTAAATTAAAGAATACTCCAGTGATATTGCCATCGTAATTTTATAGCATAATATTTGGCAACGTACCTTTTTTTTTTTTTTTACCGTAATCATTATTCAAATGAAAGTGATAGGAACAGCCAGTTCTTTCTTACATTTGATATACAGATATATAATAAATGAGACATGTATACATATTGACAACTACCTTTAGCAAATCTACATGAAACTTACAATAGTGTCCTTTTCAAAGACCCTCATTATATTTTGATGTATATTTTATTGTTTGTTTGCATACAGTAAAACCTTTGTAATCCGATATGCGCCGAAAGACTGGTTTTAAATAAGACAGAATGTCTGGTTACATAGTACAGAAATATACTAACAAGAAAATTGGGAATAAAAATTGAGATCGGAATTCACGCTACAACAGATTACGTAGGTGTCAGAGTAGACATATTCAACTGTAAAACAGAGACCAGACCTTAAAATAGTTTAATATCTCGTTTTATGTTTGTTTGTTATTGCTTTCTGTATATAAATATATATCTCTGAAAATACCCAAATGATATTGCGACGATAATTAAGAAATCATTGACTAGGTTATTTGTATGGAGTTTATGAATACAGTGGACATGGTTTGTTTATAATATGAGGAATAAATAGCAATAGCAGTAGTGGTGATTCCATTGTTTTATATTCTCAATAACACAAGACATTTATTTCTTATATCCATATTTCTATGAGAGAGAGAGAGAGAGAGAGAGAGAGAGAGAGAGAGAGAGAGAGAGTCATTATTCAATAATTATTCTGTGTTCAACTTCATAGTGAAAATATTGTGACAATTTTTTTTCAGCTTCAGTCCATTGTATTAAAATGCATACTTAACAAACATCACGAATGGTTACAATGAAATATTATTCTGTCGTTGGCATTTATATATATGATATACGACTAATAAAAGAACAACTGTTTGTCAAATCAACGAAATATAGTCTTTTAATCTGTCATTATCTTTATGTAGTTACTGATAACTTTCCCAGTATTTGAAATTTTTATTGTATTTATTTTATTTGAGAATTGACATCATGATTCAGAGATGATGACGATAACGGCGATGACACGATAGATAACAAACTGACCATCAGATAACTGTTTTTCCTCTGACTGTTTTCAGACATACATCGGCGATATCTTAGTAGCGGTCAATCCATGCAAACCCCTCAGCTTATTTGATGACAAGGTAAGACTGAAGTGAATGATTTATTAGGATAGCTGGCATATAGTATCCAAGCTGAAGACAGAAAAGACAGTTTTCAAGAAAATTGTTAGCGTCAAGGGAAAAAAAACATTCCAAGCACACTTTTTTATTAATGAGAGTTCATTGTCGCAGGCTTTAAACGTGCCTGCAAATGCATACACCAAACAAAAAGCAAACAAGCAACAGGTAAACGATTAGAAACCCAAAATAGTGAACACGATTTTCAGATGGCAGTTTTGTTGGTCTGTTTCAGTGATGAATGCAGTACCATCATATCCTGTCATTCACCGGACATTGGCAACAAAAATAACAATCAACGAATAATAAACAAATAAAAAAAACAAACGTTAAATACACGAATGATAAATATTGTTAAGTGAGCATTAACGACATAAATTTCTGACGAATGTCTGTTTCAGTTTGCTTATATACCATTTTCCGCTGTTACGAATGTTGGCTTTATCCCTTTGTTTCAGATGTCCTCTTTCAAACGAATTGCAGGTCTGCCGAGTGTGTTGTAACGGAAGACTTTTAGACCAAAGTCAATATGATTTTATCTTTCAAAAAAAATGTCAATAGGGGAAAGGAATTGACAAAGAAAAAAAATTTTTATGACTACAAATTTATATCTTAGGATGACTGTTTTAAAAAATTTGAAAATGGCATTCCTTTCCAATATTGACATTTTTTAAAAGATAAATTAAGGATTTTGAAAATTTGATTAGCATTTAACAACTAATTAACCGTCTACGTACATTGACTGTGTTCCTGTTGTGTATCTGACTACTTTGTGGACACACTCGATTTATGTGACTATGCCTTTTCGCTGTAAACAGATTTAGAGCCAGATATTTCGCCTTCTTGAACATAACATTAGCGTGACCTTGCAATGCTGAAACATCAATCACGTTCAAATCATATTTTCACCTTTCACCATTTCTGCGTACATAAAAGCAGCCCTGGCTTTCCCATGGCCGTTGATTCGCAGGCATAAGTTTACAGAAATCCCTTTACAAGTCACGTGTAACTCTAATATACATGTAAATATAAGCATTAAATCACTATTTCCGACATAATGGGTATGCATGTTGACAATATTTCTAATACGCGTGTTTATGGGAAAATAAAATTCCTTTATGCTTAGATAAATCACTCACACCTGAATACTCAAATATCAACATAGTATATGTGCAATTCTGATTTTGTAAGTACTCGTTTTGTGTTTGGCAGTATCATGATGAGTACATCAATCTTGTCTCCCGGACTCAGCGACAGCCGCATCTGTTTTGGAGCGCAGACCACGTCTATCGATCCCTATGCAACACCGGACGGAACCAGTGCATTCTTGTTAGTGGCGAATCAGGTGCGGGGAAAACCGAAAGCACGAAATACATGATCCGCCACTTGATGAGAATCAGCCCCAGTGACGACGCACAGCTTCTAAACAAAATAGTCCAGGTGTGTTTGAATGGTTACATGTTATATAGGTTCTACAGGTGTGCCTTAAAGTTATGGGTACCAATTCATCATCGTCATAGTCAAAGTTTTGTTGTCAGAATTCAAAGTTCCGAGACATATGAATTGCTTGATGAATGATTGGAATTCGCCTTTTTATGGATTTTGTTTTTCTTTGTGCGAAAAGAATAAAGTATAAATTAACAGTGACGTGATGCATTGTTTCATTCATAAATCATTAGAATTTGTTTATTTATTGACACTTTCATGTAAATACATGCAAGCAATATATTTTATATATTGTACAATAAATAGCCATAATACCGATGGTCCTTGTTTCAAAAACTAACTGGTTATTCCACATTGCCGTCCTCTAGTCCACGTGCCCCTGGGTCTGTGGTCACGGCACTGATACAGATAATTGGTGTTAGTACCATTGTAAACCAGAATAACACCATGGTTAACACAAATCCCGAGATGAACAACACAGTATTGTAATTTACGACCAATATTCCATTAAAGTCACTGTTCTCATTCCGTTATATATAAACCAAAAAACTGCTGTCCAGTTGACGGTAAATTATGATCTTACAAGCAGTGGATTTTAGCGCTACATCCACAAGCCCCAAGTTATATAGGTTGTAATCAGTCATTGCATTAATTAAATGTACATGAATTTTCCATTTCATGTTTGGTTTTTAGTGGATTTTAGTTGATTATCCATCACCAAAACAAATTTCAACAAGTAACCAATAAAATAATATCAAAGAAAGTTAATGACAGAAGAAAGAATACATACCAACACCAACAAGCTTGCGTTTCAAAATGTCTCTATTTTACTCTTGTAGATAAACCCTCTGTTGGAAGCTTTTGGAAACGCTTCGACCGTGATGAACGCAAATTCAAGTCGCTTTGGAAAATTTATTGAACTCCACTACACAGAAAATGGGCGTCTTCTGGGAGGTATACCAGTTTCATGTCCAAAGTTAAAAGTTTAACCCAAAAATAACCTGAATAGGGCTGCATGTATCGCATACTTGTCGTAAAATTATGTTTTTTCCTTGTATTTTCAGCGAAGATAGATGATTACATTCTTGAAAAGTCGCGAGTTGTCCATCGCTCGTCTGGTGAAAAGAACTTCCACGTGTTTTACGCTTTGTTTGCGGGTATGTCACGTGAGCGGCTTCTGTACTACTTTCTTGAGGACCCGGATTGTCATAGGTAAATTACATTTCCGCTTAACTGCTAATCGCCTCTATGAAGCATCTTTCTCTTTCTTTTTTTCTCTAATGTACGAAATAAAGTTAGATAAAACAATGAACAATCTATCAATATCAATGTTTCAGAATTATGCGTGATGAGGATATCCAAAATGGCGTCTTCCGTGATCCGGAGGAATGGGAGCACTACAAAGCGATGTTCTCGTCTTTGACCACCATTATGTTACAGACCGGATTCAGCGAGGAGGTCAGTTGACCTATCCATGTTTAATTTTTGATACAATTTATCTACTGAAATTAAAGAAATATCAATCCCTCACTCAATGTGATACCCTATTCTGTATGGAGAATATTATTTTAAGAACATTAATCAATTCTTTCCGGATTTTCCTTTCAGCATATACAGGTGATCTTTCTCATTCTGGCCGCGATATTACACCTCGCAAACATTGTGTTTATGCCAATAGAGGAAACTGACGGTGTCTCCGTGGCGGATGAATACCCTCTGCACGCAGTTGCTAAGTTACTCGGAGTGGATGACGAAGTAGAACTCACAGAAGCATTAATTTCTAATGTCAGCACAATCAAAGGTACTTTGTTTTAAAATGTGCTGCATAAACCTACACCTTACTAACCAAGACATTGTTTTAAGAAATATCTTTTTCCCGTAATGATTCCAAATATTTTTGGAATTCAAAATGTAATAATAAATCGGCATATTTATAAGAAAAAGACACAGCGGTAACTCAACAAAGGGGGTGGATAAATTCCCGTAAGTGTTTCATTTTTTATGAAGTTTTTACGTTACTTTTGTATAGTCGTACTTGATTTGTTACAGATGTCATCATAGGAATGCTTTCACAATTCGTTCACTGTTTTAAAAGACGTTTTCTCTTCTCCTCTGTGGTTTAGATATAATGGTAGTATTCATTCTTGACAACTTATGCCTTGTCGGACTATAAACAAGTGGACGTTTAATGCCCAGAATATAAATTTCACCCTCAACTGTTCTAAATCTAAAAATATAATTATCCAATATTTCATTGAAACATTAAAGCAATTAGAATATTAAATTTCCCGTTCAGAATAAATCCATATGTCAGCTTGTTCTATATTTAGTCATGAGCGTTTTGATATCGTTCTATTTATACTGACATATCGATTGTTTATTGCTTGTAGATAAGATCTTCTTTGCACTTTGGGGACTGTTTAACATCTGCTATTTATAACTCCCTGTATCTTCATTACATGCATGTCTCTGTGTATTCATGAGATGCGAAGCTACTTCATAAATGTGTCATTTTTTTCAGCACTTTTAGAATAAGTGAAAAGACCGGTGTCTTGTTTTTTGGGTTGTTTTTGTTTTAATGGGTTTTTTCCCCCAAAACC
Source organism: Ostrea denselamellosa (assembly GCA_024699665.1). Classification (NCBI taxonomy): domain Eukaryota; kingdom Metazoa; phylum Mollusca; class Bivalvia; order Ostreida; family Ostreidae; genus Ostrea; species Ostrea denselamellosa. The sequence goes on from JAMZEH010000022.1 coordinate 477,503, forward strand.
ATCATTATCATTAACGAGTTTTATGTGTAATAAAGGTGCGATGAATTACATTGTAAAGTTTACAAAATCCGCACAGTATTATACGACAAACATATGTTTTGAAGTGTCCTGTAACGGTAGTATTTTATTAAACATGAACATCAGAACGAAAGACCGTTGGATAAGAGTATCGTCTTGATGCAAAGAATGAAATTAGCCGCTGAAATTTTACGCATTCTAAACTATTTCCAAGGAAACGTTCAAGAATTGTAACATGATATCTTTTATTTAAAATTGAAAACAATTTTAATACTCAATTTATAAAACAGTATTAATATGTATCGTTTAGTTATGAAAGAACATTTGTGTGGTTTTCAAAAATCATAAAATAATGAAATATTCAAACATGTAAATACATTAATGTAATATGGAAGTTTTAAACATAATACCTGAAGAATACATATTAAAATGGCACTTATAAATGCAGGTATTTAGAAGTCCATGTATGATAAATATATCTGCCCATTGAATAAAAGCGAAAGAAAATAAATTTTTAAACACTTAAAATAATTCACCATTAGGAGACTTTGTATGTTTTAATTCATGTTGCTGGTCTATTTGGGGTGCTACTTATATGACAATTTGCATTTAAGCTGAATTGATTTATAACATGTTGAAAGTACCATGGTATGTAAATGAAGCAAATATGAATATTAATAGATCTTGAGTTTCAGTGGATATCAGAAACCAGAGATGCTTCAAAAGTGTGACTAATGATCATAATGTTTATAAGTGGAATGGAATAGCATGAAAACGAACAAAGACCCGTACAGTGTTGACGCCCCGCCCAGTAGACTGGCAATGCGGTGTCTGGAACTCTGATTGACACTTCGCGGTTTATATATATTAACTTTTAATAAATTTAATGAAATTGAATTACTACTCGGAAACTCATAACGAGTTGCTTTATGTTTTACACATACTTCCATTTCGGAGAGCACTCCTTGTCACAAACCTTCATCTAAAATTATTGATCAATAATGAATTTAAATGAAACGTGTTGATAACAGCAATTAAGACTTATATCATTTATATTTTATTTTTTTAAAGAATCTTTTATCAACAAGTTTTATACATCTATTTAAAATAAAGAATTACGCTACAGAAATAACAACAACAAAAACAGTAATAATAATAAATTCGGTTTTCTTTAACGCAATCACTAATAGATGATTGATTGATTATATATTGTTGAACGTCCCGCTCGAGAATTTTTCACTCGTATGGAGACGTCATCATTGCCGGTGAAGGCCTGCAAAATTTAGGCCTATGCTCGGCGCTTTTGGCCTTTGAGCAGTGAGGGATCTTTAACGTGCCACACCTGCTTTGACACGGGGCCTCGGTTTTTGCGGTCTCATCCCATTTTTTGCGCTTTTTGCGGTTCGCCCCATTTAGCCGCCTCTTACGACAAGCAAGGGATACTGAGGATCTATTCTAACATCTCGGATCCCCACAGGGTCACAAATAGATAGATCGTTTGATACGAATGGCGGATTGAAATGTCCTAGAATTTACAGAATTTACGAAAATTTAGCTGCAGCTAGCTCCAGAGTGCATGTGTATTAGACTACGTCATACAGTGCTGAAAAGACGTAGTAAATAAACCCCACGACCAGCTGATGCATAACTATGTAACTGTGGTTATAATGTAAAGCTAAAAACATTACGATTTTTTTAAAGGGGAGAGAATTCAGTCGTGGAAAAGTCTACGAGAAGCAAACGATAGCAGAGACGCTCTCGCAAAAGATTTGTACTCCAGATTGTTCGGCTGGATTGTCGGACAAATCAACCGTAACATCTGGCCGGATCAACGGAGAAAGAGCGAGTGAGTATTCGAATGAAATTACCGTGTAGCTAGGATTTCAAAAATGTGTCTTCGCTATTTCACATAGGACATGTACATCTGATAATTTCAGATTAACAAGAGGTTCATCCATTGGATTACTGGATATGTCAGGATTTGAAAACTTTCAACAAAATGGTTTCGATCAATTTCTCATCAATATTTCGAATGAGAAGCTTCAGCAGTATTTTATGGATTACATATTTCCCCGCGAGAGGAAAGAATACGAGGCTGAGGGTATAGAATGGAGAGATATAGTTTATCATTGCAATGACGATGTGTTGGATCTTGTGTTCAAAGTAAGTCATTCATATATTCATTTTCAGGAGCGGATTCCGGATTTTTTCAAAAACATGAAATTTAAAAATTATATTAATAAGCGAATTAGTTACAAAGGTGTATCTAATTTTTTTTTTCTCTTTCCAGTCATCTAATTTATTTTCGTATAATATTTTCGCTCGAATTACCCTTTGTCTAGGAATTCGGTAATGAAAAAAGTTAAATATTTCAGTACTTTGCATTCATATTACACTGATATCACTTTTTACTTTCTAAAATTATTAATATTGCATAAGTTTAAAATACTGATGATGCAAACTTTACTTTAGCGACCCGATGGTATTCTGTCGCTGTTGGACGAGGAGTCCCATTTCCCACAGTCAAACGACTCCTCCTTAGTCCAGAAACTCAACAAATACTGCAGAGATAACACGAGATACACAGCCACCATGGGCAACAGGGTTGCTTTTGGCATCCGCCATTATGCTGAACAAGTGAGCAATATACCATGCATCGGTTTAATGTGATTGACATACATTTCTCTGGAATTCAGTGTTCATACATAAAACGTTCAGTGGTTGGGGAATATATATATATATATATATATATATATATATATATATATATATATATATATATCTGTGTGTGTGTGTGTGTGTGTGTTATTTTTTTTTTGACATCGGATGTTTTTTTCAGTTTTGTCTTCATTCTTCTACTTTTATGTCGTAACTGGTCGCTGTAGCTCAGTGGTAGAGGGTTTGTTTCGTAACCCGGAGGTCGTGAGTTCGAGCCTCGCTCGTGCCAAACGCAAGATGTAAACATAGGTAGTGACTGTTCCTTAGCCAAACACTCGGCATTTAGAAGTGAGAATCCCATATTTTTCGGGTTGACCTAAAAACGAAGGTCCTGTCTCGCGACCGGCGTTGGCATGTTAAAGAACCCTCACGAATATTGCCCTGAGTGATAATCATAGGTCTAAATTTGCAGCTGGTGACGTCTCAATATGAGTAAAATATTCTCAAAAAAAAAAAAAGAAAAAAAAAGAAAAGAAAAACCAAATGACCAGTCAGTCTTGTTTGTCGTACTGTATTGTAGTTTTGTAAAGTTTTATCCAAATTGTATCGATAGATATCAAATAATGCAATATATGTGATCAAATTAAACAATTACGTGGAATGAATTTAATGTAATCACTACTCATACTTATTATAAAACATGATATCTATCGCCGTAGATGAGGTCTGATTAGAAAATCAACACGTGACTTTCAAGTATACTTCCGTCAAAATCTGGGATAGATTAACATAGATCTCATTTTGCGTTTAATTTCTTCGATATAAAATGAACATTTCTGAGAGATTAATCAGTATGGTTAAGTCATATATTGAATGATAGTCTCCATAGGGAAAATCACTCAATCATATTCATGAACGATGGTTGATAAATTATAGATTGATATAAATTAATTTTTGATTTCTTTGATCAAATATCATTTAGTCTTAATAATCCATCATGTGATGGCAAGGTTTTTACCAGCTGTCAAAAAGTTTTATATTCAGTGTATAATCAATTTATTGTTTTAATGTTTTAATGAATCGAGAATGAACTAACTTGACTTTAATGTTTTAAACCATGAATAATTTCATCAAACATATTTGATTATCGTGCTTGAATTCTAATATTTGTTTATTTGCTAAATATATTTACATCCTTCATATTCCTATTGATTGATATTGCAATAACCGCATCACGGCGGATGAATACATTGACCCCAAAATGTAACCAATTCTTGAAAGTATTTGAAACATACAAAAAGTTTCTTTCTAATGATTTCAAAGAATATTGCGGCTTTCATTAGTATGACATGCTGACATTTATAAGGAATGTAGATAAAAATATCAATAAATTCGCAGATGTCCGTAAGACTGTGTCTATTTTTATTGTACACACCGCAACTAAATAGCTTGGGTTTTAGCTGTTGTATCGTGTTTGTGCAATACGGGCAGTATATTGCACTAACGTTAATAATCTCATACGCCCCCCTCCGTTTGTCATTGCCAGGTGACCTATGATGCGGAGGGATTTCTGGAGAGAAACCGGGACAACCTGAGTCAGGACTTAGTCGGTTGTCTTCTGAACAGTAACAACAACTTCATCAAGGATCTTTTCTCGGCCTCAATGTCTGAAACCGGAACCATTTCCGAGTGAGTAAACAGTTCTTTTGCCAGTATTTATAATAACACCTACACTCACGAAATAAACAGAGAATCAACTACAACCAAAAACAAACACAACAATAAAAATACCAGTATCAAATCAACGATAACAACACCAATATCAAACACAACAATAACAATACCAGTATCAAATCAACGATAACAACACCAATATCAAACCAACAATAACAATACCAGTATCAAATCAACGATAACAACACCAATATCAAACCAACAATAACAACACTAAACACAACGATAACAACACCAAACACGACAATAACAACACCAATATCAAACACAACAATAAACACAACATCATCTACAACAGAAAACACGTTTTTGCAAACTTCCGTTAGTTTCGGGGAGAAACGAAGCTGCAAAAAGTGATTGGAATGTCATTTTATTACATACTTTACCTGTCTTTAATATCGGTATTTCAATGTGTATAGATACAATGCACATAGTCCATGTTACTACGTACGTTCCACGTGTTTGTGGCCCAATGCTCGAAGACCCTACACGGTTTTGGATTATTAGTAATAAAGTACTGAATACATTTAAATATTTAGAATCATTTGTGGCGAAGAAATCCCGAATATACCGAGCATAAAGACTACTGAGAATATTATCAACATAACTTACTAATAATATTCACACTGAAGTTATGACATACAGATATGTGAAAAATAATTAAGAAACCACATTTTAATTTGCGGATTCCATTTTCGTACGCATTGTTAAACAATTGCCATGAAGACTTCTTCGGAAGATTCTTAAGGTAAATAATTGAAAAAGATAATGTAATATTTGTAACCTACGACACGGTATAATGACACGGAGAACACCACGACGCCAAAAAGCAACATTTCTCTCTGTCACGTGACCACTTCGTGTAAGTACTGGTACTTAATCATTAGTGTCTGGCACAAACATACTGGTGCTTTTAGCTATCTCGGAAGAAATCTTATATTTCATAAACATTAATTTTTGAGAATTTCGGCACGATTTTTCGGTTTAAATATATCAATGACAAAGTGTGTCGTGTGTTTGTAACCACATGGTACTGTAAATTTCGCCTTGGAGTTGTAGAAAATTGAGCGTTGTTGTGCGATGTAGAAAGTCCGAGTAAGGCAGGTTCCCGGTTTGAATCTCGAATACACCGTAAGCATTGGTATAAAACTATTCTTCCCTTTATATGTTGTGTGTTCTTTACAATATGCAAATCATATATTACATGATGTAAAAAGAGGCGTGACTACTGATCTTTTGTATTCAATTAACCCCAAGACCCGAACGGTATAGAAAGGTTTTTATGGTGTGCAGCAGAATGGCGAATTCTGTTTGATGATATTATGTAGTTTTATGTATCAGATAATGACACTTTATCATCTGAAATCGATGCTCAGGTCCGCACAGAGGGCATGCAGTGTTATACATGACGGACACACTGTCACGTTTACGACTACCGTACGTTATAACATCGGTCCTTTTTACTTACTAGTCCTTTTAGCACTTCCGATAGTCTTTCCATTTGGGTCTCTCTCGTTAAGCGGAGTCACACTGGCCTCTTGTTCTCTTGTAAGTAGTAGACACCAAACTTTGATGTTACAGTCTTTTCGTAATACTATATTACTTTGCTTTATTTGGTTTCAATAATCAGTATCCATATCCAAATAAGAAAGTTTAGAATTCACTAATTGTGTGAGTATTTTTCCAGTGTTATCGTTTTATTATTCACGTTTTGTCAGTAATAAACCTGTGCTATTTCAGTGTATTCTATTTCTCGATAAATTTTAAAAGCACTGACCTTTCAACTTGATATAAAAACCTTTATGTAACAAAATACGAATATCAGTATAAATGCTTTTTGTGTATTCTAAGGGATATGAAAACAATGGAAACGTGGTGTAATGTCTGCAAATTGCCCCATGCTTTCATTGCTTTTATACGGCCATAACACAAGTACGAAGACATTCACTCCATTAGCATGTTCGTGTATTTCACGGAGGATGTCGATGCATGAAAACGGTTGTTTTATCCTATAGCGCAAATATCATAAAACAGTAAACGGGAAAACCCTGTATATAGGTACACAAATCAAAAAAGGACTTCCTTGTGATTTGTTGAATAGTTTCTTTGATAAGGTATTTGCAAATGTAAATATATGCTTGATTCATATCTAGGGCACGTGCGGAATAACGTAACTAACAAATGCGAGTAGTTCAAACGCTGTGTCGCATTTATGTATGTGCGTGGACACATTTTATTCAGCATCTCTCGTCTTGATGTCCGCAGGTGTCAGTAGAAATGTCTTTGTTTCCTTTTATATTCTTTTACTGCATGTATTTGTAATTCCGGAAAGAAAATTCCTCAGTTCAGAAGTCATAACTCATTATATACGCCCGATTGACGAACTGACGATTCTTTGACCTCTATGTAATCTTCCGCAAATGCTTTTCTCCATTCTGCGTTCTTATTTGTCTAAAAACATCGAAGTTACTTACGTATTATAATTTGGGCATGGTGAAGTTGAAAACTTTCTAGCAGAGGAAACTATGTGGCATTTTCTCCAATTGGCGGAAAGCGAAGTGACCTGATTTGTGGTATTTTTTCCAGGACTGGTACAGAGTATAAAATTGTTGCTATTGACCTTTCTTAGACTGTTAAATAATTTTTCAGTTTTGCGAGCAAATGTGTATCACGACCTCGGCTACCTACCGTTTGGCCATCACAGATTGATCCAGAACGTCTGCGCAGATCTCTTTCACGAAAGGTCTCGAACCGCATCAAAAAGAGCAGGTAGGTAAAATTGAAAAAAAAAATCCAATATTATCGTTAAAAAGACATGCAATATCAAATACCTGCCATTGATTCGTCTTCAAATTAGATTGTAAATGAAATGAAATTTTGGATTCGAATATTAACCAATCCATTTTTTTTCCTGAAGGGAACTGTCGGGGGATAGCGGGAAATATTCCTCACTGGGTCGAGCCTCCCCCACGGTCACCAAACATTTCAAGGTAAGACACAGCTTTATTACATACCTTCTGTTGCCAGGCTGGAAACCCCGGTAAAGGAGAACTATCAAAATTGCGGACATTTGGTTTTCTTGTCAAATTGCTCTGTGGTTTAATGCCACTTGATGTTTCAGCGGTATTTGATTTTTTTTGTATTGGTTCCTGTGCCCGTCGTTTCTGGCTGTTTTAAGTTCATCTATTCCTCGGATATCAAAGTTTAATTTTCTTCTAGAAATATGGTTTATATGCTAAACTTTTTTAATAATAGTAACCAGTGAACTATCTTGGACTATGCCCTGGTGTATTTCAAAGGACCAATAATGATACGGAACTGTGAGAAATTATGACGAAAAGTGTAAAGGCAAAAAGTATGAAAATGTGATTTAACAATCTAACAAGATTCAAAAATGTAGAACATACTGAACGATTTTCTTTTAACAATGAGGTGTGCGGAGTCACAATATAATTATAAGTTTTTAAAATTTTTGATTTGTATAAATATAACAGCTAAGATTTACACTTTGAAGTATTGATCATTCTTGAGAGACGGGGTTGTTAAGGGTTTTAATAATTTTTTTTATTGGGGTTAACAAAGTAACTCGATCTGACAGAACAATCTCTTCATTAAATATGCAAAATTATTTTTTTTTTGTAAACAAAGTGTCAACCTCATTTTAAAATAAACACTGTCAAAAATAGGGCGTTTCCAATTTGAAGTCAACCATTGATAAATAACATATGATAGGTTTGTGTGTGGTTTAGAACCGTTGAATGAGGTTTCGCGTTTACACACAGAGTATGGATACCTTATTTCCTCGCCTTCTGTGACTTGCGCACCTAGGAAAATTTGTAATCTTGTCTCAAAATGACTTTCGAATCAAAAATTTGTTTTCAGAGAAAATTCTGAACTGGGTTGAAAGAATCTCTTGTATACTTATATATATAAACAGGATATATTATTGGAGTTCTTTGAAATGATCCAGTTATTCTAGTTCGTTTAAGGTTTGCAGTTTCTATTAAGAGTTTTATGAAATGATAGTAAAATATTTTATTAAAAGTTTGCAATTTATATTAGGTGTTCTATGAAATGATAGAAATATTTTCATTTATTTAAGTTTTGCATTTAAGGCATGTATTCCATGCTCGAACAAATTTTTGATCTGGCATAACGACAGAAAATTTCAGTATGTCGTGCTGTATTGCTATTTATTTCCGACATCTACTTTTGCTGACTAAATTAGATTGTGACGCTTATTTTCACCACCCTTGTATGCATTTTTCTGCATCTGTCACATAAACACAACCTGCAATATGATTGTTTAACCACACAAACTATATTTACATTTTGCCTTATATGACACTATTAACGAAATTGACATTCAATTTACAATAACATGAAGTCAGTCACGTGATCAGACTTTTTCCTTACGTATGAATACAATCACCACTTCAAACGTATTTCAGTTAATTGTACTGCACTTTCACCCGTCTTGACATCATAACAAAATGACGAAATAAATAAAACGCATCTGAATAATTACAGAGTTATTTTGTAAACTTTTTAAAAACTTTTAAAAACCTGACCTAGAGCTTAACATCAATGTAATCCATTTAACCTCCGTCATTTCTCATAGATCTTCAGAATTTCTGTCGAAATCTGTGTTCAGCAATTGCGTTTACAAATTTAAGTAAGGTAGGAGACTGCCACCGTTTTTACATCACCGATTGACAGAATGTAATTTACTCCGCTCTTCTTGTTTTGAAGAAGGGGCCTCCGTGGCCGAGTGGTTAGAGCACCGGGCTCAAAATCACAAAGCCTCTCACCTCTGTCGGCGCGCGTTCGAATCTCGGCCGCGGCGTTATGTGAGCAAGTTTGCCAGTTTACTTGTGGAAGGTCGGTGATCTCTTCCCAGGTACATTGTATCTGGGTTATCTCCTCCACCAACAAAAACTGGACGCCACCAGATAACTGAAAAATTGTTGAGTGTGGCGGAAAGCAATAAATAATCAATCAATCTTGTTTTGAAGTGAGTTGACTTGACGCTTTAAATTATCTTTATTCTAAATTTGTTTCATCTTTTTATTCCTTCCAACGTAAATATTTTTATTTTATATTCTCCCAGATGCTGTTTCCACTTATTTATTCGATCAAAGTTTAACGAACTATATCATGTGTTGTACGATCGTCTGTCTACAAAAGTATGGAAGCTTGACAAGAACAAAACAAATCAAAATAGAAATAGAAATATAAGAAATAAGATACATTTCTTGAGTGTTATGGGGTATGACATGAAGTTGGTACGTGATCAAATCTACTATAACGCTCTTCGGGCGTTATAGGATTTGATCACATGGCCAACTTCATGTCATATCCCAATAACACTCAAAAATGTATCTTATTTCTTTAAAAAAAAACGAAAATAACAAGAAAAAATATTTAAAAATACGATAATATATGGAAATACTGTATAATAGTGAAAAGTTACCAATCTTTTGGGTAAGTTTGAATACACACACACACACACACACACACACACACACACATATATATATATATATATATATATATATATATATATATATATATATACAATAACAACAATCAAAAAGCCATTCATTTACTGTAACTGCATAAGTAGGTCATGTGTTAATGTATTAATATCATAAATCATTCTTTTAAATTAACGTTATAAAGAGAACTCGACGAGACCAATGATTGGTGTAATTTAATTGGACAGGGTTATAATTAAATCACTCGTTTTATTTTTATTCCAGAGGTCACTTTCTGATTTGATGACCAAACTATCACAGGCGCAGCCATTATTCGTCAGGTAAACCTCCATCTTCAAAGTATATTCATTTAAAGATACTTGCTACAAACAAATTTTTCAACTCCCGTTTTAATTGAAGAGGTCTAATTTCTACATATTTACAAACATGATGCACCTTGAACAATTTCAGAATCAGTGTGTGAAAAGAGTTGAAGCTATTACAGAGCGTCTCTATTCGGGAAAGCTCTGAAAACAAATAACCAATATACACTAATCACGTGATCAACTTGGCGTAATTGTATTTGTAATGTTGCTATTTTTACATGATTTTAATTAATCACAATTTGTACATAAATATTTGAATACAGAGAAATTTATTTGTTTGTAGCAAGTGTTCTTAAACTCTCATTAGATTATGTGTTTTCCCAGTATTTGTATTGCAATTCGTCTTCCTCCGTAATTCCGACAATGTCCTCGGCTACATTCGTAGTAGTTGTAATTAAGTGTACTTGCCAAGTTTAACAATACGATTTACCTTAACTGGCTTTTTTTCTTACCCCTTACCATGATACTATTTCGTCATTATAAAAATATCAATGCTACTATTTATATTTAGGGATGACAGCAATTAGTGATATGTGTGTTGAACACTGGTAATTATACGGGAGTTATGGAACGGTCGTTTTTAGAATAATGGTCATGACTGGGGAAATCAGTCCTATGCTTTCAACTTTCATTTGACATTTATGCTAATTGATTTGTAATTCCATCTAAAAACGAAAGTGTTTCATTTTGAAGAAAAAAGATATAAAAAGGAAAAGAAATGTTCATATTAATTTGTTGTATGAGCGATTCTTGTATTTTAGAGCATTTTATTGCAAGATTCGACGTCCTGCAATTTTATGAATTATGTAAATGACAACACAGTTAATTAAATAAATGTAGGAGTATTGTAATCTGCAATAGATAAATGAAGACTTATAAGGAACTTGGTTACACGGTTGTGTGATCACCCCCACTGTCTTAAAATGACTAAGAACGGAGAAAGATAATAAATGTATAGCGCTGATATCAACAGAGGCAGTCCAGGAGTGTTTGCTCACTGAACACGACATATAGCAGTAAAGATCTTGAAGTCCCCAAGACCGATTGACAATCCAACCTATATTGTGATATAGTTTCGTTTCTGATGCCCCTGGGGCTAAATTGTGCGTAAAAATACACCACTGCTAGATAATTCAGTTTGGAAATAAATTCAAGTAAGGTGCGTCGAGAAGACGAAGTGAAATGTCGGCGAAATGATATATGGACATTTTTAATATTCATTATTTTGTTCTGTGAAATTTGAAAAATAGTTTTCGTGCAGGGAAGATTACACTTTCAAGCGTGTGCATCATTTAAACGTTTTGAAAAATAGTTGGGAATATGAACTTCAAATTTTGTTCGTCTGGGATTTATTTAGGTGCATCAAGCCCAACCATATTCACACTCCAGGAAAGTTTGATACGGAGTTGACCAGACGACAGTTGCTATGCAACGGTTTGATGGAAATAGCTGAACTTCGGAGGGAAGGGTATCCTGTGAGAATCAGATACGAAGACATTGTGAAAAGGTAAAAATTTCGTACCTTGAAAAGGTAAAACTGGTGCAGCTTCTTTTATGTCAGTCAGTATGATTAATGATTATCAATCAAATCACACCTCAAAGGAATTTGACGAAATTGACATCCTGAATTTATTTTTAATTGCTTCATAAATTTAATTAATCAAATAGTTAATTCTAAGACAGAAAAGCTATAAGATTTATCTAATAGGCAAAGTGATATACATATATAATATCCAAAGACACTGTAACTAGTTTGCTGCAATAATTGGTTCATTTGCTGGGTTTGTTTGCTTTTTCAGATATGCAGAACTTTGTCCGCCGGTTCGAGACAACACAGACGATGTTTCAATATCGCTTAGTATTTTGAAAGGAGCCGATATTGAAGGATTCGGACGCGGAAGATCAAAGGTTAGTCTTAGAGAATCCGAACAATACATGTAATGATTCTTTAATCCTACAGACAGTAGTCACACGTATTAGCATTGTGCCTTTTAAAAACTTTTTTATGTTATGGATCGAGCAGTATTTCAAACAGCTAAGGTCATCATGTCAGATTTTAACAATTTTATTCAATCCATTGCCATTCTAACTTGTACTACGTCTCAATTAATTTTATGAGTGGCATTGCTGTACGTCATAATAAACTTCATCTTTCGGTTGTCATTTTGTTCACAAGAAAAGAAAATATTTAGACATCGCCAAACGTCCATTTAACATTTGTATTTCTTGCAAGTAACATAGCTCTTTGTATTTTGCATACTGATACAGGAACGAACACTTAGTCAAAATAGTAATTCCCATATGAAGCTCGTGTTTCGTACATAAGGCTTGTTTAGCACTAAAATGTCCCATGGTTGGTTTTCAGGTGTAACGACTATTCTGTATTTTTTGTTGGTCCATTTGGCTTTTTACGTCACACTTAAATTCTTCAGGTAAAATGACTATGATTACGTATTCCAGTCTGGCCACAACAAATTCGATGAGTCTTACCTGACACAAACCTACGTTTCTCGTTAGAAACTTGGCATGCTTGATCGCGTCACACAATTCATCATGCATTACAACATTTTTACACAATGTATAAACACATTATATGACCATCCTTCACGGTATTTTTATTGTCTTTCTAGAAAAATTACATGCTTTCCCATTCAATATGATTTCAGATATTTCTAAAGTATTGGCAACAAGACCGATTGGAAACAAAACTGAGAAATTATGTAAGTACAAATATGTTTTTAGCATCGAAGATACAGCATAAAATCCTTTTGAAGAAAAATATTCAAACATATAATTCTGGTTGTAAAAATATACTTCTACAAGCTGTTATTACATTCTTAGATTGAGGAAAAAGAGAGACAAAGGCAAATTGAAGCCGAAGCCAAAAGAAAACAACTAGAATTTGAAGAGAAACAAAGACAAATTCAGCGAGAAATAGAAGAAAAACGCAAAAAGCTTGAGGCGGAAGCAAGGCTAAGAAAGTCCGAAGCTGAGCTGAAAATTCGGAAAGTGTCAAACACGGATCCAAAATTGCAAAAACAAAATTCAAAAATGTTCGAAACAGGCATGATTCAGAGTTCTTCTCCAAATGGAATGCCTGTACGAGGATCCCGTGATAGTGGATTAGATTTTGGTGACGCTCTTTACAGAGAAGCGATGTCTGAAATGGAGAGTGCAGACGACAACTTATCACGTGATCTGAACACCGACTACAGTCCCAGCGTGTCAGACAGTGTGGACATTGATGATAGTATCAGCATGCCGAAAAAGGGAGGACCAAATCATTTTTCCGAAGATTCCCGAAGTTCCGATCAAATGACTGTGACCGAAGACGACGAACCAGGGGCAAATCATTGGTAAAGTTTAATTTTGTATCTGTCAAGTAACAACTAATAACTTTCACAAAGTTGACAATCCTGTACAATAAGAATTCAGATCCATTGTAATAAAAATGTTCAGAGATGAGTATGAAATTTTAATTGATTGATTGTTTTGGGTTTTACGCCGTTTTTGGCAATATTTCAGCCATTTTAAATAGTTAAATATACACATCTAAACAATTTCTTAGTTTCTAATTTAAATATTTTAGGCGACCTTACGACATTTTTCAAGTGTCCGAGAGAGAATTCGAGGATGATGATCATTTCTTCAAAGAGATCTTAAAGGGCATCCGACTGATTCTTTACTTTTTCTTTGTTATCATCATCATAGCTTGTATAGTGGCTAGCAAACTGTCCCTCCTACTGTTAACATCGGGGATAAATAAGGTAACCTAGTCATCATATTCGTATGCGATCTCTCCTTCGTAAAGGTGATTGAAATACAACATTTTATTGTTGATACTTCTTATCCTTCAGGATGAGAAAACAAGAGGACATCATCTATTCTCTCTACTCATTTGTCTCTGTGGACCGATGGTGTTTAACTGGTTTATGGCTTTCATGAAAATCTTATTCGGTGGCAAAGAATGGCCTTCTATGCAAACGTTTTTTGTCGTAAGTATATCTACAGGAAAGTATTTTCTACATAGTTTACGAAAATATTATCGATTGTAAATCAAACCTACTTGGTTTCTTTTTCAGCTTTTGGTGTTTGAAGGATTTCAGACGTTTGGAATGAGTCTTCTACTCTTTCGAGTTTTGCCGTCCACAGACTTTTTCAGAGGATTAATTGTAACTTTTGCAGTTTGTCAGATTCCTAGCCTTCTAAAGGTCATCGTTCATGAAAGACGGCCGAATCTCAGCGTGAGCGAAATTGTTGCCATCATTATGAACATAGCAGCCTTTTTGGTTCAGGTTTCTGCGATTCCATTCTTTTCCGTGGGTAACTTTATCATGCAAGGGAATTACTCCATCGTGAATTCTTACAATGAGACCACGAGTTTTCGAACCTCTGTCACCTTAAACCAGGCCTGTGAATGGGAGCTACCATTGTCCCTCATCTTGCTGTCAATCGGTTGGTGGGAAAACTACGTATCTGGAGAATGGACAGTGTTTGGGCGAATCACGATTCCTTTCAAACACTGGCGATCAATTCTACAAGACGTCAGAGAAACGTCGTACGTTTTGATTGCACCATTCAAAATAGGTCTTGCTATTTTAATGTCACGGCTGCTTACCAACAACACAAATTTTGTTGTTCTCGGCACCGATGAGTTCAATGCCACTACTAGTCAGTATTCGTCAAAAGCAGAGGAAATTGGAGTGTCTTACAGCTTACTGTTTATACAAATGGGATCTGGAATTGTGTGCACATATCTAGCCGGTCTAGCGTGCAAGCTACACATGCAAAGAACAGCCTTCTCCTTCCCCTTGATTATGGGACCACCCATTACCTTGCTGCTGATATACTTACAGTGCGAATTCGACTTTATACCGATGTACTGGCACACAGGCGGTTGGTTCTGTCCAAAGTCTATGGATCTGTACACACTGATGATTCCAATAATCTGTGCAATTCTGGTTTGGCTGTCTTACTGCATTACAGTTTCACACATCTGGTTTCCACAAAGCGAAAGAATGGCCAAAATAGAAAAGTACGTTATGAAAATTCTTCTGACTATACCTGCCGTTGTGATTTTTCTTTTTGGAAGTGTCCATATGTATGATTAAGAATTTCATATCCATTAAACTGTTCAAGGTTTCTTTCAATATGATATACTTTTTTCGGTTTTTGGTTTATGTACATGCTATTCCACAGAAATTATATCTTTATTTTCAGACTTTTTGTGACACCACATTTCGAAAGTATCTTTCCCGATTTTACCTTGACGCTTCGACGTAGACGTAACGACAAAGAAGTGAAACTAACAGGTTTCGATACGTTCCGTTACGTCGGTGAAGATGCATACTACACAGATGACGTGTACAGTTCTTCAAACATCACCCCACAGGTCTACGCATGCGCTACTATGTGGCACGAAACACGGCAGGAAATGACTCAGCTACTAAAATCACTTTTCAGGTTTCTAGATTTCTTTTTGTATTTGTAACGATGTGTACTGATCGCCCTTTA
Source organism: Ostrea denselamellosa (assembly GCA_024699665.1). Lineage (NCBI taxonomy): Eukaryota > Metazoa > Mollusca > Bivalvia > Ostreida > Ostreidae > Ostrea > Ostrea denselamellosa. The sequence goes on from JAMZEH010000022.1 coordinate 493,290, forward strand.
ATTTTTTTTTTCCTTTGGAAGTTTTCATCTAAATTAGTTTTTCATTTTACAGATTGGACTATGTACATTGTGCAAGCAAACTTGCACAGGAAAAGTTCCGGATCCATGACCCAGACTATTACGACTTAGAGTGTAAGTTGACTATGCAGTAAGGGCTTTAACCTCAGTGCAATCACTTTTATACATATATTATACTAATCCTTGAAATTTTCTTTTACAGTGCATGTAATCTTTGATGATGCTTTTGAACTAGACGACAAGGTGGATAAGTGGGTTCCTAATATGTTTGTCCGCCAGTTGATTGAGTGTATGGAAGACGCTGCAATGTACATACTTTTTCAATATTGATAAAACAAAAAATATCAGAAGTCCAAAGTTTATTTGAGGAAATTCATTTATTTACATTTATAAAGATCTTGTTTGACGAAATGCATTCTAAGATATTTCAATTCTGCATAGACAATAGATGATTATATGAAGTATTCAAGACATTGTAATTTAAAAAAAAAATTTGATTCCTTATTCGAAGAAAAAGGGTAATAATGGGTATATTTAAATCTGCACAGGTCTGTAGTGAAAGGTCCAATCAATATTCAGCCGCCAGAGAAAACAGCGACACCTTACGGTGGTCGTCTGACATGGATCATGCCTGGGCATACCCGACTTGTGGTCCACATGAAAGATAAAAATAAAATGAGACACAGGAAACGATGGTCACAGGTAATTTATTAATTGTGACTTGTTAGATGCCTCAGTGAAACCTCATTTGCTTTTAAGGACTATCTGTTGTGGATCAAGATGATAATACTGTGATATTTATTGTCTTTCATCTTCCCTTTTTGGTGATGGTAAACCTCAACACAAACAATCGTAAACAATAACTCAGGTGACTATATTCTATTCTTATTTCAGTGTATGTACCTTTATTACCTGCTGGGATATAAACTATTTGGATCTGGCGAAGCGGACAAATTTATGAATGAAGACAACGAAAGTTCAGTAACGAAGATTAAAAACCGAAAAAAGAAGTCCAAGAAAAGTCAGCGCTCACGCCCTCTCCGATCCCTTTTCATGAGGATGACTCCAGAACAGTACGAGCAAGCCGAAAACACGTTCATGCTGACCTTGGACGGGGATGTAGATTTCAAACCGGAATCTGTTCGTTTGCTGATCGACAGGATGAAGAAAAACAAAAAAGTTGGAGCGGTTTGTGGAAGAATTCATCCCATCGGATCAGGTAATGATAATTTTTAATAAAAATATGAATGAAGATTGCAGCATATCAGAAACCTTGCTACCTTGAATATGTTATCGGTGAATATTTATCTAATAAAATTAGATGACATGCTTCGTGTTATGTAGGTCCTATGGTCTGGTACCAGCAGTTTGAGTATGCCGTAGGACATTGGCTCCAGAAGGCTGCAGAACATGTGTTTGGTTGCGTACTTTGTTGCCCTGGGTGTTTCAGTTTGTTCAGAGGATCTGCTTTAATGGATGACAACGTCATGAAAATGTATACAACAAAACCCACGGAAGCCCGACACTACATTCAATTTGAACAGGGTAAATTTTGTGTTATCTCTTTGTCCAAATGAATTGCTTATCTGATGGCTATTCATTATCGTTCAATGAATTATGTTTATTCATTATTTAGGTGAAGATCGTTGGTTATGTACTTTGATGCTTCAGCAAGGACACAGAATCGATTATTGCGCAGGTGCAGATGCCTTGACATTTGCCCCAGAAACATTTAATGAGTTCTTCAATCAACGTCGTCGCTGGTCACCATCAACCCTAGCTAACATGATGGACCTTCTCTCATCCTGGCGGGATACTGTTCGAATCAACGACAATATTAGTCGACCTTACATCCTGTACCAGTTCATTCTGATGGCTTCCACTATCTTGGCGCCTTCAACAGTTATTCTCATGGTCACCGGTTCCTATCATTCTGTACTGAAGCTTTCCATCTGGCAAGGCTATCTCCTGAGTATTCTTCCTGTAGTTGTGTACCTGGTCATATGCATGACAATGAAGAGCGATCATCAAATCACAGCAGCCGCGGTAATAACAGCGTTGTATACGGTTGTCATGATGATAGCAACAATCGGAACCATCATAAGTATTGTTACTGAGAACTTTGGAAGTCCAAACGTGGTGTTCTTGAGTGGTTTGGTGACGATATTTTTGATTGCTGGAATTCTCCACCCACAAGAGTTCTTCTGTCTTGTTTACGGAATGTTGTACTTCTTGACCGTACCGTCTACCTTTGTTTTACTGACTGTTTATTATTTGTGTAATCTTAACAACGTATCCTGGGGAACTCGAGAGACACCTAAGAAACTAACCAAGGAAGAAGAGGAAGAACTTAAAATGCAGCAAGAAGAGAAAAAGAAGAAAAGGGAAAGCAAGAGCTTACTGAATCGTTTGGGATTGACAAATCTCATCAGTGACATGCGAGAACTAGTTCAGAACTTTCTTGGCCAAAACGTAAATCGAAAGGTACCGATTGAAACTAAAACCGAAGAAGTTCAAACGGAAGAAGAAAGCTTTCTTCTTCAGCGCCAGATGTCGCGTGATATACGCCGATCCCAGCAATCACAAGAAACCCAAATGACACCAAAGGAAGAAGTTGACGTGGTTCCCCAAGGCTGGGAGCCCGATCCCAACAATCCTTACTGGACTACAATGGAGGTTTTTGGCAATGGTCCCATCACCCGCTTGGAAACAGATGAAATTGATTTCTGGAAGTTTATGATTAAAAAGTATCTTCATCCTCTGGATGAAGACAAATCTCATAAAGAGAAAATTAAGCAGGATTTGATTTCGCTGAAGAATAATGTTGTTTTTATTTACTGCATGATAAATTTCCTGTGGACCATCATTACTCTACAGCTACAGGTTATGGAAGACCAGCTTAAAAATTTTTACATCATCAACAAATATGAACCTCTCTCCCTCATGTTCCTCTCTGTTTTTGCTTTGTGCATTGCATTGCAATTTTTCAGTATGTTTATTCATCGCTGGGGCACATTCCTCCATCTGATGTCAACAACAAGAATTGACTGGTTTAAAACAGTGCACACAGAAGAAGATTTTGTTCGATTTGTTGTTAGCGAAGCTCAACGCTTACAGAGAATGGAGCCCGAGCCCGACTATGATGACTTGCCTCCGGATTACGATGATGACGACTTGACGAATCAATCGGAACAGTATGACGAATTACCATCCCTTCCACCCACACCAGGTTCCACATATCGAACATTCCATAGGAAACCATCGCGCATGTACAGAACCTCACGAGAGCAGTATAGCAGTGATACGCCCATCCTGCAACAAATATTCGAGGATAGGCTCGAAAATATTCACCGAAAATGGAAGCAAGGTACACTTGCTTTCAGACCGAACCATCGATTCAGCCGAGCTGAATCGCATAGATTTAGTGTGAAAGAAAACCTTATGAGACAGAAAATGTTCAAACGAAGTTTCAGGCGGATAAACAGTAAAGATGATCGTGGTTCTAACGAGAGCGTTTCTCATTCTGTAGCCATAGACCTGCACTGATAAACAATCGCATAGTGATATCAGGGAATTATGTTAACCAGGGATATTTCGTTGCAGGCAATGATTATATACCCTTGTACAACTAAAGTAGTGCTTTGTCTTCTTAAAGACATCTGATGCACAGTCATGTGACCACTAATGGAGGCAAAGGAAGCGAACTGTTCACGATTACTCCGACAATCAAACCAATACATTCACAAGAAATCGGGTTTTATGGTTATACTGTGTAGTTAACCGTGTCTACTTAAAACTGTCCCTAATTTTCATGTATTAACTTATTTAAAATGTTTCTTTTCTGTATGTTATTAGTATACTGTAAATCAACTTGAAGTCGTACATTTATGCATGTATTATTCACAAATAAATGTAAACAGTATTTGAATTGTAATCTTTTATGGCCAGTTGCTACAAATACACCTAACTAGCTTGATGTTTATATACAAAAGCAATGTTGCTGGGTATGAACAAATACTTACATTCGATTAGTTTTTGGGACTTTACGTTGTATTATATTTTTAATACTTTAAAACGTTATAATGATCTTCATATAGGTCTCCCTATTTAATATTCTTCAAAGACGGAATCTGTCGGTCGTGCAAATGGAAAGACACTCAATTTTTTTTTTTTTGAAAAAAAATCGCTATGTATATTTGGAATTTCGTTGCCACACAGCAAAATGATGATTAACGAAGTTTGATTGATAGCATATTTGTCGAAAGCGTATGGAATATTCAGGTACCTCGCATAAAAACTTGGGATTTGATAATACCTCCGAAAATAGACTTGAACTGTGATAAAACAACTTTATTTATGATTGGAACTTAAGTGACTCACAATTTCTGATAACCCTTTCAGGGTAATTTTTAAGATAAATGTCTGATAATAGTTTAATTTTTTTCATAAATGAAACCCTTTGGAATAGTGAAGATGACGAACAGTAATCATTCTCAAAACTCGTATAAGGAATATAAAATAAAGAATTGGGTAGACACAAACTACTGAATATACCGGAGGCGGTATCAGGTGCCTGGGAGGAATAAACACCATTTGTCGATCAGTCACACCCGCCGTGAGCCCTCTATCTTGATCAAGTAAACGTAGCAATCCATAGTCAGAAAATGTATTTGTGAAAAATAACAAATATTGTTGCAAAAAAACATATTTAAGAAATGCACATAGATATAAGAAATGAATGTCATTTTTGAAAATACATGTAGCTGAGGAACTCCGACGATTCACACCGGCATACTTTTCATGAAACGCTAATGCGCTTGAAATCATTTTAACATCTATATTTCTAAAGGGTGTTAAGAAAGTTCGTTCCGTTTGTAAATTTGAAAAATTAAATAGAAAAACGACATGTTTTTGTTTCAAATATTTACTGGTAACTCTATAGACTTTTTTCCATTATATCAGCAGTTATCCTTCCCTATGTGCACTCTCTTGTGTTACTATAGTGTGATGTAAACAAAGTGTCTATTACGTCATGAAATAAATATGCCGAGTTCAGTGAAAAAGCAGACATCCCGTACAAGTGTTGATACAATTAATGAACGAGCTCAGGCTTTGGCTTTATTAGATGCAGGATTAAGTGTGAAGGATGTGGCTAAGCAGCTATGTAAAAGTGAGCGATGGGTAACAAAGTGGAGGCGAAGGCGAGAGCAAAATAAACAACTATCCGATCAACCGAGATCCGGCCGGCCTTCGAAGATGGTGGGGGTAGTGAAGAGAAAAGTGGAAAACATAAAATACAAACGAGCAAAATCAACAAGGAAATGCAGCAAGGAATTTAAGAACTCAGGCTTTAATGTGAGTCATGTAACTGTTTAATTATTTGCGAAAAGTTAAAAAATGGAAGGCATTTAAAAGACCGAGAAATCAACTATTGATTATTGATTGATTATTTATTGCTTTCCGCCACACTCAACAATTTTTCAGTTATTTGGTGGCGTCCAGTTTTTGTTGGTGGAGGAGAGAACCCAGATACAATGTACCTCGGAAGAGACCACCGACCTTCCGCAAGTAAACTGGCAAACTTCCTCACATAACGCCGCGGCCGGGATTCGAACACGTGCCGACAGAGGTGAGAGGCTTTGTGATTTTGAGCCCGATGTATATGAGTTGTTTATAAATAATTTTAGGCATGCTGTAAATCATGGAACGAACTTTCTTAACATCCTTTACATTTATTTTTGTCCGAATTCCTATTCGTTAGAATAGAGTTACATGTACTATATTGAGATTCACGCGCGCATTGTTCACAATTGCAGTGCATTCATGAGGATATGGTTGTCAATACAATTGTAAAGCTATCAAAGGCAAAAACATTGGAAATGCAAATGCTTATTCATGGCTAACGCAATGGATACAGCAATGGTGATGCGTGCGCATGTAAAAGACGACTGTAAGCAAAAGTATAGAGAGAGAATGAGCATGTTAGACTTGGGCCTAATGATAGTTTTTATTGCATCTAAGCCTTAAAATCACTTGGGCTTTTCTTATCAAAAATTGTCCGTTGTCTATTGATGTCGCCATAAATTTTTCACTTCTTTGAACCACAGAGACCAATTTCAAGCTATGCATGAGGGAAATAATCCTATCTGACACAGAAAATCTTTTGGTTCAGGGTATTCAAGTTTGTTCCAATAAAGGAGCATGCCCTTTTTAAATTAGAGGTAATTAGAAAATTGTGAAAGTAAGATGGCTTATGTTAAAAGAAAAGGTGAAGACAACGAACAGTGATCAATCTCATAACTCCTGCAAGGAATACAAAATAAAGAGTTGGGCAAATACAGACCCCTAGATATACCAGAGGTGAGATCAGATTACTTAGGATGAGCAAGCATCCCCTGTTGACCAGTCACGCCCGCCGAATTCGCGAAATGCTTACCTTAAACGAGACTGTTGAAACCCCTGTGACATCAGCTTGTTTGTCAGTAGCCTGCCTCTCCATTTCAAAACGAATCATACACAGAACAACTTCTTGCGTATCGAATCAGTTGAGAGACATAAACATCATATGCAGGTGATGATGGAATATCGCTACATAAATATGGGAAGATGACGATGGAGAAAGTGATATCATCCCGTTTGTCAAAGTTCAGTTGTTTGTTTCCCGTAATATCTATATTCAATAAACATTTAAGGACAAAGTAGACGTGGAAGGCCCTGTGTTGTCTTTTATTTCGAGTTCGATGGGATATATCGAATCGACATATGAATAAAAATAATTGTTAATAGATAAACGACGTTGATGTAACTAAATATCGAGTTGAAGGCCACAACAAGAATTTTTTTCTTTTGTTCTCGAAGCTTTTGAATAGATTCTGCCTCATAAGAATATGAAAAACAGGTCAGCTAACAAAGGAGCACAATTCGTGCCCATGGATATTCCAACAAAATAATCACCAATCCAACAATCTGATCACCAAAGACCAAAAAGATATTTTCAATGAAGAACTTTTTAATATCAACTTCAGAGTACTTCTGCGTAGAATCAGAGTAGTGTTTAACAAGAAGTTTTACCTAAGTTTACTTATTTTTAACTTCTTGATAACTACCACTCCAATTCTTTTCAAATTTGGTACGAAACATCTTTGGGACAATGGGGACATAAATTGTAAATTTCAGGAATCCTGCCCCCCCCCCCCCCTTCTTGAGGCCTTATGGGCGGGACAAAAACTTCAAAAACTTATCTTTAATGTTATTGTTACTGAATCAAACTAGGTTGATATTTATAAGGAGTAGGCGGCCCTTTAAATAAATGTAAATTATCGAGAGGAATGGTTGTGTAACGTATTGAAAAGTCACACGTATTGATGTTGTTGATTTAAGTAAAGTTTTGTGATTTCGAATTCACTAACATTCTTAGAATCTTTTAGAATCCACATTTGATTTACATCACTTCTGGCATATGTTGTAGCACAATACGATTAGAAGTTTCTCCTTCACAGCGGTTAATATTTTCATGAGAAACAAAGATAGGGGCTTGGTAGAACATTTACTGGATCCAGTATATGTGTATAGTAACTCATAGCCATCCGTCCTATTGAATGAGATATTAAATGTGTATAATTAATTTTATTTGTAACACGCAGTTTTATTGGCTGATCACAATGGAAAAATTTAGTTTATATTGCATAATGTAACTTGGTGTGGGGAGACGCCCCCTTGACAACGAAGGCGGTACTACTTTTTATATTTATAGCTCTGTTATGTTGTAAGGCGTCTATGAATTAAAAATCAATGGAATTAAACGTGCACAATAAAATACATTTTGCTTATACACATTTTTTCATGATGTCAAACAAGATGTATATTTTCTTACAAGTAACATTATACAAAACACTAATCAACGATAACAATTCAGATCAAATTCTGACACAACGATATCATATTCGAAATAATGGTATATCAAGTATTTACAAAGTTTGCGGTTTCATTATAAATATAAATTTTCTCGGGAGGGGGGATATTGTTTGATCTGCCTATCAAAGCAGAGCAATACGCCATGTCTTGCAAAATGTGTATTACATAAAGTCACGTCCCAATGATTGACATAGAGCTGTGAATATTGTTTACATATTTCACTGTGTTGAATTTGATTGCATGCTATGGTGAATTATAACGTAATTTAAAACTTATGAAATAAAAAAATTTAAATCGGAAATTATATTGCATTTTCTGGTTTTCTACATGATATAGTTTGTGTGATGCTGGATCTAAACTTTCGCTTTCTGTTAGAGCGACTCCAAAATCGATCTTTCGCTGCGACGTGAACATCAGGCCTTCGTGTGTAGCCTACGCATATCTCCTGTAATTAAGATTCGTTGCAAACTCCACCTTACTTTTTCAAATTTCATCAATAAAGTACATATTCCAGTTAAGCGAAGAATCAAGAAGGCTTCTTTCACGTTCAACACTTTGTCAGTATGTTGCTAAGAGAATCATTTGTGCAACGTAGTTTTGTCTTTTTAAATCAAATTATAGAGAATGGAGTTTATTTTGACCTATGTTATACGATATAGTCTAACTTGGTGCAGTTTACGCTTATTATAATCCGGTTCGCGGAAAATAATCAAGTTTGTCGGATTATTCTTCTCCCTCTTCTTGTTCTGCTTCCTTTTCGCGCCTAAAACTATCCGCAGCCGTTCTCTGCAACCCTTCGATTATAGTAATAGATATCAAGGATATGATACGTCAATGTATCTAGCTATGCATAACAGTTTTGGTTAGGTTAGGTTACATTGGGGGTGGGGTCAAATGGGGGTGGGGTCTCTGTGGAGAAAAAGTAATTCCAAATTTCAACAGATACAACTTGACAGATTTGATAAATAGAGTCCTGGGGTCTTCGTAAATGAGTAGAGAATGACAATCTAGTATCAAGGTCAATAGACTCCAGTGACATTGTCCATTGACTTTGAACATAAAACAAAATAACTTTACAATTGGAATTCTTACAGACACGGTATCCTCAGAGATGATAAGAGGGTAATAAGGTCTACAAATCTGCATTAAGGTCCTGTGACCTTGACCTCTGATCTTAGAACTAAAATTGGTAATGTTTAAGAAACAGGTCTCATAAAGGGACCTTCAAAAATGAGAGAATGATGGGATCTGTAAATTAGATCAAGGTTAAATAACTCCAGTGATTTTGACCTTGATCATAAAAACTTGTATTAGTTAGAACTGGGACTGATAGAGACATAGGATCTGCAGAAATGATGAGAGAATGTTGGGACCTACGTACTAGGATTAAGGTCAAGAAATTATATTTTAAAAACTTTTATGATTAAGGTCTTTTTAATCTACATTTTATTGACCTTCTGAAAAAGCGACAAGCATTTCATGAATGTTTTCCCTGATTTCCATACCCTTCAAACTTTGGCCTTTACACATATAGAGGATCAATTAAATATACCTTTTCTTAATACTTTTTCTAACCCCCCCCCCTTTTTTTTCAAAATCTCTGTCCCATGACAAGAATTGCTATCAAATTCCTGGTGTAGGGAAACGTTAAAAATCAATGGCCACAATTAAGAGATAAGCGACGACTACTGTCAACCAGCATGTAATGTGGATCAGTTGACAAGGGATGCTTACGGGTAGTCTGGTCCTCTTTCCCACAATTCCGTTCATGTACTCATTACATGTAGAGAGTGAGCGAACGGAATTGTATGTAAGGGCACCAGACTAGCTTAAGGGTGACCTGCTTCCCGATGCCTTCCGACGCTTCGTGGTTGCACTTCAGAAGACCTCGGGAACCAGGCTAGCTTAAGGGGTCCGTATTTGCCTTATTCTAAATTTTGTGTTTCTTTATAGAATTGATCACTGTTCGTTATCTTCACCTTTTCGTCCTGATTTACAGGATGCGAGAGTAGCATAGCGCGGCGCGATGGATGGTTCAACTGAGTGCACTTTTTCCGCCCCGTTAGGGGGTTGAAGTGAGTGCAGATTTGAGATTAAGTTTCCCGCCTCGATAGGGAGGTCAAAGTGCACTCGAGAGCAGGTGTCAAGGAGGTTTCAGATACCGCGTGCAGACCGAATGCAGGTGCGGTTAGAGCCCTGTGTTGACTTCCCGTCATTTTCTAAAAATCGATGAGAACTATGTGTTGACTCCGTGTCATTTCCTAAACTTCGACTCGTAAGAAATCCATAAAGATACGTCTTGATCCTATGAAATTGCTTTTTCCAATATTTTGTTTTTTATAAAAAGAATACTCAAAACTGCACTCAGTTGAACCCCCTATCGAGACGGAAAAAGTGCACTGAGTTGAATCACCCATCGCTCCTCGCTACAGTACTTGCGTAATTAGTTTAGGTTTTCCAACTCTTTGTACATGCGCTCTTTATCAGCAGAATAACTCACCCATCATGAAACAAAACTAAAACCTTTTCATCTGTTCTTTGTGAGTCTACAATAGTCTATTTAGACATTATGACACAAGTATACGTGATGATCATTTAGTAATAATTTGTCAATTTTATTCTTAACAGTTCTTTTTATAAGTATTTCATCATCATTAGGACACCCTCTGTAAAGCGCATAGAAACTATACGTAATTTTGCGCTATATAAGTGAATATAATAATAATCATCATCATCATCATCATGTAACTTTCAAGCTAACTAATCCTCTGTTTCATGAGTTGGCCCGCATTGTTTCAGTCTAATTAAAATCAGCGGATCAAAAACATGAAAAAGGTTGATTTTAATCAGATTGACGTCGTTCATTTCATCTGTCTTTTTGACTCCGTGCCGTTGTCTAAATTTATTTGAGTCCTTAGGACCAAACTTGCATAGGGTCGAAATCGTCGGCAACCGACAAATTCTAAAACATCTCTACGAGAGAGGGCGCGCTACACTTTCACGCGTTGGAGCGCAGCTCCACCGATTCCCGAAGCCTTCCGAAGTGTAACAAACACTCGGAAGGCCTTGGGTACTAGGGTTAGGAGCGCATCGTAAAACACCCTCTGTTGGATTTTAAGAATGAAACCGCGGGATCTTGATCATCTACTCACAGAGTATTCATTGTGCCGTGCAGTGTGTGAGACTTTATCATTTAAATAAAGCTGTGCATTTCGGTAAGAAATTATGTATAATTAATGATAAAAAGTTTGATTTCATCAAAACGTCGTTTGATTAGTCGTGTCTGTTTAGTTTGCATGTTGCAAAACGAAAATGAAAGTTGTATCATTTGGAGAAAACTTCCTATGATTTTTACCTGATAAAAAAGCCTAGATTATTACATACATTACATTTTTTTTCCATACAGTGCTACAAACTGTTCCGGTGCACCAGGAAAAAAATTGAGACCTACAGATTTTAAGGTTTTTATTTTTTTTAACTTTTACATTTGCTCTCGCTATGGCAAATGTACAATCAACTGTGGCCATAACTAGGTAGAACTTTGAACAAACTTCATTTTGCCAGTTATTGAAGTGTATATTATATAATCGTAAGGAAAATCATAGAGAAATTTATTGCATGGCTGTCATGGCAACTAATAAAGATTCATATTCAATATAATTATCTAAGCTGATATCTGGGAAACAGAACTGTCCAAGTTTGTTGTCATACACTGCTGCTGGCAAAGTACATGTATTGTTGTGATGCACTGATGAAATATAGAGAACTTCAAGAAAAACAAAAATGTTAGGTGTACATACATGTAGAATTATCTATTGTCTTTTAATTTTTCACTAGTAACCAGTGTTTAAAATTCCAACAAACAGCCTTGATGACATCATAACAAATATCAATCATATATGCCTGATGTTTGTTTATGTGAAACAACTATATTTCATTATAATGACCAAGAATCCACGTATTCTTTACTATTCTGCAGTGATTCTAACTTGTAAGCTTTTGATTTGAACAAGCTGATACATGTAATCATGATAATAGTTCAATAAAATAAATATATTCATCTAGTAGTGATGGTCAGTTTTTATCTAGACAATCAAATGATAAGCTGCAGATTTGTTTTTAATATTCAACATTGTGAGCATTGCAGATAGGATATATACTACAATAGACAAAACAAGGTTTCTATCCACTCATGCTGTGTTAGCATGTCAACACATCACTAAATTAAACAAATTAAAGAGGTATTAATGAGATATCTGTCATTAGTTGATACGATTCTAACCGAGAATTCTTCTCAGCTGGATTGGTATTCTAGAAAAAATTCCCAGAAACACAAAATTATCTGTTTTTTCTCATCTTTCAAAATTCAAGGTACCCAGTGAGTACATAGCCTCAGTAGGATGTATCTGGAGGATGGAGGATTTTTTTGCCCATATAGTGTTTTGACCAGTCTGTCTTCTCTGTTACAAAAAAAATTTAACCAAAATTTCTGACCTGGTGACCTTATATTGACCTTTAACCTACTTTTTGAAAATTCGAATATAAGCCATATCTTTCAAATTGTAAAAGGTACTGCTTTTATATTTAGCATGTGTATTTCTTGTGAGAATACCTTTGCAAAGATGCCAGATTTGTTTATCTTGTGACTTTGACCTAATTTTGGAAATTTTCAGACCTCTATCCTTGGTCATATCTTTTACACTATAAAAGGTAGACCTTTTGTATTTGGTATGTGCAGTGCTTGTGGCAAGACCTCTCTTGACAAAAGTCTTTGACTTGCTGACCTTAACATTGACCTTTGACCTACTTTAAGAAAATTTGAATGCAAGTAATATCTTCCAACATGTTCAGACATACTGCTTTTATAAATAGTGTGTGCATTACTTATGAGAAGACCCTTCCAATGATATAAGTTTTGTTGACCTTGTGATGTTGACGTAGCTTTTGGAAATTTTCCAACCCCCCCCCCCCCCCCCCAAAAAAAAAAAAACTTAGCCTTTGCCATATCTTTTACACCATAAGAGGTTGACCTTTCATATTTGGTATTCATGAGTGTTCCTTCTGGTGAGACTTTTCCAATGACACCAAAATAACTGACCTGGTGACCTTTACAATGTCTTATAGTTCCACTTTGTTGTAATCTGGGAGATCATGTTTTATTCTTAACATGCTTTCTGTCACACAGAATTTCTACATTTTCTCATCCATTCAGTCAGCCTTTCTGTCCACAGACTTGGTGTCATTATATCATCCTTGTATCTCATATACCATTTGAATACCAAAGCTCATGAAATGTTTCTGTGTAATTTTGTGAATTTCAGCTTTTTGTGATTCTCTGTAAGTTTCAATCAGAGTTACATGCAAAAATTTTCTATGAGGGCTAGTCAATAAGTAACCAGCCTATTCCATTTCCGATTGACCAAGACAGTCACGATTTTCATGCCTTGTTTCAGTACAGTTTTATATCTGGGTACAAAATTGCATGCACATCGAGTCATTCTTTAATAAGATATTGAATGTCAAACATGGCTAGTGATGCAAAGGCATCCTTTTCGTCTAAAGTTGAGTACTGTGCTGTAATTCGGTACTTGTATTTAAAAGGTAAAACAGGCAAGGAAGTACATGGCAAGTTAGCAGATGTTTATGGGTCTTTTGCAACATCTTATGCTCAGGTTAAATTCTGGGTAGGAGAATTCAAACACAGTAGAATGTCTTTATAAGATGGAAAAAGGTCTGGACGCCCACAGTATGCCACCAATGAAGAAATGTGTGACAAAGTTCAGGATCTGGTATACTCTGATAGGTGAATTCAGGTGGAAGAAATAGTGCAAGCATTAGGCATTTCACACGGTAGTGTTTCAATAGTCTTGCATGATCATTTAAGCATGCGGAAGCTAACAGCCCATTGGGTCCCCAAATCCCTTAGCGATGAGCAAATGGCAACCAGAGCATCAGTATGCTGTGCCTTGTTGAAGCATATTAGGTCAAAAGATTATTTTCTTTTGCATCTGGTGACTGTAGATGAGACTTAGGTTCATTATTATGAGCCAGAGAATAAAGCTCAGAGTCGTCAGTGGGTAGGGCCGGGGTCCCGAGGCCAAAGAAGTTCAAGATGCAACCATCTGCTAGCAAGGTGATGATAACAGTATTTTGGGATGCAAAAGGTATTATTATGTTGGACTTTTTTTACCCAAAAGAAGTACAATAACTGGAGTTTACTATGCAAACTTGCTAGACCAGCTGAGAACTGCCATCTGTGAAAAATGCCAAGGTAAACTCTCTAAAGGTGTTTTGCTGCAACAGGACAACATGAGAGTCCACACTGGCGAAGTTGTAATAGATGTTGTAGAGCAAAACGAGTATGAAATAATACCACATCCTGCCTATTTACCTGACCTAGCTCCTAGCAACTTCTTTGTATTCCCAAACTTGGAAAAGGATATCCGTGGACGTCATTTCCCGATCTAAAGAAGTCATGACTGCAGTTGAGGAGTGGATCAATGAAAAGAACCGCGACTTTTCAGTTCTGGGCTGATGGCACTTGAACGCCGTTGGTCTAAATGCATTACACTAGAGGGAAATTACATCAAAAAAGAAGAGGTGGATCTCAACTGGAAATATGTTAAGCTTGTTACTTATTCGCCCTCATAATTTCCTGGTCTGCCACCTTTGACATCAACTTTTCTACAAACTTCAAACTGTTACAAAACATGTCATATGATTTTTGATATTTATGTCAAGGTAATGAAATTTAGTTGGAAAATTAAGGAGCATTTTAAAAGAAATGTCATTATATATTTTCGTATAAAATTTAATTTGCAACATACTATTCCTTGTGACTGTACTCATTCTAGTAGGATCTCTTAGGCGGTTTTTTGTGTGTGACATTGTGCCACAGTTTTATTTTATATGGTACATGTACTTTGCCTATAATGACATGCAATATTTAATACTTTTACTTATCTTTTTTTGATAATTATCTGACATGGGTTCTTTTAGTTGTATAAGTTTAATTTTTCTGTGACTTCAATTTACTGAAGAATACGTAATGTAATGATTGTTGATTTTTCACTTAATTAAGTGGTGAATTCTAATTTGATTCTAGCTGAAGTGCTTACATTAAAATTTCAAATAGGAAAAAAAATTATTACTGACAGTTTCTGAAACCTCCATCTTTTATGGGGTTATCTGCTCTGTATATCAATTATAGATGTTTTTCTGGGTAGGTGCTGAGATCGTTTAGTAACAAGAAAGTGTATTTAGAGGAATTTATGTATTTTATTGATAGTATGTGTAGATCTTGTGACAGGAATATATGCTGCATTGGCTAGTGAATTAACCTTTTAGTTTGACCAGAAGAGCACTGGACTGTAAATAAATGTCTACATTTGCTGTAGCATGAAATTGTGAAAGCTTTCCAGATATTTTTCTGCATTTTTGAAAATGAAAATACATCAATAACATGATTACATGTAACTAAATTTGAATATTTCTCTTTGAAGGAAAACTTTGGACCACAGTACCATGTTTGAAGAAAATGGATATCGATGAAACCTCCAGCAATAGTTCTACTTGTACTGTGTTGGAGATTAATTCAAACAGCGATACTGATAAAGAGGGAGAAAAAAGAAAGAGCAAGAGAATCGACAGCAGAGTGAAGAGAGATCTTCAGAGTACCTCTGATGAAGAGTGGGGGGAAGAAAGGTCAAAAAAGAAAAAGCGGAAGACCAAAGATGAAAAGAACAGAACAGCAACCTATAAGAGAAAGTCAGGGAAAGCAAGCACTGTGTTCCGCACAAGGGTAGATTATAACATTGATACTTTTGGATTTGAGAGTGAACCTATATTCTCACAAGTGGTTAAAAATAATAATGGCTCCTCACAGAATAGTTCTGAGAAGACAATCAGGCTCACAGATGATGATGATGATGATGATGATGATACACAGAATGGGGAGAAGTTTAAAGTTAAAGTGCCTTTATTTCACTTTAACATTAGTGATGATGAAATGGATGCAGATAATGAAGGACCTCCAAGTCTTGTTTCACCACAACATAGATCTATGAAGAATTCTAGTACATCTACAGATAGGAAACTTCGTGGGAGAAATGTTAATCGTCCTTCAGCAATGGGTAAGAGAAAGTTTAGTACACAGGATATTGAAGACAAAGAGTTCTGGTCAGACCAAGAAATTAGCAGTTTAGATGATGATACCCCACTTCTGCTACTAGATCCTGTGAAACTTCCTGTGTCCTCAAAGGAAAGCATGTCCTCGGAACTAAAGGGGAATATTGAAAATCCCGGTCCTACAGACGATAGAAAGACTTCACAACCTCCATTGACTCTACAAAAACAATTTGCATCCTTATTTAAAACATTTAGTCCTGTGAAACAACCAAAACAATGTAGTTTAAACAACCAAGTTGAACCACAAACTTTTATTAATTCAGATTCAAATCTGAAATTTGGAGATGACTTCCATAAGAATGTGATGAATGTTGGAAGTGATGATGAAACTCAGCCATTTTATGATGATGACCTCCCTGACCTTTCACCTCCACCTAGACTCAGCCAATCAATGAACAGGGAGTCTTCCCCAGAAATTTTTAAAGAGGAATTATCTGATGAAACTACTGAGGTGTTGTATACCCAAATGGATAATTGTATCTACATAGAGGACTCCGATGAGGAGGAGTTGTCTCAATCACTGTTCAAAGACGAGGTTAAGCTGGAGTTGGACAGTTCCAGTGATGAAGAAAGTTGGCGGGAAATCCTCGGTCTAGATGATTCTGACGATGGTGGCTCAGTGGAAATTGAGGTTTGAATTTTGTTTATGGATGAGAAAAATAATATTTCCAGTTTTTTCATATAAATTAAACTTCTAAAAAAGAACAAAAACTTTTACAACACTTGTGTAATTTTGCCTACTCTTAGTTTCTATTTTAAAGTCAGTTTAGTATTAAGGCCAAAATAAAATATGTGTGTTTCCTATATCACTCCCCAAAAAATTAGGTAGGTAAAGCATTTTATTTTATTAAAACATTTTATTCGAAATCTTAGATTTTGATGTGCTTTGAATACAGGTCTGTATACATTACAAATACTTTTTAAGCATTATGAAGATCCATAGTAGTCAAAATGAAAATGATTTTAATGAATCAGAGAATCTCAAACATGAAAAGAACAAATTTCCTGATTGAAAAATTCCAGATTTTATTTTATTTATATATTTCATCAATAAAATATTTAGGGTCGGCAGCAAAATTATAGGTAGGGTTGGGAAAACAGAAACGCACGTATATTTTATTTCAACCCAAGTTATGTTCGTATCTCTGTATTTGTTCTATGTTTTATTGTCTTACATGTAAAACGTGTAGTAAGGTAAACCAGGTAGTAAGGTAAAGGATCAGATAGATTAAGACAGATGCTTGGTCTCCGCTGGTGAGATAGGCTGCAACATAATGTTAATGGAGAGCATCTTCTAACATAAAGGTATTTAAAACACACCTGTAAAAAATCAGGATGAGCCTTGTCCCAATTTCCGTACATGTTTTTTAAGCTTCATTTTACACAAAGAATTAAACTTTGGGTTTAACTTTGCAATATTTAGTCGTTTTAATGATTTTACCTATCGCTCACTGGAATTTCCAAAGAAAGACAACTCTTGCAAGCACAATTTGTAACAGATTTTAGTTATATTTTCTTTAACTCAAATCAGTTATACACATGACTGCTTCACTTTACTACTTTCAAACATTGTGCACAATTCTAATAGACAGATAAGAAATTTTGACAATTTATTCAGTAGTCTCCTGAATTCAAAAAAGTTATCACATCCCATGTAAAAATTCTGCAAGCAGGGCTAATTTCCAATTTAAAAAGGGCCACTAAGGGACCTATTTCACTGATTCTAAAAAAGTCAAAAATTCTATCTTTCCATGAATACTTGACCTATCTTTGCAGAGGAAATAAAATACCGGGAAATTGAAACCTGGGAATACTAGAGGCCTTTGCAAAAAACTGTGCGAAATATGAATAAATCATGTTGAAAGTTGACTTTTTAGCAATTGTTGGCAAGATATGAAAAAAGTGATTTTACATTATATTTTTCCATAAATATTTTCGGTTATGTCCCAGACTGATTACAGTAAAACACGCTTATAACAAACATGCTTAAAATGAATACATGCTTATTGCAAAGTGATATTTATACCCCAAGGAAAGAAAATAATGAAAATTTTATTGGATATAATGAAGTCTGGTTATGATGAACTCTTTTTCGCTGGCCCCGAAGGTTCGCTGTTATCATATTTTATTGTATATAGGTCTTTTTACATGCTCTTATTATTTATAATAGCGTACACACGAGGGACAGAATTTTTCCGCTTGTTACAGATTTCCTTAAAGTCTAGTATAGGTGCTGAATTCTTATTATTTCGTAGCAATAAACTTTAAATTTAATTTGGTACATGTTTGATTGAAGGCACTTGTTGAAAATTGTATAAAAAGTTTACATTTTAATACAGAGAATTGAGATGCATGAATCAGAACAAGGAGAGGATTCAGCGTACCAGACGACCACTCAGTTAGATACAGATTCATTTACAAGGACCACTCAGAGAGGTGGAAAAGATCCATTGACAGATGCAACTGAGGTAGACAAGAAAACCCCATACACATGTGCTACTCAAGTTGATAATCATTACAAACATTCCAGTGAATCTGAAGACTGTGATATTTATAACAGTGCCACACAGATCGATGGGAATAATAGGAGAAACAAAAAATCCATGGACCAAAGAAAGTTGTATGTAAGTTCTACACAGGTTGATGAAGGACTTTCCAGCTCTGATGAATCAGCTGAGAGGATAGAAACAGGACTTCATGAAAAAGATCCATATGCGTACACAACTCAAGTGGACGACTCAAGTTTGACAAAGATTGCACGGAGGAAAAAAGTGGTGAATCTGCAAGCAGAAGACCCATATTTGTGTGCCACACAGACTGATAAAGATTTTTCTGAGAGTGAAATTCAGGGTGATATAGAATCTCTTTTGAGTGTTTCTCAGGAAGATGAAAATAACTTATATGTAAGAGAAACTCAGATGAGTGATCTTCCATGCTCCACAGAAATTAGAACATTGCCTCAGGATGACCATGGTAGCTATAAAAAAGACTCATTTGACGAGCCCACTCAAAAGGAGAGGACTAGTGTTGATCCGTATGACATAGCTACTCAGGTGGATTCGTGTCATCATGTGTTGAATTATGGGAAGGATGCGGAGGAAGAGGATACAGAGAGTGATGATATTTTACTGTTGACAGACACAAAGTCTCAAGACTCCAATGATTCACTACTAGAAGAAAAGGAAGACATGGTTCGAAAGAAAACCTACACAGAGACAAGTAGACATGGTGAAAAGAAGAAAATTGACTCAAAAAGTTTTGAACGTGAACACAAACTTGATGTGTATGAACTAGCAACTCAGAAGATAGACATAGAAGAGGATGAAAATGATGAGTCAAAAACCCAAATTGATCAATCAAAGGTATCAGAGGACTTGGATAAAATGGATGGAAAGAAAGATGGTGCAAGGAATGAAAAATTTTACCTTATGGAAACACAAGTTTTAGATCAATCTACAAAGATACAGGTACATATTGAGCTCTAGACAGTCTACAAACATACAGGTACATATTGAGCTCTAGACAGTCTACAAACATACAGGTACATATTGAGCTCTAGACAGTCTACAAACATACAGGAACATATTGAGATCTAGACAGTCTACAAACATACAGGTACATATTGAGCTCTAGACAGTCTACAAACATACAGGTACATATTGAGTTCTAGACAGTCTACAAACATACAGGTACATATTGAGATCTAGACAGTCTACAAAGATACAGGTACATATTGAGCTCTAGACAGTCTACAAACATACAGGTACATATTGAGCTCTAGACAGTCTACAAACATACAGGTACATATTGAGCTCTAGACAGTCTATATACATACTATGTACATATTGAACACTAGACAGACCGGTCTGCAAACATTCATGTACATCATGTCGTATACTAGACAGTATATAGAGATGCAGAATTATTATTCTCTTATGTTTTGAAAATTAGAATTTCATGCAATAGTTGTGAGTAAGAGGGAACACTTAAGTAACCCTTCATAAAGAGGTTATCTCTGACAATGTAAGAAAAACTGTATCACAGTAAGGAGACATGCATGTAGAATTAAACACAAGAGTTATAATGCCGACAACTGATTACAATTGGTGAGTGTCTATTGTTATCGTGTCTGTTGTCATCTGTTGTGCATTAACAATTGAACATTTTTGACTTCTTCTTAGTAACAACCATTCAAATTCTTTTTTTAATTTGGTATGAAACCTTTAGGGACAAGGGTGTCATAAATTGTAAATTTCAAAACTCCTGCACCCCTGGGGCCTTAGTGGCAGTGCAAAAACTACCAAAAATCTTTACAACCAAACTTTGTAAGGAAAACTTTTCTTGGTTATGTAGAACAGGAAGGCCTCTACCAAATTTGTAAATATCATGATCCCCTGAAGTTCTGATTCCAGGGCAGGACCAAACATGGAATACACACAGTGTATGTTTAAATCATTTTAAAAAGATCTGTAAAACATTTAAATAATGTCTGCTTTAATGCTATTGATACTAAATTGAAACTAAATGGATATTTAGAAGGAGTAGGTAGTCCTTTTACCAAAATTTTGAATTTCATGATCCCAGGGGTAAGGGTTTATGTTCCAGGATGGGGCCAAAATTATTATAGTGATCATTGTCTTTATCATTTGAAAGACTTCTGTGGGTTTGCTGATATGGTATATAGGAAAAGCAGAAAAAGGATTTGCCAAAATTCAGAATTTTGCAACCCCAGTCCTTTGACTCTTGGACGGGCCCAAACTAGTCATATCCTGTTAATGTTACATATGCAATATTATATATACTGTTACAAAGTTGTGTTTAAAGTTTTTCATCAGTAGAGGCAGTTTCGGAGCATTAATGTTGTTTGATACTGTTGCTGAATATTAGAATTTAGTATAGATAGATATGCAGAACAGGAATTTTTTTTTTCTAGATTTCATAGCCCTTGGCACTAGTGATACTTTTAACTGATACTCAGGTGACCGATAAGACCAATAGGCTTCTTGCTATTTTTTTCATTCAGTCCTTTGAGTGTGTATTTGTTTAGTGATGTGCAGGTGAAATACATCTTTATAAACTGATTATTACAGAACGAGGAAGGACAGTCTAGTGAATCTTGGAGTGATATGGATCTGTATGAAATGAACACACAGACAGACTTGCTGTTCGAAACTCAGGACACTGCAGCAACCAAAGCTAGCCATGCCCCAGAGACCGCACGTGAGATGAAGTCACAGAAGTCCTGCACAAGTTTGTCTTTACCTACTTCATCAAGTCACATGATTTCATCAACAGCTTCCTCAGCACAGCAGTTAAGGCCATCAGAGGAACTTTCAAATGACCTAGAGGTATTTAGTGATGATATGGATGATGGAAAAACTTGGTTCAGTTCTGATGGAGTTGAAGAAAAACAGAGGAAAGGTGTTACTCAGCTGAAGGAATCTGAATCTGAATTTTTGAGTATACAGGTGATTGAAAATGATTTTTGCAATCAAAACTCTGTTTCACATTTCTAATGTTTGTGCCTGGGAAAATGAAAAGTTATTGAGGAACATAACCAGTAGATTACTCTTCACATAAAGCATATCTGGTTATTAAGTAGTTTCATTTATATAGTTGAGATTTCAGATCCTTGCTATTTTTTTTCTGTACATTTAAAAAAAAATTAATTGTTTATAATGTAATTCCTCTAATTATCAATTAGTAACTCCACTAGAGTTAGACAATCACTGTCTGATAAGGTGATATGGATGATAAGACAAGTTACATATAGTTGTTCACACCTGTAACTTCTAGACAATAACACAGTGGGGGTATTCCTGGAAATGTCCTGGTCGATGATTTTATAGTTAGGCAAATGAGAAGCCACCCTGAATGGAAGTCAGAGAGAAATGGCCGACAAAATGTAAAGTGTTGTTATGGGACAATAAGTTGCAAATTGGGAATCAGTGAAAGCAGGGAATAAATCTGAAAAACAAATAGCTGATGACTTTGAAATAAACTCTCTCAAGTTTAAGTATAATTTAATCCATGGGGTAATTGTTCTGACTCTAGGGTGAGCCCAAAATAGTCATATGGTGTTGATATAACACACACATACACATACACGCACACACAGACACACACACACACACACACACACACACACATATATATTAAATTATGTAAAATCTTTCATCAGTATGGACACTTTTGTTTTAAGAACACATCTTGTTTTATACTGCTGCTGAATATTAGAATTTAGCGTAGATATACAGAACAGAAAAATGATTTAGATTTTGTAGCCCTTGGGGCAAGTGATACCCTCTTGTTCTTTATATCTCAGTACAGAATTTGTTTCAGTAACTATTGTATGTGTTTTGAAGTAAATATCTAACTTGTATTCAATTTTTAATATGTTGAGATCAAAATCCTATTGAAATTCAAAATGGTGGCCAGAAATAGCACATTTGATAAAAATAACTTTTATCCAATCAAAATATGACTGTAGAAACAAAATGTTTGGTTTTCAGTTATAGTGTACTCCACTGGTAAGGTATAGTTTTACTGGTCCTCTGAAGTATGTTATAAACAAATTGATTTTTGATGGTAATGCTAAATGATCAGTTTTATTAGAATTGAAGTTTTAGGAGGTTTACCAAATGGTGAATTATTTGAATTCATGTAAAAATATACCTTGATACCTAATCTGTGTGATTAGGTAGTAGATGTTATTATTAGTTATTTTTCCTCTTAGGAGAGAACAAGTATTGCTGGAACAGACCGATCCAGTGATACTGGAACTTCTACAAAGAAAACCAATCAACCAGAACAAAGCTGTTCCTCCTACCACTCTACAATGTTAAAGCAAGGGACGCCCATCAACAGGACTGCCATCCCCATTTCACCACAGAAGATAATGTCCACCAAGGAGAAACGAGAGATTTTCAAAGCTAACAGTTTCTACCCCAAGAAACAGCTAAATCTTGGAGACTCTGGCAAAAAAGTCAATAGAGTACACTTGAACAATACAACTGCTGAAACCTCAGTTGACAGTGCTGCAGCTAAAAGCAGTATACAGACTCTACCTAGAGAAGATTCAGGGTGGCTGTCAAAAAACATTGGAAAAACTAATTGTAGGAAAAGACAGCAAATGGCTAGTGGTAAAATTCAGACCAAGAAAAGAAAGGAAGAGGTGAAATCAACGGTGAATAATGATGCCGTTATTTTAGCCAAGGCAACAATGATTGCTCGGAGCATGGTCAAATCCTATTTACCAGATCCAGTGAAGAAACCAAGCATTGGCAAGTGTGTTTCCTCTGTGAAATGTTTTAGATTTATAGAAGAGAATGTAAGGTAAATGTCTATAAGATTCAGATCACAATAAGATGTAGTAATATGTAATTCTGCTGACACAGAGAGAACCACGAAGATAACCTTTGAAGAGGTTGAAAAATAATTTTGTGATGACTTACAAGTCAGAAATATATGTGCAGTTGTACAGAAATACAAGTACAGTTATAAAGAAATACAAGTACAGGTGTACAGAAATACAAGTACAGGTGTACAGAAATACAAGTACAGGTGTACAGAAATATGTGTACAGGTGTACAGAAATATGTGTACAGAAATACCTGTACAGGTGTACAGAAATACAAGTGCAGGTGTACAGAAATACATGTACAGAAATACAAGTGCAGGTGTACAGAAATACATGTACAGAAATACAAGTGCAGGTGTACAGAAATGCAAGTACAGGTGTACAGAAATACATGTACAGTTATAAAGAAATGCAAGTACAGGTGTACAGAAATACAAGTACAGGTGTACAGAAATACAAGTACAGGTGTACAGAAATACATGTACAGTTATAAAGAAATGCAAGTACATGTGTACAGAAATACAAGTACAGGTGTACAGAAATACATGTACAGAAATACAAGTGCAGGTGTACAGGAATACATGTACAGGTGTACAGAATTACATGAACAGGTGTACAGAAATACAAGTACAGGTGTCCAGAAATACAAGTACAAGTGTACAGAAATATGTGTACAGAAATATATGTATAGGTGTACAGAAATACCTGTACAGGTGTACAGAAATATATGTACAGGTGTACAGAAATATAAGTACAGGTGTACAGAAATACATGTACAGGTGTACAGAAATACAAGTACAGGTGTACAGAAATATATGTACAGGTGTACAGAAATATATGTAAAGATGTACAGAAATATATGTAATGGGGTACTTATGTATATCATATTATATATATGTATATCACGTGTATAATTTTGATGTTTCATTTAACAGATACAAGTTCAAGCTTTACAAATGATGTGGAAATGCCAGAATTAGCAGAGGTGATGAGGAAACAGCTGCCTTTAATAAACACTGATCATGACAGACGACCTCAACCCCATCAAACAAGCCAAGGTATTTTCTCATAATCATCTAGTGTATGGTAGTGGCACAGTTTTGTTTTGACTGATTAATCACTTAGTTTTAAATATATGATAACAAAGTTCAGATCTCCTTTTGTGGTAGTAAATGTCATCATTATTGTGTTTGGATAAATTTCACTAAATGGTAAATCACTGTGAATTTCCTTCTTATTGTATTAGGGCCTCCATGGCCGAGTAGTTAGAGCATCACGCTCAAAATCACAAGGCCTCTCACCTCTAGTTGGTGCGGGTTCGATTCTTGCTCTCGCCGATATATGTGAGAAAGTTTGCCAGTTTACTTTCAGAAGGTCAGTGGTCTCTTCCCAGGTGCATTGTATCTGGGTTCTCTTTTCCACCAATAAAAAACTGAATGCCACCAGGTAACTGAAAAATTGTTGAGTATGAAATGGTAAATTGAAATTTCATATACAGTCTGTATGCTTAGTCCTGGCATGGTTAATATATTTTGATGTGTAAACTCACACAATGAGCTTGTGTGTGAGTCAGAAATATGATTGACAGTAAGTGTCCATACAGACAGGTATTCTCAAATGTCTTGTTAAAATAAAAAAGACCAACAACTTTTTAAACCTACATAATCAATCGGAGATTCAGGGGCATATAGTTTTTGGTCTGTCTGTTTGCCCACTAAACTTTAACCTTGGCCGTAACTTTTAAATGGTTAGTGTGAGGGCTTTCATATTTCACATGTGTATTCCTTGTGACAAGACCTTTCCTTAGGAGCAATATTTTTTACCTATTGACCTTGACTTTGGAGTTTGACCTACTTTTTAAAAGCTTTAACCGTGGCAGTAACTTTTGAACAGTTAGTGCTAGGGTTTTCATATTTCACATGTATGTTCCTTTGACAAGACTTTTTTGGGTTTCAGAATGTCTTTGCTGCCATATGGGGGCATCATTGTTTTACAAATTTATCTTGTTAGTTTTTATTTATTTTTTTTTTTTTGAAAGATTATTTTCATTTACACTTCTTCAGATGTCAAAGCCAGTTTAAAACTGAATCTATTATTTATAGCTGAGAGTACCACCAACAGCACTGCTGATGTGAGAGAGACACATGAACAGCTGTCCAGGCAGAATGAGAGGAATCATTCAAAGATGGAGAATGAGAAACATCTTTCATCTTCTTCAGCAACACATCAGAAGCCCAGTTCAAAAGAGAAACAATCAAAAACTTCTCAGAGTAGAAAATACAAGGATAAATCAAAATCATCTATCTCTGTAGAAAGTGATAAACATAAAAGTTCAAATGAGAAACATACTTTAAAAAGTTCGGGTTCAAAAGATTCATATACTGCCAGAAGACCTGATTTTGAGAACAAAACCAGTTCTACTAGATCCAGTTCAGTAGACAAAAGTAGTTCTACTAGATCCTGTTCAGTAGACAAAAATAGTTCTACTAGATCCTGTTCAGTAGACAAAAATAGTTCTACTAGATCCAGTTCAGTAGACAAAAATAGTTCTACTAGATCCAGTTCAATAGACAAAAATAGTTCTACTAGATCCTGTTCAGTAGACAAAAACAGTTCATATGGTTTAATTTCAAGAGGAAAGGATCATGAATTCAAGTCAAGTATACAGGATGATGAAAGTAAGAAACATCAGAGTGGTTCAATTCTCAGTTCAAACATTTCCAAATCCAGCTCAACCAGACATGATAGTTCAAAGATATCTAGTTCAAAGGATAAAGATGGTTCAAGATCTAGTTCAAAGAGATCTAGTTCAAAGGATAATGATTGTACGGGGAGATCTAGTTCAAAGGATAACAATGGTTCAAGGAGATCTAGTTCAAAGCATAATGATGGTTCAGGGAGATCTAGTTCAAAGGATAACAATGGTTCAAGGACATCTAGGTCAATTGATAAGGATGGATCAGTTATTTCCACTTCCAAAGATAGTTCATTGAAATCTATTTCAAAAGCAAGGGATAGTTCAATAATAACAAACACAAAATATAGTGATATTTCAAGGAGTGCTTATTCAGGAGAGAAAGGGACAGTAACAGACAAAGGTAGTTCAGGAGAAACTCATTCAAAAGAGAAGGGTAATGTGAAAATGTTCAGTTCAAAAGATAAGGATAGTTCACAAAGATCTAGTTCAAAAGAAAAGGATAGTTCACACAGATCTAGTTCAAAAGAAAAGGATAGTTCACACAGATCTAGTTCAAAAGAAAAGGATAGTTCACACAGATCTAGTTCAAAAGATAAGGATAGTTCACAAAGATCTAGTTCAAAAGAAAAGGATAGTTCACACAGATCTAGTTCAAAAGAAAAGGATAGTTCACACAGATCTAGTTCAAAAGATAAGGATAGTTCACAAAGATCTAGTTCAAAAGAAAAGGATAGTTCACACAGATCTAGTTCAAAAGATAAGGATAGTTCACAAAGATCTAGTTCAAAAGATAAGGATAGTTCACAGAGATCTAGTTCAAAAGATAAGGATAGTGTAAGAAGATCCAACACAAACTCAAAACATGGTTCAACAAGATCTTATTCAGGTTATGAGAAACTCAGCTCAAAAGAAAGGGACACATCAGATATATCAAAAGAAGGAAATAGTGGTGGGAGAAATGCATCAGATTACAGGAAATTGGACAAAAATGGTAAAAACAATATGTCAGTAAGTTCTACTGAGAATTCAAAATCAAATAAGGCTGAACAGAGAACTTTTCACAATGTACCGGAGTCCAGAGAGAGTAAAGAGAATTCATCAGAGAAAGCATCAGAGCACACCAAAACATATCCTAGTACTACTGTCTTATATACGAGAGGAGAGTTACTGACAACAGGTGGGACTGTTACACAGTCATCATCAAATGGTGCTCCTGCAGAGCTTGATAAAGAAACTTCACAGGATGTTGGATGTGTGGACCATAATGACAAAGATCCAGGGGAGGACGAGGAGGACATGAACATAGATCAGGAGGAGGGAGAGGTGAAACTTGGAAAACTAGCAAAAGCAGCTGCTTTTGAAAAGGTTTTCTCCTCACAGGAGGTGGAAGGCGATGAACGTAATGTAATTATTATTGATGAGGAAGAAGAAGAAGAGGGAGGTAAGAAGATACTTAGAGAGAAGTCAAGTTTAAGGACCGATGCTTTGGGCATTAAATCCATCCTGAACAAAGAATGCCTTACATTCTTTGCTGATAAAAATGATGAAAGTGCCAGGAAAGGGCAACGTATCAAATTCAGATTAGTACCAGATAATGTATCGCTGCGGACTCAAAAGTATATAAACTCTCTCATTCATAAGAAGAAGATGGGACCTCAGTCTGTGCAGTCAGGTGGATCTTCACTAGTGAGTAGACGGCCATTAACAGACAGTGGGGGCAGTGATACAACGATGACACAACGAAGACCCAGTTTTATGAATCAGACTGGACCAGTAAAGGTAAATCACAGAAAATTTGCTGGTGGTCTTCATTTTAGTATTTTTGTGTCCTGCCATGAATATGATCGGGGCATACAGTGTCTGTCATGTTTGTTTTCTTCTGTCCTTCCACCACGCTTTGCGGTTAGCTCGGTTTCAGAGAAACTATTCAAGGCATTTTTATCAAAACATATATGCTGATACATTTTGGTGCTGTCTATTCAACTGCATCAATATTTTTTTTATTTGACCGTCCCTGTGCCCTTGACCTCATTTTTTCCATATTTTGTGTTTAGCTCAGTTTCACAGCATCTATTGATAATATTTTTATGAAAACTCTTGTACTGATATGTATTAGTGGTAGCTATTCAACTGTGGTATTATTTTCTGACCTTGACTTTCCTTGTGACCTTGACCTCATTTTTTAAAAGCATCGAGCTTGCTCAAGAGCCTTCTAGCGATCATGCAAAATTTTGTCACTACACCGCCTTTCCGATCTCAATGGGCGAAAGCAAATAGTGCCTATTGGTATTGAACGCTTCTTACAATTGAAGACTTTGAAACATTGAATTTAATTGATATTTGAAAGGCACAATACCATTTCTATTGTTGATATCGTTGTTTATTATTGTATCTTTGTTCCATAGTTAAATAACGATTGTTTGGCAAGAAAAGTTCATTATTCGCGGATGGATTTACTATGAAACAGATTTTCCCGCAAAATTTGTGTTGTACGATATCATTAAGTACTTACAAAATAACCTGCTCAAAGTTGGTTTTCATTTATATCTATAGTCTCATAGTTTCACCAAGAATCCTTATTTCAGATCAGTAGAAACAGATGAATACTAAATTGGATTGCGCATTGTCATGGTTCGGTTCCTATTCCAAAAAAAGAAAGACTATTTCCAGTTTTGTTTTCAGTAATCCCAATCCCGATTCTCAATTAAGCAAAATGAAGGTAGCATGTGCATTGCGACGAAAATAACAGGTTATTTTGCGAAGAAACCCAGACTAGGTAGCATTCATTGGGAATTGAATCTTGTTCAGAATTCCAGTAACCTTTCTACATATCACATTTTTGAATTGTTAGCATTGAAAACAGAGAGTTAATACCGTATAATTGTTACATCATACATGAACAGAAGATACAACTTCTATAGAGAAGTAGTCTCACTCTGAAGCAGTTAGATTCTTTTCAGCATTTTTCGTCTGGAATATCAATTTATATATTATATCCTTTGTAAAGTAACTAGTCTTGAGGGGATATTATTTAACAAGAGGAGGGTACATGTATGAACTTGTTAGGATAAGCAACTTCAGCCCAAGCTCTCTTCTTTATTTCTTTTTATGTAAATAAACACAGTTTGCTAACATTTTACAAATGATTGTGATGCTTTATTTATGTACTTAAACATGAGGAAATGTCTCCTGTGGTACTCAAACACTTCTCTTACTTTCTCTAATTGACCTGCCCTCTGAATTTATTGAGAACCCTATGATGTTTATGATATTGCACTCGATGCCTTTGTGGCCCTTCAGGTCTTTGATCCATAGTTTGTGTTTAGCTCAGTTTCACAGCAACCATTGACAACTCTTATACTGATACATATTAGTGGAAGAATTGAAGACTTCCTGTAGTCTGTTTTTAATTACTACATATTATTTGTGACACCCAGTATAACTGAGAATTATCTGCATATAAATAAATGCATTTATCTTTTATTATTATTTTATTTTTGGGGGGTTAGATTTCATTAATAATTAGTCAAAACAATTTTTAAAACAATTATTTCAATCTCTGATTTATGTACAATACTTATTACATCAAGAAAGATACAGACTATAGGAACTCTTCAGTTTGAAGGAGATAAACAAATACGATGGGGAGCTATATTTTGAATGGAGAAATTAGTGATTGGTGTTATTTTGGGATTTACATACCTAAACGGTAAGCTAAGCAGCATTAATAGTGATAGAAAGTTAGTTTAATAGTTAAATCACTTATCTGAAGCAAACAACAGGGTCACCGAAGTGCATATTAAAGGCTAGAGTTGGCCGAAGCTGAGTGTAAATTTCCAAACATGAATTATGAAGGGCTGCTCTGAGATTTGGTGAAGGCGTTAGTCCAAATATCCAGCCAAGCCGAATCTCAGCCAAGATTAAAAGTTTAAAGATAAAAACGGTTAGATCTTCTAAGTTTTTAAATCTTTTGAAACACTTCATTTTGTCATAGAAATAATGCATTAAATTGAATAACAGTAAGGAGTGTTTGAAAGGTTTTCTTTTTTTATTTATATGTGATAAGACTTGTTAACAACTCAGATTTAACTTTATTAAAGATTTTAGAATAAATAACCTTTGAAAATAGATTTCAAAGATTCTCTATATTTTGTATACATTTGTGGTATGATTTGAACATTCAGATTTACCTGTATAAAAAGCTAGCACCACATCTTACGAAGTTCGCTATTGATTTAAACCCTGGTACTAACACAATGAAGTGAAGTCCCTAGTAAGAAAGACTTCATTTCTCTTCTAATTCATTGACAAAATGAATGAAAACTTTCTGTGTCCATTGAAAAGCTATAAAGTTTTTTTTACATGAAGGACATTATTTTCCTTCAATTGCTGGGGCCTCCGTGGCCGAGTGGTTAGAGCATCGGGCTCAAAATCACAAAGCCTCTCACCTCTGTCGGCGTGTGTTCGAATCTCGGCCGCAGCGTTATGTGAGCAAGTTTGCCAGTTTACTTGTGGAAGGTCGGTGGTCTCTTCCCAGGTACATTGTATCTGGGTTCTCTCCTCCACCAACAAAAACTGGACGCCACCAGATAACTGAAAAATTGTTGAGTGTGGCGGAAAGCAATAAATAATCAATCAATCCTTCAATTGCCCCTATGGTCATCCTTAACTGCAGCATTTTTTAAGTTCAGTACTTTAATTTTTTCCACAAAATGTAAAAATTCAACCTATTGTGAAAGGGGCCTTGAAAAGTTACTGATAAAGCCCTGTTTTGGTTTTTTTTATCATATTGCATTACAAACGTTACACTGGGCGGAGTATTCATGTCCTATGGACATATTTCTAGTTTTTGTTTTCGGCATTTTATTTTCAATTGCAGCTGTTTTGATGTGGAAAATACTGTTCTAGGTATGTTTATAGTTGAATGACAGAATGGAAAGTTAACCCATTTTCAGAAGTCGTTTGTAACTTTTTAGCAGGCAGCACAGTCTAGTATGGACTCGTCTTGTGTGACTGCCCATGGTAGACTAGCCAGGACGGTTGGACATGAAGGGTCAGACTGGACTTCAGTAGGAGATAGTGACCCCTGTTCTCAGTTCTTTAGTCATCTTCTAAAGTGGAACGCAATCTGGCTCCAGGAAGCAGGTACATTGTATACACGTAATGTTATTGAACAACTCAACAGTGCAATCAAACCTCACTATCTCGAACATGAAGGTGCCGAGAAAAAAAATCTTAAAGATATCCAAGAGTTTGAGATGTTGAGGTTAAAATACTTAAAGAAAATGTAGTTGTGACTTCCAACTCACTTCGACATATCTATGGTATTCAACAGTAGTGTAAACTATGCCCTTATTTGAATTTGTAATGTTGTGGAAATATTATGAATTTACACCATTTAATACGTACTGTTTATTTAATATATCAAATGTTATTTTATCAACTGTTAATTTCCAATTGACCATGTTCTGTTCACTAATATTTGACATCAGAAGAGAAATATAATGTTTGTAACTCCTTAGTCATCAAAAGTTCCAGCAATACTGTGAAACTCGTTTATAGTCGAGGCAGTGGGAGTCCTAGACACATGCAGATAGACAGTTTTTTAGCTCGCTGGGATGACTATGCAGAGAGCTGTTGTCCTGACCCTGGTGTTGGCATTGGAGTCCCATGTTAAGGAAGAAATTTAACCTGGGCTATATTTTTCGAACCAAGGTGGATAAGGTTTTGATATTTCACATATAGAAGGCTAATGAAGAGACCTTTCCTTGGTACCAAGACTTTTGACCTAGTGACCTTGATCTTCCTTTAGAAAACTTTAACCTTGGCTTTATCTTTTGAACCAAGGGAGACAGGGCTTTGATATTTTATGTATACATGCCCCATGAAGAGACATTTCTTTTAGAACCACGACTTTTGACCTAGTGACCTTTACTTTGGCCTTTGACCTACTTTTTAAAACTTTAACCTGGGCTTTATCTTTTGAACCAAAAGGGATAGGCTTAATATTTCACAGAAAATGTCCCATGACCAGACATTTTGTTTGGTACCAAGGCTTTTGACCTAGTGACCCTGACCTTAGACTTGCTTACTTTTCAAAAACTTTAATCTTGGCTGTATCAAATGAACCAAGGAGGATATTTCACATGTAGATGCCTCCTGACCAGCCCTTTTGGAACCAAGAATTTTGAACTCTTGCCTTTACTTTGGATCTTGACTTATTTTTCAAAGTCTTTTACTGTTGCTATGTATTTTGATCCATTAGGCTCTAATATTTCAATTAATTAACAATAATTAAGAAGCATTATTGACACCAAATTCTGAGTTAACACATAAAAACTTGTCAGAATGGCCTGGAATTATATCGTCATTTCAAAGAGTGCTTCACCAGTCACCTGAATGATTTGTATTAAGGAGGAATGCTACACCAGAGAAATTTGACATGGATAAAAAGTGGAGGTTATGAACAACAATATGAAATTGAAAATTTTCAAATTTACTTTATATAGTAAAAAAAAAATGCAGTTTTCATAGAAAGCAATTTGAAAAAAATTTAAAACCCCTGCTGTACTTAAACCCAAGATCTATAGTTTAGCGGTCGATGTGCTATCCTACTGAGCTACTCAGCCAGGCAATGAAATTTGAAATGAATAGACAAATATTGCTGATATTCATATTTTCATTAATGGTTGAAAAGGAAGTTGGCCATTATGAAGCTATAGAGTACCTCCTTAATCAATGTTACAGTAATGTGATGCTTCCCAGTGAGCTACGTTGTCGTGTGACAACTCTTGTTGACAGAATTATTTGGGCAATTATGTCCCTTAATTACCTAATCCTTCTCACTCCTTGTGAAGCATAAGGCATCAAAGATTCTTCTTCAGCTGTCACGATCTTGGGCCATCCAGCTGATTTCATTGGGCCATCCAGCTGATTTCACTGGGCCATCCAGCTGATTTCACTGGACCATCCAGCTGATTTCATTGGGCCATCCAGCTGATTTCATTGGGCCATCCAGTTGATTTCATTAGGCCATCCAGCCAATTTCATTAGGCCATCCAGCTGATTTCACTGGGCCATCCAGCTGATTTCATTGGGCCATCCAGCTGATTTCATTAGGCCATCCAGCTGATTTCATTGGGCCATCCAGCCAATTTCATTAGGCCATCCAGCTGATTTCATTGGGCCATCCAGCTGATTTCATTAGGCCATCCAGCTGATTTCATTAGGCCATCCAGCTGATTTCATTGGACCATCCAGCTGATTTCACTGGGCCATCCAGCTGATTTCACCGGGCCATCCAGCTGATTTCACTGGGCCATCCAGCTGATTTCATTGGGCCATCCAGCTGATTTCACCAGGCCATCCAGCTAATTTCATTGGACCATCCAGCTGATTTCACTGGGCCATCCAGCTGATTTCACCAGGCCATCCAGCTGATTTCACCGGGCCATCCAGCTGATTTCATTGGGCCATCCAGCTGATTTCACCAGGCCATCCAACTGATTTCATTAGGCCATCCAGCTGATTTCACCAGGCCATCCAGCTGATTTCACCGGGCCATCCAGTTGATTTCACTTGGCCATCCAGCTAATTTCATTGGGCCATCCAGCCGATTTCATTGGGCCATCCAGCTGATTTCTTTGGGCCATCCAGCTGATTTCATTGGGCCATCCAACTGATTTCATTGGGCCATCCAGCTGATTTCATTGGGCCATCCAGCTGATTTCATTAGGCCATCCAGCTGATTTCACCAGACCATCAAGCTGATTTCAATGGGCCATCCAGCTGATTTCACTTGGCCATCCAGCTGATTTCATTGGGCCATCCAGCTGATTTCATTGGGCCATCCAGCTGATTTCACTGGGCCATCCAACTGATCTCATTGGGCCATCCAGGTGATTTCATTGCAGGTCTTTCCCATCCCTCATGTTGCTTTGTCATTGCATGGACCTCATGACTTATGATTAAGAAAAACCAACCTCCAAATTAATGCCCTTTAGCATAAGAGACGGCCACAGAGAAGTTGACTTAATGTTGGTAATTGATATAGTGAGCACAAATGATGGTTATAGGGAAGTTGACTTAGTGTTGGTAATTGATATAGTGAGCACAATTGATGGTTATAGAGAAATTGACTTAATGTTGGTAATTGATATAGTGAGCACAATTGATGGTTATAGAGAAGTTGACTTAATGTTGGTAATTGATATAGTGAGAACAATTGATGGTTATAAAGATTGATTGTTTGTTGTTTTCTGCCACACTCAACAAATGTTGGCATCCAGTTTTTGTAGGTGGAGGAGAGAACCCAGATACAATGTACCCGGAAAGAGACCATTGACCTTCCGAAAGTAAACTGGCAAACTCTCTCACATATACTGGCCCAAGCGAGAATTGAACCCGCACCGACTAGAGGTGAGAGGCCTTGTGATTTTGAGTGCAATGCTCTAACCACTCGGCCACAGAGGCCCCATCGTTATAGAGAAGTTGACTTAATGTTGGTAGGCGATATTGTGAGCTGAAATGGGGCAGACTTTACAAATACTTGATAAACCATTAATTTGAATATAATGTCCTTCATTTAAGCTATCATTCATATACGAGAATATCATACAGAGAATGTATTGAATTTTTTTCAGAGTGATTTCTGCACAAATAGATTCTACATCTTGTTTGGCATTGAGAAAACAATCTGTATCTAATTTTACACATTCATCTTCTCTTTGATGGAAGGCCTAAATGCTACAATGTAAATATAAAAAAAGTAATTCTGGATGCTAGCTGTCAGAGGTTATGTCCTTCTACCAAACCAAATTATGTAAAGTTATTTGTATTTGACCAATCAGAGACTAGAATACAGTAGGAATTAGATATACCCTATAAAGGGTATTTTTACCTTAGTGCTAACTTTGGCTTGTTTTTATGGTTTGATAGTAGTCCACTGAAATTTTAAAAGCTGAATTTGTACCCGTAAGTACAGTACTGAATGCAAGAAAGATAACTTCTATCATTTGCAGTGACTTTAGTGAGGCAGGAATTACACACGTACTGAAAACTCATCTTGAAGATGAACTTCCCCTGTCTACATTTGCTGAAAATTGATGCCACATTTACACTACTGATGATATCAGGGTTACTCAAGATCTGAACTTTTTTATATAAAAAATCATTATTTCTTGTATTGTGTTTCTTTACATATCTAAGGTACATGGAACACTCTCATACTAAGGAGGTAAAAATCAGATACTGTATGAAATGTTTTGAAAATCTGTGTCTGTCAAAGAAAATTTCGCCCAAATTATTGGCATACCTGTGACCAGGCAAAATGCCAAATTTTACACCCACTAAAAAACCCCCATGATACGGTATTTTATAACATGATGATACAGGAACCTCGGTTAAAAGTATGTCATAATTATAGACCTTATTATCTTAATATTCCTTTATTCATTTTGTGTGCTTAAATGTTCAGTTTATTTGTTTGGTTGTTTTCTTCTAAATTTGTAGCACCAAATAATGTGGTGAATATTTATGATGAAACTCATATAATCAATGATTATGTGGTCATTTTATCAGTATGACTAGTGAGGCTCTGATCTGTTGCAAAATAAAGTAGTTGATAAATAGTTACCATAATATAAATGAGTTTTGCTGTGTGAGTTTTTGTATGGTATCATACTTGGCAATATTGATACTTTGTTATAATGCATAGAGTTGAATCATTTTTTTTTCAGTGAGCATAAGAGGTAAAGACTTTTGTAACTTTTCTAAATCACCACCCTCATTGTTCAAACTTTCTGCACACATTACCATTTTAACTTTGTGTCACATTGTTCAGGAATGCATGTTAACCTTTCACAAAGTCTGGAGACAGCAATGGACCCACAATGTGTGTCTGTCACTCAGTTTTCCTGACATTTTCTCAGCCCCAGTTCATATTGAAGTGATGCACTGGTTTGAGAGAAAGAATAAACTGATTTAGAGTAAGATAGCGTGTGTTACAAAAGTTGGAAAAGAATTATTTAAAGCTGAGGCAACTATAACCAGAGAATACATTCTGACCTGTGTCAAGGTCATTTAGTCTGATATTTAATGTAATATGGATAAGATGGAAAACTGTAGACAGATCATGAAGAGTAAGGTGGCTCAGGGAACATTGTACTGCAATGCTAAGGACCTTGTGTTACTATGTCATTGCATGGACCACATGTTGCTTTGCCATTGCATGGACCTCATGTTGCTTTGTCATTACATGGACCTCATGTTGCTATGCCATTACATGGATCTCATGTTGCTTTGTCATTACATGGACCTCATATTGCTATATCATTGCATGGACCTCATGTTGCTTTGTCATTACATGGACCTCATGTTGTTATGTCATTGCACGGACCTGATGTTGCTATGTCATTGCACGGACCTGATGTTGCTTTGTCATTGCATGGACCTCGTGTTGCTATATCATTGCATGGACCTCATGTTGCTTTGTCATTACATGGACCTCATGTTGTTATGTCATTGCACGGACCTGATGTTGCTTTGTCATTGCATGGACCTCATGTTGCTTTGTCATTGCATGGACCTCATGTTGCTATGTCATTGCATGGACCTCATGGTGTTATTGACTAGAATTAGACCTCATGGTGTTATTGACCTCATGGTGTTATTGACTAGAATTGGACCTCATGTAGTTATTGACTGGAATTGGATCTCATGTTGTTATTGACTGGAATTAGACCTCATGGTGTTATTGACTGGAATTAGACGTCATGTTGATGTGGGCTACATTTATACCTCATATGTTGGTATGGGCTGTAATTAAACATTGCACAGTTATGGACTACAATTAGATAGCTTGCTGGTACGAGCTATAACTAGACCTCATGTTGTTATGGGCTGTCATTATACTGCATGCTGCTATGAGCTATAATCGGACCTCATGATATTTTCACTGTAATAACCATCGTAACTTGGTATGAATACTTGTTGGATAAAGTTTTCCATTTTGTTAAAATGAATAATGCATATATGTCTCCTTTTTTTTTCTTCTTTTTTTTTCTAATAAATTGCAAAACTTTGCCTTTATCTTGATTAAAGATTTTTGTTATGATAAGAAGGCAGGTGTCAAAATTTTATATTTAGTTATAACATTCAAGTTGAAACTTTATTTTAAGTATCTTCGTGATGATCTATTATGCTTTTGCTCAAATGTTATGGGCCAAGATTATAGTTATGCAGACTTTTTGATATTTGATCTGTGATATTGAAACTTCACTTCTGTGAAATTGTAATTTTACCACTGTGATGTACAATAATCTTAATGTTTACAATGTTCATCTCAGCATAGGCCTAAATGTGCAGCCCTTCACAGGCAATGGTGACGTCTCCATATGAGTGAAATATTCTCGAGCGAACGTTAAACAATATATAATCAATCAATCAATCATACATTAACTTGTCTGGGGGCTATTTCAGAGGACCATAATTGTAGAAAATCTTACACACCTCCACCCGTGTCCGGAAAAGTCTTCCCAATTCCAGAAAAGTTTGACAGCTACAAAGACTACGTGGACATATTTATCCCGCATTTGCTGCAGGAGGCTTGGGAACAGGTATGGAGTGTAGAGAGCTGTGTGTCACAAAATAAAGGTTGAATATCCTTCAGTATGAAGTCTAAAGACGTACATTGATTACAAATGAACAGGTAGAATTTTCCTTCAGTATGGAGTCTATAGAGCTGTGTGTCACAAAATAAAGGTTGAATATCCTTCAGTATGAAGTCTAAAGACGTACGTTGATTACAAATGAACAGGTAGAATTTTCCTTCAGTATGGAGTCTATAGAGCTGTGTGTCACAAAATAAAGGTTGAATATCCTTCAGTATGAAATCTAAAGACGTACGTTGATTACAAATGAACAGGTAGAATTTTCCTTCAGTATGGAGTGTAGAGAGCTACGTTATACTTTTCATGAAGTGCTAATGTGTTTCATGAAGTATGCTAGTATGATGCACTGCAGTTCATACTCTTACATATTTTTGGAAATGAAATTTTTCTGAAATATATAGTCAAACCTCGTTATCTCAAATTTAATGGGACTTGGGGGGGGGGGGGGAACTTCCAAAATATCCAAGTATTCGAGATATCAAAGGTAAAATACTTAAAGAATAAGTAGTTGAGGCTTCCAAATCACTTCGATGTATCCATGGTATTCAAGATATCAGTGTTCAAGATACTGAGATTCAACCGTAAATGTAAGTCAGGTACATGTATGGAGCTTTGATTATGGTTTTAAAATACTAGCATTGTTTATAGAAATTTGTTTTGCTGTAACCCCTCCCTCTTCTTATGTTTCAGTCTTACCAACACTGGAGAATACTGAAGAACACGAATTCCTATCCAGAAATCAGAGCTGTTTATTCAGGGGTTGATAAAAATAGTGTAAACAATGAAATATATGAACGATACACATGGTATAGTAAGTACACAAATTTATCTATTTATTTTTTAGCTCACTAGAGCCCAAGGCTCAAGTGAGCTTTTCTGATCAAAACTCTCTGCTGTCTGTCATTGTCTTCATAAGCTTTTGACATTTTCATCTTCTCCAAATCATTCCTGGGTGAAGAGGATTCAAGTTTGTTCAAATGAAGGGCAACACCCTTCTTCAAGGGGAGATAATAGGAAAAATACACTGACAAATTTTAAAAATGTTCTTTTCCAGAACCAGTGGACCAATTTCAATTTAACTTGGTACAAATCATCCTTGGGTAAAGGGGATTCAAGATTTTGTCAAATGAAGGGCCATGCTTCCTCCAAAGGGGAAATAATCACAAAAATGCAAAAACAGAGTGAGGTCAATTAAAAATCTTCTCAACCACTGGTCCAGAAAAATTGAAACTTACATATAAGCATCCTGATATAGAGTAGATTCAAGTCTGTGTTGAATCATGGTCTCCGGGGGTACATTAGAGCCACAATAGAGGGGCAAGTTGTACTTGGGGATATATAGGATAAATTTTTATAAATCAACTTCTCAAGAACAACAGGACCATGATTAATCGTACTAATATGCAAGCATTCCCAGTTAGAGCAGATTCAAGTTTGTTCAAATTGTGGTCTCTGTGGAGTAGGGTGAGGTCACAATAGGGGGTCAAAGTTTTACATAGAAATATACAGGAAAAACCTTAAAAATATAACAGGGCCATGAATACTCATATTGATATGTGAGCATCCCCAGGTAGTGTAGATTGAAGTTTGTTCAAATCATGACCCCCAGGGTTAGGATGGGGCCACAATAGAGGATTAAAGTTTTATATGGGAATATATAGAGGAAATATCTTTAAGAATCTTCTCAAGAACAGCAGGGCCATGATTAGTCATATTGATATGGAAGTGTCTTCAGATAGTGCAAAGTTAAGTTTGTTCACTTCAGGGGCCTCAGAGGTAGGGTGGGGCCTCAGAGGTTGGGTGGGGCCTCAGAGGTTGGGTGGGGCCTCAGAGGTAAGATGGGGCTGTAATACATATTTAGGAGATCAAAGTCTGATGTGGGAATGTACAGGAGATATGGGTAAAACAAGAAATTCTTTTCAAGATCAGCAGGACCACATTAAATCATATGAAAACGCAATGTTCTCAAGCTGTGTTGATTCAATTTTTTTATGTCCTTTTGTTTGAAGTCGGGGAGGGGGCATATTGTTTTTGTCCAGTCTGTCGGAAATTGAACCTTGCTCATAACTTTTGAATAGCAAGTGGTAGGGCTCTCATATTTCATATCTGTATTCCTTTTAATAAGACCTTCTTTTGATTTCAAATTCAAAATTTTTGACCTTGTGAATTTAACCTACTTTTAAGGAAATCTAACTGAAGCAATATTTCCTGAACTATTTAAGGTGGGGCTTTCATATTTGTATATAGATTCCTTATGACAATAAGATTCCTTATTGTAGCATGGTTGTATCGTGAACCATTGGGGCTATGTTGGGGACTCATGTGAGTGATGTAGCCCATGGACCTCTTGTTATATTGAAAATATACATCAAAAGGGATTTCAGCATTTGAAGTAAAGATGAATGCAAGTGTAAGCGATGATTGTTGTTTTTCATTATAGGCATAGTCACAAAGGAAAGGTATGACGCGATGAAAAAAAAGGAACAGTTAGGTGAAAAATTTATTGTCATTGTGAAAGACTATGGCTGTCATCTGAAGAGTAAGGAACGGAATCAACCTAAGCATTTTGACCAGATTGCATACATAGAGAAAATTCAACTCCACTCGCACCCAGGGAAACTGCAACAAACCATTAACACATTTAAAGTTTTAGGTCAGTGCTTTCTAAAATGATGGAAGAGGAATGTGTACAACTGATTATGGCTTAATCATTTTGTTACTTCATGTCAATTACCTGTCAGAAAAGAAATTGAAATTTGGTATTGAAACAAGTTGCACATGATATTATGTCGATGAGGTATTGATATCTTACCTGCAATGTTACAAAACTATGTAGTGGTCCTGTAACATACCTCTACAAAATCAGTTTTAAAAAATGCTGTAAGCAGCTCTGCGGAAGTTCTCGAAATGGAATTTCACCTTAAGTTTCATTGATACT
Source organism: Ostrea denselamellosa (assembly GCA_024699665.1). Lineage (NCBI taxonomy): Eukaryota > Metazoa > Mollusca > Bivalvia > Ostreida > Ostreidae > Ostrea > Ostrea denselamellosa. Next base: position 534,074 of record JAMZEH010000022.1, read on the forward strand.
ATGAAAAGTAGATGCTAAGTAGTTTACGAGATCAAGGTTGTATGCTATGCTAGTGTTTCTTTTCCCCTAATATACTTAATACCAATAAACAGTGCCATTCCCAGTGCCAAATACCATCGATTTTTAGGTCTCCTGGATCACTCAGGTGGCCTATTGCCGTTGGTCTTTGTCGGTCGTCGTGCATCGTCCATTAACAATTTTACATTTTTAACTTCTTCTTGAAAACTGCAGGGCCATTTGTTACAAGTTTATGGTGTAAGCATCTCTAAGATAAAAGGAATATAAATTGTGAAATTTATTACCTTACCACCCCTGGGGCCTCACGGGCAGGGCCAAATATCTTTTAAAAAAAAAGAAAAAAAAAAAAGGCAATATTCAAAAATCTTATCTACTTCCACACAGGTGGGAGAAGCCCTCTGTCAGAATTGTGAAATTCATGGCCCTTGGGTCAAGAGTTCAGGCCCTAGGGTGTGGCCAATATGGCCATAATTGAAATTGTATTAAATCTTAGAAAATCTTCTCTTCTTCTTGCATATATATTTGAGAAAAACTATATGCATGATAATGATGTCCATGAAGCTCTCGGACTAAATTGTGAAATTTGTGGCTCCTGGGCCAGGGGTTCAGGCCTTAGGGTGGGGCCAATATGGCCATATAGTGAAAATACATATTAAATCTTAGAAAATCTTCTCTATACCCATATATATTTGAGGAAAACTAAATGCATGAAGCTCTCTACCTGAATTGTGAAATTCATGACTTCTGGGTCAGAGGTTCAAACCATAGGGTGGGGCCAATATGGCCATTTAGTGAAAATGTATTAGATTTTGGAAAATCTTCTCTATTACTATATATATTTTTGAGTAAAACTATATGCTTGATTATGATGGTGTCCATGAAGCTTTTTACCTATATTGTGAAGTTCGTGGTTCCTGGGTTCAGGGATGCAGGGCCAATATGGCCACATAACGAAAATGTAAAAAAAAATTATTAGGAAATGTTAAAATAATTCATATGCTGTAAACTTCCATTTTTCCTTCTGTAATTGAACGGGAATTGTTAGCTTTGTATAAACTTGTGCACAAAAGACTCTATATTGAGATATATATGTAAATATGAGACTCCCTGTATAGGCTATGATACTCAGGTGACTGTTAAGGCCCATGGGCCTCTTGTTTCCAAATTTTGAGGCTAAAAAATGCCCAGTAACAAACTTGGTCTTCAGTAATTTACTTCATATGAAATGAACAACTAATTTCTTCACTTCCTCTTGAATGGAAAGTAGAGGTCAAGAAAATGACATTTGTTTGTAAAATTGTAAACAATAAATATTTGTTTATTCTTTAAAATTTAATTTTATGAACCAATGTCATTTGGTGACATGAAAGAAAATTCTCAATTTGTACTGCTTTATTTACTTTTCCCAATTGAATGAGTATCAGTACCATTCTTATATAGTAGTAAAAAATGTTGTATGCTTAAAGTCGTCCTTGACATATTTTTACAGGAGCTGACCGAGCTGCACATCAGAGCAGTGCTGTGGTCTTGTGTATTACCGTCCTGAGCAAAAGGCGCCCTCTTTTCAAACATGTGTTGGATGAACCATCTTTTATACAAGTAAATTTCATTAAAGCTATAGTCTGCAAGTTTTGCTATGTCTTTTGAATTTAGTAAAACATGCTTATAATGAACATGGTTATAATGAATTCATGCTTATTGCAAAGTAATATTTATTACCCTATGGGAGAAAAATAGCAAAATTTTTTGGGGGATATATATCAAAGTTATGTTATATCGGTTGGATTTGAATATACTATTAATGAGTAGAGGTATTTAACTCTATATACTGGGTCCCCAAGTTTGCCATTGATAAAAAAAAACAATAAACCAAATGGTATAAAATTCCTTTCTGTATTTTAATATATTCATTTTGATAAATTACTGTCATGTGATGTTTTGTATATCAATGCAGGTATTTGTATTTATTACAACACTCAAATGACATCATGTAACAATCTATGGCCAACTGTATGTGCATAAAGACACATGTGATAATATTTATTGTATCACCTTTGTCAAGTACTAGATGCTATCACAATGGAGTGCATGCTTTCTATTCTCAGAGGGAAACATGTTTTTTTCTCAACTGTTTCTTGACCAATCAAATTCATGTACAGCAGAACTTTGGTATCTCGAAGACCGATATCTCGAATATTATGGATATGTCGAAGTGATTCGAAGTCCCAATCACTTATTCTTTGAGTATTTTAACCTCTACATCTCGAATCCTCGGATATTTCAAAGTTTTTCTCAGTTCCATTGAGTTCAAGATAATGAGATTTGACTGTAGTTTACATGAAATTATAATAAATATACAGTCAAAACTGCCATAGTGACCAGCTGTATTAAGCGACTCACTGTCGTATGTGACCGTAGAAAAATTCCCCCCGAGGCATTACTTTATGTACCTGTATTCAACGACCATGATTTTTACAAACGTTTTCGTGTAATTTCATGAGATTTTACCTTTATTCAACAGCCGTACATATTTCTATTACAACACAATTCCTACTTTCACTTTCGGTCGAGCATGGTTATTCTGGGAGTTATCGTCCCTAACACTTTCACTTTAAATCGCACAGGTAATAGTTCGGCGGTGATTTTGTTTAGTCGGCACTCTAAATCAATTAACTAATGTGTAGTCTACATGCTGGGTCGTGTTGGGTTAATTAACAAAACCTGAGTTGTTGTTTATTTAACAAAATCAAAGTTCAGTAAAATAAGAGCGTAGTTTTCAAAGGTGTGAATTTCGACGATCTTAGAAGTGTGCGGAGTAGATCGGATGTAAAAATCTAGCACCTGGTATACCATTATGGTCAATTAGCCTGATTGCAATATAAATCATGTTAGTACATGGGCAGGATACTTATATAACTGGAATATTCACAATTTTTCTGTACGAGATATCCAAGGTTTCAGAGTGCAGACATGACCGGGATTAGCGGCTCACTTCAACATATCTTGAGTATTTGACACATCTAAGTCAAAACGTAAAATATTTGCTGTGCACAATGGATATTGCGACTTATTTAATGTCCTTCAAATTGAATAACAGATTTCCAGCATTACTGTACAAAAAGAGGACTTTCTCACTTACTTTCTTCTATGGCCAGAGAAACAATGCAGTTTTTTGTGGTTGCAAGTACACATGAATGATCATTACAACAAAATATAAGAAATCATAAGACAACGTATTGTATTTCAGATGTTTAGCTATTGTTTATTTTATTTTAGATCCGTTAAAACCATACTTGATATTCTTAATAACGAATTCCAAATACGTGTACAAATCTCTATTGTACAAATCATTTTGGTATATTATTTGCTAAATACCTTTACAGTGGAAAATAAGCAACCTGTATTAAGAGACCACCTGTCATATGTAACTTTTTTTCCATTCTCCGTTGGACGGTCTCTTAATACAGGTTTGACTGTATATAATTTCACAAAACAGATCATCATGGAAGAGATTTTGAACACTTTTATTCGGATCTTTGATATAATAAATGAATCTCATATTACACACGTAGTACATCTATCATTCTCTATACTGTCAAGATAGCGTGACGGTAGGTGAATGTTTCTATGTATGTTAACAGCATTTATTGTTAACTAGATAAAACCTTGTTTTTATTTCAGCCTGTGGTTTCTTTGGTAACCATTGTACGTCAGCTCCAAGCTGTAAAGAGTCTTAGAAGTAGCCCATTGTATCAACACATCTTGAAACCAAAACAGAAAGAAGTGTTTTATGAAAACTTGACCATTACTGAATCTGAGAAAGAGTCACTGGTACATCTATATAAGTAAAACACAATTACAGCAAACACACTTATAATGAATTCACACTTACAGTAAAACACAATTACAGTGAACATACTTATAATGAATTCACACTTACAGTAAAACACAGTTACAGTGAACACACTTATAATGAATTCACACTTACAGTAAAACACAGTTACAGCAAACACACTGATAATGAATTCACACTTACAGTGGAACAAAATTACAGCAAACACACTTACAATGAATTCACTCTTACAGTAAAACACAATTACGGCAAACACACTTACAATGAATTCACACTTACAGTAGGGGCTTCCGTGGGTGAGTGGTTAGAGCATTGCGCTCAAAATCACAAGGCCTCTCACTTCTAGTCAGCACAGGTTTGATTCTCGCTCGCGCCGATACATGTGAGAAGGTTTGCTAGTTTACTTTCGGAAGGTCGGTGGTCTCTTCCCGGGTACAAAGTATCTGGGTTCTCTCCTCCACCAATTAAAAACTGGATGCCACCAGATAACTGAAAAATTGTTGAATGTGGCGGAAATCAATAAATCAATCACACTTAAAGTAAAACACACTTATAATGAATTCATGCTTAAAGTAAAACATAATTACATCATCATCATATCATCATCATCATATCCGTTTTATAGTCCGTTGTCCTCATCTGAGGGTTGGACTTGTTTGACAAGTCTCCTTCTTAGACGACCTCTCCACTGTACAGCAAGCACATTTAATGAATTCACACTTACAGTAAAACATAATTACGGCAAACACACTTATAATGAATTCACACTTACAGTAAAACACAGTTACAGTGAACACACTTATAATGAATTCATGCTTACAGTAAAACACAATTATAGCAAACACACTTAATGAATTCACACTGACAGTAACACACAGTTACAGTGAACATGCATATAATGAATTCACACTTACAGTAAAATACAGTTACAGTGAACACACTTATAATGAATTCACACTTACAGTAAAACACAGTTACAGTGAACACGCTTACAATGAATTCACACTTACAGTAAACACAGTTACAGCAAACACATTTATAATGAATTCATGCTTACAGTGAACTGATTTTCATTCCCTGTAGTTTTATAATATATTATTCCCAGCACATCACTATATGCATGTTTTACTGTGCGTCAGATTTAGATTTATTCTTCGTATCAGTGAATGGCCTGATTACTGTGTATAAAAAATTTTGTTGTGGAGTTAGACTTTTTGCGTAAGATAAAATTTGCATAAGAATTGTTAATTATTGATGATTGACAAGCATTCAGAAATGTTTAAGGAGAAGATAGATATTTTGCAGAGGACTCCTTCAAGTGTATATTATATAGCTGTAATTTTAAATATAGCTGTAATTTTAAATACACATTGATATGCTAATATCACCAAAATAAGGAGTGCTAACTAACACAAATCAAAAATACCTCAAAATTATTTTACTTTCAATTCACAATTGAGATCAATTCATTTTCAGAAGTGTTACAATGATTCTCAGCAGCTGGCTATCTGTACAACATTAAAGATGATCTTACAAGACCCTCAGTCTCCCAAGATAGGCCTGCTTCAGGGGCCCCCGGGCACAGGCAAAAGTTCTACAGTCGTGGGCATTGTAGAAAACGTTTTACAGGTAATGCTCTCTCACTGTGAAAGGTCATGAAGTGGAAGGTACTTAGCTGATTTAGTGAGTGAATATGAATTTAGTTTCCAGATACTTGTGTATTGAAGTACATTTTGCCCAATGAAGAAAATTCAGCTGAAGCTTAAAAGATAAAAGAAATTCACAAATAATTTTTTGATTTTTCTTCTTTTTTGTGACAAAAATCCTTTCTTCATTTTTTTTTGTAATATTGAAGTGGTTTTATTGAACAGAGCAAACCCAATGTCAGGATTTGTGTATGTGCTCCATCCAACAATGCTGTAGATCTTTTGATAAAACGTTTGGATGACCACAGGAAACAAAAGCAAAACACTGGTATGACTTTGAATCCTAAGAGTTTAATATTTTTTTTGATATGTGACATAATCTGCAGTGTAGAATAAGTGCCTGGATTTATTGCTGCCACAGTGATCTGAAAGTTATTCTAATTTCACCAGACATTATAAACCATACATTAAGTTATAAAAACGCTGTAGATACAGTCAATTCAATTTGTTTCAAAGGATATTATTTTCTTAATCTAGCCACACATCTATTAAAACATGTATTATAATTGAGGTCAAATATACATATGAGAGTTGTAAAATGTGTTTTTTATCTTTTGTAGGTTTTGCATCGGCCTTATCAATTGTCAGAATTGGAAATACAGAGTCAGCTCACAAAGATGTGAAAAAGTTCAGTCTTTCAGAAATGGTTCAGGAAGAAGCTATTAATTGTAAGATATTCATGGTTATGATTTTAGGTTGTTTGTGGTTGTACATTGAGATTTGATTTTAAGGAATGACGTTAAAAAAGTGACTGAATCTTACTTTTATATTATAAAGAGATCATGTACAATACAGTTGTATGTACGTTGTCTCTGATATTTACAGTCATTTGACAGTCTGGTATTTACAGTCATTTTACAGCCTGGTATTTACAGTCATTTGACATTCTGATATTTACAGTCATTTTACAGTTGTATATAATTTTGTCTCTGATATTTACAGTCACTTTACAGTCTGGTATTTACAGTCATTTTACAGTCTGATATTTACAGTCATTTTGCAGTCTGATATTTACAGTCATTTGACATTCTGATATTTACAGTCATTTTACAGTTGTATGTAATTTTGTCTCTGATATTTACAGTCATTTTACAGTCTGGTATTTACAGTCATTTAACAGTCTGATATTTAAGTCATTTGACAGTTGTATGTAATTTTGTCTCTGATATTTACAGTCAATTTACAGTTGCATGTAATTTGTCTCTACTATTGAGTCATTTTGGGTACATAACAAAAGTCACATTCATTTTCAAATCTACTTAAGATGCTGAATTTTCAGTGTACTAGAAAGAACAATCTGTGACAAAATATAAACTTTGTCCAGGTCTGTGCTCCAAGTTTTCTGGAATAAAGGGTGTGTTAAAAATAATCATTGTATGTCAAACACCAATAATGTCAGGAAAATGTCATCTCTATGATGTCAAAATTTCAAATTGAGAATATATATGAGTGTATCAGAATTCTTGCACAATATACACTTCATTTTGAAACAAAAGCACACCTATCATTTGGGCGAACAGAGACCTTTACATACATGTATATAGTCCTATTAAGCTTTCTAGCCGAAAGGCTAATGGATGAAAATCAGTTACACATGTACATATTTTTTCAGGGAAAAGAGAGAAAAAGAAAGGGGATATTCCATTAAGTGTCCAGGACTATTATAACCAGCAGAGAAAGAAGATTGAGGACCTGAGAGAACAAATAAAGCGAAGTCAGGGGCGGACAGAGGAGGTATTGAATGAAATATTGCATAACACAATGGCTATAGAGAGAGAGGAGGTATTGAATGAAATATTGCATAACACAATAACTAGAGAGAGAGAGGAGGTATTAAATGAAATATTGCATAGCACAATAACTATGGAGAGAGAGGAGGTATTGAATGAAATATTGCATAACACAATAACTATAGAGAGAGAGGAGGTATAAAATGAAATATTGCATAACACAATAACTATGGAGAGAGAGGAGGTATTGAATGAAATATTGCATAACACAATAACTATAGAGAGAGAGGAGGTATTAAATGAAATATTGCATAACACAATAACTATGGAGAGAGAGGAGGTATTAAATGAAATATTGCATAACACAATAACTATGGAGAGAGAGGAGGTATTGAATGAAATATTGCATAACACAATAACTAGAGAGAGAGAGAGAGAGAGAGAGAGAGAGAGAGAGAGAGAGGAGGTATTAAATGAAATATTGCATAACACAATAACTAGAGAGAGAGAGAGAGAGAGAGAGGGGAGGTATTGAATGAAATATTGCATAACACAATAACTATATAGAGAGAGGAGGTATTGAATGAAATATTGAAGAACACAATAACTATATAGAGAGAAGAGGTATTGAATGAAATATTACAAAACACGATGGCTAGACAGAGACAGAGAGAGAGGTATTAAATGAAATATTACAAAACACAATGGCTAGAGAGAGATAGAGAGAGAAGGTATTAAATGAAATATTACAAAACACAATGGCTAGACAGAGAGACGAGGTATTAAATGAAATATTACAAAACACAAGAGAGAGAGAGAGGTATTAAATGAAATATTACAAAACACAAGAGAGAGAGAGAGGAGGTATTAAATGAAATATTACAAAACACAAGAGAGAGAGAGGAGGTATTAAATGAAATATTACAAAACACGATGGCTAGACAGAGACAGAGAGAGAGGTATTAAATGAAATATTACAAAACACGATGGCTAGACAGAGACAGAGAGAGAGGTATTAAATGAAATATTACAAAACACAATGGCTAGACAGAGATAGAGAGAGAAGGTATTAAATATTACACAACACAATGGCTAGACAGAGAGACGAGGTATTAAATGAAATATTACAAAACACAAGAGAGAGAGAGAGAGAGGTATTAAATGAAATATTACAAAACACAAGAGAGAGAGAGAGAGGTATTAAATGAAATATTACAAAACACAATGGCTAGACAGAGAGAGAGGTATTAAATGAAATATTACAAAACACGATGGCTAGACAGAGACAGAGAAAGGAGGTATTAAATGAAATATTACAAAACACGATGGCTAGACAGAGACAGAGAAAGGAGGTATTAAATGAAATATTACAAAACACGATGGCTAGACAGAGACAGAGAAAGGAGGTATTAAATGAAATATTACAAAACACGATGGCTAGACAGAGACAGAGAAAGGAGGTATTAAATGAAATATTACAAAACACAATGGCTAGAGAGAGTGAGACAGTGAATTAAAGCTGTATAGTCTGATGTTCATTTATTATTTTTTGTACAGAATTACGTTATAAGAGATGAATTGGTTATTTAAGTTATTAACTTTCCCTTAATTACATGATTGAAAACATTTGCATGTAAAAGTAAACAGTGAGAAGATTATTTAAAAGGTAAATATACGGTGAAGTCATATTTATACATTCAAGCTTTGGGCATATATAAATAGCCCACTTGCATAGTGGAATCCTAAAATGATATAAATATAAATCAGACACCACTGTCTAGAGTGTAAAACAATGTAAAACTTATGGCACTTTATTTTAGTAACAAAAAGAATCAGCTTTACATGAATAAATCTATCCTTGACCTGCAAGTCAGAACTGAATATGCGACTCTCGCTGGATTTGTATTGAAAATGGCTGAGTGATGATAGTTTGTAAACACCAATTTAAAACCAAATAATTCAGGTTAAAACAGGTGAATAATGTCTGCCATATCGTAAAGCCTCATTGATTGATTGATTATTGCTTTCTGCCACACTCAACAATTTTTCAGTTATCTGGTGGCATCCAGTTTTTGTTGGTGGAGGAGAGAACCCAGATACAATGTACCTGGGAAGAAGCCTCATAAGTATGTATGTGCGATAATTTAACAGCGTTTTTACAGGGTGGACAAAATTTGTTGAAATTCAAAAATACAACTTTAAATATCGCATAACAAAATGTCTAGAGAGGGGACGTAATGAATGAAATGATGCATAACAGAATGTCTAAAAAGAGGAGACAATAAAATAAATATAAATAACACAATGGCAAGGAGAGGAGGTAGTGATTTAAATATTACAAAACAAAATGTGTAGACAGAGGAGTATTACAAAACAAAATGTCTGAAAGAGGAGTATTACAAAACAAAATGTCTGAAAGAGGAGTATTACAAAACAAAATGTGTAGAAAGAGGAGTATTACAAAACAAAATGTGTAGAAAGAGGAGTATTACAAAACAAAATGTCTAGAGAGAGGAGTATTGCAAAACAAAATGTCTAGAAAGAGGAGTATTACAAAACAAAATGTGTAGAAAGAGGAGTATTACAAAACAAAATGTCTAGAGAGAGGAGTATTGCAAAACAAAATGTCTGAAAGAGGAGTATTACAAAACAAAATGTCTGAAAGAGGAGTATTACAAAACAAAATGTCTGAAAGAGGAGTATTACAAAACAAAATGTCTAGAAAGAGGAGTATTACAAAACAAAATGTGTAGAAAGAGGAGTATTACAAAACAAAATGTGTAGAAAGAGGAGTATTACAAAACAAAATGTCTAGAGAGAGGAGTATTGCAAAACAAAATGTCTGAAAGAGGAGTATTACAAAACAAAATGTCTGAAAGAGGAGTATTACAAAACAAAATGTCTGAAAGAGGAGTATTACAAAACAAAATGTCTGAAAGAGGAGTATTACAAAACAAAATGTCTGAAAGAGGAGTATTACAAAACAAAATGTCTGAAAGAGGAGTATTACAAAACAAAATGTCTAGAGAGAGGAGTATTACAAAACAAAATGTGTAGAAAGAGGAGTATTACAAAACAAAATGTCTAGAGAGAGGAGTATTGCAAAACAAAATGTGTAGAAAGAGGAGTATTACAAAACAAAATGTCTGAAAGAGGAATATTACAAAACAAAATATCTAGAAAGAGAAGTCAGTAAAGTAAATATGAATAACAGAATGGCAGGAGAGAGGTTTGTCTGTTTATTGCAAGCATTCAATGTTTGTTTATTGTAAACATTCAATGTTTGTGTATTGTAAGCATTCAATGTTTATTTATTGTAAACATTCAATGTTTATTTATTGTAAACATTCAATGTTTATTTATTGTAAACATTCAATGTTTATTTATTGTAAACATTCAATGTTTATTTATTGTAAACATTCAATGTTTATTTATTGTAAACATTCAATGTTTATTTATTGTAAACATTCAATGTTTATTTATTGTAAACATTCAATGTTTATTTATTGTAAACATTCAATGTTTATTTATTGTAAACATTCAATGTTTATTTATTGTAAACATTCAATGTTTATTGTAAACATTCAATGTTTGTGTTTATTGTAAACATTCAATGTTTGTGTTTATTGTAAGCATCAAATGTTTGTTTATTATAAACATTCAGTGTTTGTTTATTGTAAGCATTCAATGTTTATTGTAGCATTCAATGTTTATTGTAAGCATTCAATGTTTATTGTAAGCATTCAGTGTTTATCAGTTTATTGATTTTAATCCAGGTGGAACGACTAAGAGCTGATTTGAGGAGATTAGAAAAACGAGTAAAAGATATGGAGAAAGATCATTTTCATCAGATTAAGGTAACAGGTTTAATATAGATAACTTCCATGATTCATAGTGAAAAATGAGTTACTAATCTTTCCTTTTTGTATTTCGATGAATATTATTACTGCCACCTTCTGTTAACTAGTTGAATCCACTTTTACTTAGATATCATTTTGGCAAAACGTTAAAGAACATCAGCTAGAATATTTAATCTGTTATTTTGCACAATTTGACAAAACAAAACTGAGCAATCTTACATCATCCATGAACAACAGGCAAGTTACAAGGGACGCTTTTTAAGCTCATAGAGTAGGGCGGTCTTTTTAAAACCGCTTGAAATATCAAAATTTTATTTATCTAAGACCTTCGAAATATGCCTCGTCTGCCTTAACACACATCTTACACTGATCTACCCATTTCCAGAACGCCGCCCGGTACTCCTCTTTAGGTATATGTTGCAGACACTAGTAGACCGCACTGCCTATACAACAACGGGATTCAAAACGGTGCCCTGCCAGCATTTCCTTTAGTCTTGGGAACAACAAAAAGTCACAGGGGGACAGGTCAGGGCTGTATGGGGGATGATCTAAGTAATCAAGCCCTGATTCTTTCAGATATTCCTGTATCGTAACGGATTTATGGGCCGGTGCGTTATCATGGAGTAATTTGATGCCGCGGACACCAGTGCGCGGTCTGCGTTTCTGATAGAAAATCAACAAGTTGAGTAAGAACACTTTCTGTGCAAAACTTTCCAGTGACAGGACTACCTTTCAAGACTGGAATTTGAAGGACTGGACCTTTCAAATCAAAGAATATTGCATACATCATGCGATTTGATGTTTTGCAACGGCACACAATGACATGTCTGTCGCCCGCAGATGAAATCCAAACCTTATTTTTAGCCTTAGAATCAGGTTGAAAATGATAGATCCAGGTTTCATCACCTGTAACTATCTCTTTCAAACGACGTGGGTCACAAATATCATATTTTTTTATAACTTGCGATGCAAGTCTAACCCGACTTTGTTTGTGCTCGTCAGTAAGCAAATGGGGCACCCAGCACACGCAAATCTTACATAGCCCAAGTCGTTCATGTAAGATCTTCAAAACACTTGACGAATAAATGCAACTTAATTCTTCTATCTCTTGCACGGTATAACGTGCGTCTTCCTCAATTAACGTTTTCACAGTAGCAACGTTCTTTTCCATCAAAACAGAAACCAGCCTACCCACTCAAGGGTCATTTTCAATGGACTCCCGACGATCATTAAAACAACGTACTCACTTGCAAATTGTAGCATATTTTAAAACACCATTCCCATAAACCTTTTGCAAATCAGCATGAATTTCCATTGACGGAAACCCGAGGTGTGCTCGAATCTTACAATATACCCTCTGTTCAGAGATTTTTCCATCCATATTGAACGCTATATTTTACTATAGTGTATAAAACCACGTGTTGAAAATACCCAGCGCAGTGCGCACGTGGACCTCGTGCGCCGCATACTGTGATACGATCGAGAGAGGAATGATTACGCAAGTTCTGTGTAAAAAATCGTGCAACTTCATAATCATGTTAAAAAGTTATAGGCTTACTCTATTAACTTAAAAAGTGTCCCTCGTATATGATTCTTTCTATTTTTAACTGCGGACTTCTTCACCTTCTATGGAATTTAAAAACCCAACAAATTTCGATAGACAGTCAGTAACAAAGCTAATAAGTAATGATGTAATAATCATAACTAGTAGATTATCACTATTGATTATTCAGGTCATAAGGTCAACTGTCATTGAGATTTCTTCCTTCCATTCAAAAAGAATTGTTGTCCAATTAATAACTAGAGAACTTGTCATGAAACTTCATTGGTAATTTGATCATAAAGGAAGACAATACTGATTTTAAAGTCAAAGGTCACCGTATTTTCTACACATGAATTTCGAATTTGGGGAAGGGGCATATAATTATATTTCTGCAAACATTCCTTGTTTGAAGAACTGGTGTTCACAACAAGAAGACGATGAAGTTAAAGTAATAAAAAGACTGGTATTGTTATTGTCACACATGAATGGTGATACAATATGGCTTTCATGAGATGGTCAATACGTGGATACACATGAGTGAGCTGTTACACCTGCAACTGCATCTTCGTTATTTTTTTTTTTCTTTTTGGTGGCAGGATGTTTCCCTTTCAAAAACAGAGGAGTATAAAATCAAACAGCAAATACTGCAAACAGCTACCATTGTCTGTGGGACCCTGTCTGCTTTTGGACAAACTTTTATATGTGATATACTAAGACAACGGAGACGTGAAGGAAAGCCAGTTTTTGATTGTGTCATAGTCGATGAGGTGAGAACTGTATTTTCACTTCTATTCTAATTTAACTTGCATCAAATTTAGTGTATGTTGTGTTTACATGCATTATGGGGCAGGTATTTTTTATTTGCTTTTTTTCTCACTGTAGGCCTCCCAGGCTAATGAACTGGATTGCATTATACCCCTGCAGTACGGCGTAAACAAATTTATTTTAGTCGGAGATCCAGAGCAGCTGTCACCAACTGTTACTTCCAGTGTGAGTTGTTTGTTTGTGTTGTTACTTCCAGTGTGAGTTGTTTGTTTGTGTTGTTACTTCCAGTGTGAGTTGTTTGTTTGTGTTGTTACTTCCAGTGTGAGTTGTTTGTTTGTATTGTTACTTCCAGTGTGAGTTGTTTGTTTGTGTTGTTACTTCCAGTGTGAGTTGTTTGTTTGTATTGTTACTTCTAGTGTGAGTTGTTTGTTTATGTTGTTACTTCCAGTGTGAGTTGTTTATGTTGTTACTTCCAGTGTGAGTTGTTTGTTTATGTTGTTACTTCCAGTGTGAGTTGTTTGTTTGTATTGTTACTTCCAGTGTGAGTTGTTTGTTTATATTGTTACTTTCAGTGTGAGTTGTTGGTTTATAATGTTACTTCCAGTGTGAGTTGTTTGTTTGTGTTGTTACTTCCAGTGTGAGTTGTTTGTTTGTATTGTTACTTCCAGTGTGAGTTGTTTGTTTATGTTGTTACTTCCAGTGTGAGTTGTTTGTTTGTATTGTTACTTCTAGTGTGAGTTGTTTGTTTGTGTTGTTACTTCCAGTGTGAGTTGTTTGTTTGTGTTGTTACTTCCAGTGTGAGTTGTTTGTTTGTATTGTTACTTCCAGTGTGAGTTGTTTGTTTGTATTGTTACTTCTAGTGTGAGTTGTTTGTTTATGTTGTTACTTCCAGTGTGAGTTGTTTGTTTGTGTTGTTACTTCCAGTGTGAGTTGTTTGTTTGTATTGTTACTTCCAGTGTGAGTTGTTTGTTTATGTTGTTACTTCCAGTGTGAGTTGTTTATGTTGTTACTTCCAGTGTGAGTTGTTTGTTTGTGTTGTTACTTCCAGTGTGAGTTGTTTGTTTATGTTGTTACTTCCACTGTGAGTTATTTGTTTATGTTGTTACTTCCAGTGTGAGTTGTTTGTTTGTATTGTTACTTCCAGTGTGAGTTGTTTGTTTGTGTTGTTACTTCCAGTGTGAGTTGTTTGTTTGTATTGCTACTTTCAGTGTGAGTTGTTTGTTTATATTGTTACTTCCAGTGTTTGTTTTAAAAAAATCTTTTAAAAATAAAGTTTGAGTTACATCCAGTGTGAGTCTTTGTTTGTATGTACATCCAGTGTGAGTCTGTGTTTGTATGTACATCTAGTGTGAGTCTGTGTTTGTATGTACAATACATTAGATATCATGTTATGGTGCATCACAGTATACTTTTTGTCATGACATGGTATCCTTGAATGGACAGTTCCAGTCTACAATAGAGATCATTTATTATACTGTAACTGAAATGATAGATCCTCTGTTTTAGAAAGCTGCCCAGAATTTGTTTGGTCAGTCGCTGTTTGAAAGATTTTACCACCATTTCCAGTCTAGCAAGGAAAACGACAGTCCCATTCTGATGTTAGACACCCAATATCGCATGCATCCCAAAATAGCATACTGGCCATCACAATATATATACCAAGGAAAGCTCAAAACAGACAGGTTAGTTATTACCAGGGAAAGCACAAAACAGACAGGTTAGTTATTACCAGGGAAAGCACAAAACAGACAGGTTAGTTATTACCAGGGAAAGCACAAAACAGACAGGTTAGTTATTACCAGGGAAAGCACAAAACAGACAGGTTAGTTATCACACTGTGATGTAGAGCACCAAGTGATGTGTGTCCTTCAGCCACTACTTGCTGAACGGTCTCAGGTGGACGGAATACTGAAGTCAGAATATGTGTATCATTGTAATTGTTCAGTCCTGTATCCTCTCAAATGTCAAGAATATCTGAACGCCAATCAAGTAATGCCTGTACTGGCTCTTACAATTATTGAGTAGTGTGACCATGTCTCAGTGTTGATACAGTTTTTGATATGGACTTATTTTCTAATCCTTCAGTGCAATATATATTACACTGTTCTTTTCTTGAACTTTTTTTTAGTTCAGTAAAAAACCGTTATCAGCAGAAGAGCGGATTGAAGCCTTTTGTTCTGTTTGACATTGAAGACAGCCATGAAAATCTCTCTCAAACAACAGGGTAGGCACTTATCTCTGGGACAGCTTGTTGTGAAATATTTATTCTATCCAGTGTTGAAAATGACCATGAAAATCTTCAGCAAATACTACAAGGCAGAAATAAACTCTTGGCTACATTTTATAAACAAGACTTGAAGACAATTTGTCAATCATTTTTAGCTCAGCTGAGCTGAAGGCCTGATCAAATTTGTCTGTTGTCTGTTGTTTGTTGTTGATGTCATTGTAAACTTTGTACATTTTCTGCAGAACCACTGAGTCAATTTCAATCAAACTTAGTACATATCATTCTCGGGTGAAAGGGTTTCAAGCTTGTTCAAATGAAGAGCCATACTCTCTCCAAAGGAGAGAAAATTAAGAAAATTTCATTTAAAAATTTTCAAGAACCACTTGACCAGAAAGGTTGAAATTTACTTGAAAGCTTCCTGACATAGATTTGTTCAAAGTGTGCCCCCACCCCACCCCCCAGGTAGAGGGGGTCACAATAGGAGATAAGTTGTGCCCAGCAGTCCATCCATTTGGTGTTTTCTATTTCTATTTTTATTTCTCTATCACAAATCAAACTGAAACTTGTCATGTGACTTCTTATGTGGGTTACTCTAGACTGTTGCAATTTTTATTTATTTAGACTTGTCTTGCAGGAGTTTTGCCCCTTTATCTGAAAAATAAATGTATATGGAGACATAATTGGCTTTGCTAACTCTTACCACAGTTTTAAAGCTAGGGCCTTTGTGAACAACTTAAAGATGTGCAGATTACAAGAATTTTGCTTCTCAATATATGGATGTCTTGTTGCGAGAGGTTTAAGGATGTAAGAAAATCCAAGAAATCCATAATAAAAGGAAGTGTTACATTCATATATTAAATATTGAGCCAATGTAATAAAGTTTGCATAAACTCTTGCAAAGTACATTTTATTGTTACATTAAAAAAAAATTAAATTCTGTGATTCAAACCATTGATCCACAGATTTATAGGTTAAGCCATATATTGGATAAGCTACCCTGAATAGATAGGAAAATTTAAACGACCAGCCGATGTATTACTGACCTTGTTTTATTCATATGTTACAAAACAAAGTGTGTCACGGCTTGGTGATGGCTGATGCTACGTTAAGTTCTACAACACCTGGCATTTTCAATCAATGTCACAAAACAAACTATATATCCTTCTCATAGGCATATTATGTACCGTTTATGGTACTCTTGTCTTGTCTGTCTCTCTGGGGCCTCCGTGGCTGAGTGGTTAAAGCATCGGGCTCAAAATCACAAAGCCTCTCACCTCTGTCGGCACGTGTTCGAATCTCGGCCGCGGCATTATGTGAGCAAGTTTGCCAGTTTACTTGTGGAAGGTCGGTGGTCTCTTCCCAGGTACATTGTATCTGGGTTCTCTCCTCCACCAACAAAAACTGGACGCCACCAGATAACTAAAAAATTGTTGAGTGTGGCGGAAAGCAATAAATAATCAATCAATCAATCAATCTTGTCTGTCTGTCTGAAACTTGAACCTTGCTCATAACTTTGATGAGTGATAGGGTTCTCGTATTTCATATGTGCATTACTTCTGACAAAGTATTTCCTTTAGCACTAAAGTTTTTAATCTTGTGACCTTGACCTTTTTCTAAAAAGTTCTAACCTAGGCAATATCTCCTGAACTATTTAAGGTAGGGCTTTCGTATTTTGCATATTGATTCCTAATGACAAGAAATTTCATATGATACCATGATGTTTGACCTTGTGACCTTGACCTTGGAGTGTGACTCAAGTTTCAAAACTTTAATACATTTTTCATATTTTATGTAGGCTTTCCTTGTGACAAGATGTTTCTTTTGGTACCAACTTTTTTTACTTTTTAACCTTGACCTTGGATTTTTATCTACTTTTAAGAAAAGTTAATCTACTAAACATGTATCTCCTGAACTGTTTAAGGTAGGACTTTCATATTTTTGTATATAGATTCCTTATTGCAGAACCTTACATTTTATGTCATGAATTTAGACCTTGTGACCTTGTATCATGATAATGCCATGACCCTTTGGGGTTAGGTTGGGGCCAAAATATGGGGGCAAATTTTTTCATGTATATAAAGATTGCAAAAAATCTTTTAAAACTTTATAATACTTGAACAACAACAAGGTTACTCAGGTAAGCAATGTGGTCCATGAGCCTCATTTTTTACCTGGCCATCTATATGTGATGTCCTCTATCAAGTGAGTACTGATGACATATGTTCTACTATAGTTACCCTGTATACTATTTGTATTATACATGTATATAGATTACATAGTTGCCATTATTTTATCTTTTTATATACAGATCCTTGAACAATCCAGCAGAAGTGAAGTTCATTGTTCAGCTGACGTTGGTCATTATGAAGTCCACCAGTCCTCGGGACATTGGAATCATTGCCCCCTATAAAAGCCAGAAACATCTGCTTTGTACCAGTCTGTTCAAGGAGTAAGTCAGACTAGCTGATATGTACTTCCAGTTTCTTCTCAGCATAATAAAGGATGGTTGTCTATCAACTGTTTTTTACAGAGGTGTGAAAAACGTAGAGATAAGCACAGTGGACGGGTTTCAGGGACGAGAGAAAGAAGTCATTGTCTTCTCCTGTGTGCGAGCAAAGAGCCAGTCCGGGTCTATTGGGTAATGTTGTTTTGTTTGTCAGTGATGCTGTGATTTTATATAATAGCTTGGTAATATTGTGTGTTGTATGTCAGAGTCCTCGGGATA